>JASPKZ010000033.1:1200000-1577335 GCA_030220185.1 Diploptera punctata | reverse complement strand
TCCTCCCATCCATCCATCCATCCATCCATCCCTCCATCCGATACCATTCATCCCTCCATCCATCCATCCATCCTCCATCCATCCATCCTCCATCCATCCATCCATCCATCCATCCCTCCATCCATCCATCCATCCATCATCCATCCATCCCATCCATCCATCCATCCATCCATCCATCCATCCATCCATCCATCCATCCATCCATCCATCCCTGCCATCCTCCTCCATCCATCCATCCATCCAGTCATCCATCCAGCCATTCCATCCATCCAATCCATCCATCCATCCCTCCCATCCATCAATCCATCCATCCATCCATACCCTCCTCGATCCATCCATCCATCCATCCATCCATCCATCCATCCATCCATCCATCCATCCATCCATCCATCCATCCATCCATCCATCCATCCATCCATCCATCCATCCATCCATCTATCTATCTATCTATCTATCATCTATCTATCTATCTATCTATAATGACGTAGTCCTTTGTTGAGCCATATCATCTCCTTTATAAGGAGTTACTAGACTAAGTTAATTTTTAGTTACTTTATTTGCTCGTAGATGTCATGGATGGCATGAGGTCAACACACCAACCCAATGAGACATCTAACAGACAACTATCGTATTACTAGGATGTTGATGTCAGTAAATTTTGTTTAGATGCCACTTTATTCAGGCTTAAGGATCTTTTACGAGCCTGAAAATCTTCAGACTCCATGGCTTAAAGTGCCTCCCGGAGGACGTGCTTCTTGAATTTTTCCGTCCTAAAAATCCTTATAAGGAAATATAAATCTAATTAAAGAAGGAAGGGCGAAATAATAATAAAAATCTTTATAAAATATATTTTGTAATTAATACGATAATGCCTCATATTACAATGACGGTGTATTATATTGCTTCACACTGCAATGATTACTGACTTATATTGCAACATTTTCTCAAAAAATCTTGTATTCTATTAAGTATATAATTATTATGCAATCTAGAACTCTACGCATTGCCTACATTTAGCTAGATTATTAATTAAGCAAACTTAAGAAAACATGTTCGGAATGAAGGCTATAGAATAATTCAAATAATAGGTTTGGCAGCGAAACACCCGCCTGGAGGGAATCCAAATCCACTCTGCACAAGTCATTTGTCTTGTCAGCACCTAATGCAAGAAAGATACAAGTCTACCGACTGCATAAACATCATATGTCATAACTAGTTCTTTAACAATGTATTTATATAATGTAAACAGGGCTAGAATTATAAATCAAAATATAAAAGTTTTTCCTTAATATGAATACGAGTAATATTTTATAACTGTAACAATTGCAACAAGACGCAGTATACTCATCAATCCTCAGAACTTATTAAAAATTATATAACATTTTAGGGTCAGTCATTCTATCGGAACTAACTTTGTGTTTTGGAAATGTGAGATTTAAAACAATTTTATAATTAAAAAAAAAGTTTGCTTTCAGATAAATGAGCATCCATGTCAAAAATTCAAAATTGCTCGTCTTCTCTGTTGCGGGCCTACTTTATAAAAGTGACAGCAATTTCGTAACGAATATCATTATGAAATGCGATTGATATTGCATTCGTTATGAAGTTAAAACAAAATATTATCTACAGCAAAGAAAATAAAAAAAAAATATTTAAAGGAAGTGACACTATGAGGTTTATTTTAATTAATAATAGAGTTACAATTTAATACCTCACCTCATAATTGTAGATTTCTCGTATACTAATTTCGAGAAATCTACAATTCTAACTCAGTTAGTTAGAGATGAAAATGGTAAAATTAAGTATCGATACAAGTCTTTAAGAAATCTACAATTATGAGTTGAGGTGCTAAATTCCAACTCTATTACTAAATTTTAATAAAAGTTTTGGATTTGAGATGAGTGTTCATTTATCTATTTTTAAAAGTTTGAATAAAGTATTTATAGAGCGTAAGAGATGACACATGTAGATAAAGTTCAAGGTCAATTAAATGGAATCGCCCATATGTAAATTACAACTTTACACACAGAATATTTAATTTTATTTCCCGAAATGTGTTATTATTTAATGGTAAATGCACTGTTGAAATGAAAAAAAAAACAATTTTACTGTATGTTCACAATGAGAGTAGCCTCATACGAGTAGTCTAGTGGTTAGCGTTTCTGATTACTGTTCATGACGTCCCGGGTTCGATTCCTGGTCAGACCACAGGAATTTTTCCTTAAAGGGAATTATTCCTGTGGTTTCCCATGATCTGGGATTTAGGTAAGATTTCTCCTGGGGCTTCATTATCATTCATCACCCATCATATCATCGGAGTAATATAACTCCGTCTTCCAGGTGCCCCAACCTACGAAATGGATAAATATTCTCTGCCAATGCCAGGTGAGAAAGCCAGAAAAGTCATAAAAGACAACCTGGTGGAATTAGACAAAAAAATGTTCACAATGAATGTAGGATCCTGAATAAAAAACGCTAGGTTCAAAATAAATTTAGTTGTTTTTATTTAAATTTTATTTTGAGACGTTGCTCGTATCACATTTGCATTTTTGTGTTTATCGGTAGCCTCTATTTGACTTACTGCCTGTATTTATGTGTCTTTACAAATCCATTGGTTTAATTTAATTAGACTACCCACATTATTTTTTTTCCAAATGCCCCAGGTCGTCATTTCGACATTTCTGGTGTTCTCTCCTGGCATGGCGTACTTGTAACCCACTTCTAAGGTTGGGGAGCCTGGAAGGCGGGGTTATGCTGCCCCGATGATAGGAGAGTTGATGATGCACCAGGAGAGGCCTTAAACTGAACTTAAGCTAATTAGGCGAATATGATAGTTGATGATAATGATGGCCAGATGGTATCGGGGACAGTTTGAACCTTAAAGTTTCCTGACATTTATCTTACAGACGAGGAAAACTCAGAAAAAACCTCATCCAGGAAATTTGTCCCGACCGTGGATCGAGCCCGGGCCCGCTACATGACAAGGCAACACGCTACCTCGAGACCGCAGTGGTGGATACCACCCTTATTATAAACTGACTAATTTTATTTTAACAATGAAATTGAAACCGGGCATTTGCTTTGAAACCAAGAAAAATCAAAGGAAAGAACTGAGCTTGGTCGGCCTGACATTTAATCTAAGAACCATCGGAATACGAGTCACAAACATTACTACAGTCTGAGCCAACTCGCTCGTTTGTTAAGACAACTACTGAGCGATTAATAGTCTATGCTGACCTCACGTGCACTGACCTGTACACATGAACACACTCTGGTGGGCAGACAACACTAGCTAAAGGTCTCTTTCCTTTGAGTTTTATTTATGTACAGAAATCACAACTTCACACCCCCGCCCTTATACTAGAGCGAACGATGTTTGTAAGCTAAATTTCATCGCTTATGTAATTTTTTGCGCGATAGTGCGTTTTGTCGTACTTATAGTAATGGCGAACGTGATTGAAAGTTCAACTTCCTACATTTCGGGGTTGTCAACATAAATAACTATAACTTACTCTAATAAAATAACTATACTGTAATGTTACATATTACAAACACGCGTGTGGGAAGTAAACCCACTGCCCTCTACGTATACTACATACAATGCAGGCCTATATAAAAATATCCAAAAGGTAGTGTTAATATACATTATACGAAACAAATCACTGCATTTTAAATTAACTGAACTTTATTTGAAACAATATAAAGCAATACATACGTACTTGCCGCCATTTTATAAGTAATTGGTCTCACGGCCTCCTGTTATTTTATCACTAATTGGTCTCACGGCCTCCTGTTATTTTATCACTAATTGATCTCACGGCCTCCTGTTGTTTCAACTAATAAACATTGCCCACACTGTTAAAGTTAGTCAATTGTTTATAATGAACGTAAATATTTTCAACGAAGATGTTATCATTTTACTGTTATTTATTATTTTGAATACGCCATCGCGCAAAAAGTAATGTACAACGCACGTTTGTGAAGTATTTTACAGAATCTCGGAAATTAAAAACTTCGCTATCGCTCAGTTTTTAAACATTTTCCTCGATTCTGTAAGAACCACTTCCCAACCTCGCATCTTAATATAGCTACTATTATCACCTATTTAGCATAGGGTTAATATCATTGTATCACGTCAGTTATTAACATTAACGGGTCCTTTGTTGATATATGCATAAGTTGAATTTACTGGTTGATGTTTTCAGTGTTTACTTCTACTATAGGCCTAAGTCAAATGCCGGAGAGTTCGAACAACTTTCTGATAAATCTTCGATCTTGTAAAAATTGTATTCGATAACTTTATTACAAAACACAGAAATTAAAAAAAAAAAACTATATATAACGGAGTTCGGTTATGGTAGATTAGTGGTTACAACCCTCCTCTCGAGTTTCCAATTGTGGTCGACAGTTTTTAGGACGTAAAAATGTCGGTAGTTCCCGTATCTAGATTTACGGCACTTAAAATAACTTCAAAAGCACCAGTAAGGCGAGAAGTTAAACCAATTTAACGAAAAATAGTCTGTCATTTCATGTTCACAATTGAATTGGGACGCTAATAATCTGAGCTATTAAAGATCGTTGTTGATAAATGATAGGCCTACTAAGTAAGAAAATAGAGTCATCTGGTTTACAACTATGGAATCAGATCATCATATTTCCGATTAAGATTACAATGTACTGTCTGTCAAAGGGAGAGATGAAATGTTTTATCCAAAGACAGGCCTCTGTTAGTCCTAATACGGCCTCACCGATGGGTTTAAGTGTCCAGATGACATGATATCCAATGGAACATTATATATATATATATATATATAGGGAGAGAGAGAGAGAGAGAGAGAGAGAGAGAGAGAGAGAGAGAGAGAGAGAGAGAGAGAGAGAGAGAGAGAGCACTTTTCACAAAAGGTAGTGTCCGTTCATCACACGGGATATCGTAATACAGAGAGTACTTCGATTGAGACACAGTTGTCTCTGCACGTCTAAAGTAATGTTTTGTCGTCAAAATAGCACGAAGAGTCAATTTAGGTCAAGTCTGTCATGAAACGTCGAAGAAAAATAGGCCTATATGTCCACACTGTTCTTCCTTTCATTGAATCTTTTACTGTGTTTGGAAAAAATACGAAGGATGCATATGCAGATTACGAAAATTTCTATTTTGCCTGTTGACACATAGTCTATCATTTATGTGTGTATATATATATATATAAAATGAATACTGACGTTTAGGCCTACGACGAAAGCGATTACTCAAGAGACATAAATTAGGCCTATCTCATGTTAAAGTAGGTCCTTATACCCTGAATTATAGGCTATAACAGGAATTAGAAGATCAATCTATTTTTTTGCAAATATCCCAAGGTTGTCTTTCGACATTCCTGGTGTTCTCTCCTGGCATGGCGTACTTGTAACCCACTTCTGAGGTTGGGGCGCCTGGAAGGCGGGGTTACGTTGCCCCGATGATATGACGGGTGATGATGATGATGATAATGGTGCACCAGGAGATTCCCTAATCCTAAGCTTAATCGAAGATGAATATGAATGATGATGACTGCGATGGCCATATGATTTCGGGGACCGTTTGGGCCTTAAAGTTTTCCTGACATTTGTCTTACAGGTGAGGAAAAACCCGATAAAAACCTCACCGACCTGGGATCGAACCCGGGCCCGCTGCATGACAAGGCAACACGCTACCTCGAGACCACAGCGGTAGACACCAACCTAATTGTTTACATACGGATTTTGTCGCGTATTAAATATATTTTTATTTTATTTATAGACTCTTTAATATTTAGGTTCATATCTCATCTACGAGGGAGCACACTGTAGCGGTAACGGCAATACACTACAAGTAAAAATGTCGGGGTTCGAATCCCGATAGGGGTTAGGATTTTCGAACTGGCTGAGCCCTCTGTCGGCGCCCGGAGTGGAATCAACCTCGAATGAAAATTAACTACGAGTAGATGCTTAACATCGTCATCTTCATCTTCGGAACTACAGCTCTTTGAGTTTAGCATTGACCTCCCGAACAACAGCTCGCCATTCTGTTCTGTCCTTTACTTTCTGTCTCCAATTTCTATTTCCAGTTCTTTTTATATCATTCTCCACGCCATCCATTCATACAATATTGGTCTACCAAGTCTTATTTTAGAGTCAAGTTTTGCATCCAATATGCCACTACCTTAGAGGTTCGATTTGTGCCCATTCTATATAGGCTACATGTCCCAACACTCCACTCTTCTGGCTTTAATATCTGATATTATATCTACGTTTTGTATAGAACTACCAGATGCTTATTCTGTCATGCAGGTGTGACAACCCGACTTAAATCTAGAACCGATTGTCTAGAAAGATTGGACCTATACACTCCTACTACTCCAATGCCCTCTTAAAGCCTATAGTGGGATTACTATATTTTTTATCGCATTTACGATCGTCTTTTGTCTGTGTATTTCTATTTCCGTATTTATCTTCAGTTTTTATATGAAATAATAGAAGAGATAGCACACTTTAACTATCTTGGTTCAGATATAACATATAGCTATGATTGGGAAGTACATAATAAATTAAATATCAAATGATGTGAGGCACCATAAGAAGAACCTTCCGAAAGACTCGAAGAGAAACTCAGCTCATGTTTTATAAAATTATGGCTGTTCCTGTTCTTTTATATGGATCTGAATCTTGGGTACTTACAAAAAATATATCTCACACATTCAAGCTACTGAAATTAAATTTTTAAGATCCGTAAAAGGATGTACACGCATGGATAGATTACACAATGACAAACTAGAAGAGCACAAACACCGATGGAAAGAACATTTAGACAGAATGGACAATACAAGATTACCCAAAACGATCAACACCTACAAACCGCATGGAAAGATCTTTAGGACGGCCAAGGAAGCGATAGACTTGAGACCAGAACAGGTCGCATTGACCTAATTCTGAAGAAGAAGAAGAAGAAGAAGAAGAAGATCTTCAGTTTTTAAGAATGAATTGACTGACTTATTTTAATTATACTATAAAATAGTGACAGTGATGAAAATGGTCCAGCTAATGAAATTCCAAGACTTGCCTTGTCGATTGAGCAAAATCAGAAAAGAATCTCAGTTAATGGGCACCGGGGTTTAAATCCGGGACGTCTCTAATATGTGTTTCAAACGCTAAAATCTGAGCCAAATTGTGACCGGAGAAAAACAAACTTCGTCCCATATGAGAGACTGGTCCCGACAAGTGAGTTCTTGGAAAGAAGGCCAGGGTAATAAGCGATAAGAACATCATTAAAAAAATCCTAGCCATTTTTTCAGCGTGATAATTAGCAGAAAAATCATAGGAATTCAATGGAAATATTTTGGAAAACTATTGATGCGGAGAAATTAGGTGCAAAACATTCATGAAGATACCAAATCGTGGTTTTTCGCTGTTCAGCTTTGAACAAAAATTAATTTGAAAAAAAACACATAACGTTAAAAAATGAAGGGGAAAAAAGAGCCTGAACAGATAAAATCGGTTCACAACTTTTTGCACAAATAAACAAATAAATAAATATAAATAAAAACGACGAAGAGTGTCATTTTTTACCATTGTATTTACTAGGCCCATAATCGTTGTAGATACTTTTTCTGGGCTTAAATTGCCTTTTATGACGCCTATCTACAATGAAAATTTTATCCAAAAATATTTATAACTTTGTGCACAATTCGTTAAATTGTAAAAACAAAGTGTCAGAATATGTCATCCATATGGCCAATAATGGTCCCACAACAAATCTTCAAAAATATGTTTATTCCTCAAGAGTTGATTTACTACCGCATTGTAATTAAAGGTATTTTAGGTTCAATTAAATACCTTATAAGCGCTCTGAACATCGTGCTATTTCAATCTGACGTAAAATCGGAGGGGAAAGTCGGCGTGAAACTCTCTCGATGCTCCGGCTGCTCGAACGCTCAAAAACCATCTCGCGTGTTGCCTCACCATGTTGGCCTTATTTCCTCCGGCGATGCATTAGAATGAAATATCCCGATTTTTGGAGTTTTTTTTAAAGCTATTTAATTGTATTTTACTTTTGATTATGTGGGGGTTGTAAAGTATTTCTCCAACAACAAAAACATTTGGAACATTATTTTTCATGTTGATGGTATATTATTGAGACACCTGTTTTTACATTATAGCGAATTGTGCAGAAATTTATAGAGAATATCGCACACAAATTTCACGACTGATAGGCGTCATAAAAGGCTGCATTTTAAGCATCGTAAAAATCTCTACAACGATTGCGGACCTAGTAATATAAAGGTGAAAAAATATCACTTTTTCGTCTTTTAATTTTTTTACAAAAAATTGTGAACCGATTTAATCTGTTCAAGATTCAGATTTTTCATCTTTTAGAACACTATAATGATACTTCTTTTTCCCCAGATTTATTTTTCTTCATAGCTATAAACTGAAAAAAAAAAAGTTTTAGCACCTTCATGAATTTTATGCACCTAATTGTCCTACACGGTTTTTTTGAAAACGTATGCATTGAATTCCTACGACTTTTCTGCTTATTATCGCGTTGAAAAAGTTGCTAGGAATTTAAAAAATTCTAATTACCTGGCCTAAATAGCTAGAATTGAGTATGTCTAAATTTATAGAGAGTAAAAGAAATAATGGAAACACCTTCCAAATCTTCATTAATATGGCAAGTCTTTAAAACAACTGAAATTAGCCGTGAAATTGTTTCATACAACTTAGGAGTGTATTTCATAGGCACTTGTACTTCTTTTCATGGACAATTTCTCCTAAATATTTAATGGAGGAAGGAGGTTGAACTACTGCCTTTGCTCTAGTTTCCAATTTACACCATATAAACTCAATAATATTCAGATCTAGGGATTGACCTGGCCATGATAGACGTCTGAATGTTTCGCAAACCTATGATTAACACACAACTAGTAATGTGTGAGTAGGGACATTTCTCATCTTGAAATATAACATTACCTGAAGGGAACAATGTCTGTAATATTATGTGCACATGGTTGCTCAGAATGCTCTCACAGACCTTACCAGTCTTTCTGTCATTCACTGTGACAACAGGACCAACAAAATACCAGTATATTGCTGCCAAAACCATTACCGATCCTCCACAGTGTGTAGGCACTAAGCAGCCTGAGTTGTAAGCTTCTTTTGATGTTCTCCAAACATATATCCTACTAGTGGTAGGGAAAAGTGTATATGTTGACACCTCAGACCATATTACTTTTTTTCAAACATCTGTATTCCAGGTCTTGTGATCATAATATTACTGTTTTCACTTTATTGACTTCCTGTAGGCTATGTAATCAATTTCTGCTCAGCCGTAAATATCTTGATTTGTGCAGTTCTTTCCTTACTGATTTGGACAGAGTGTATCTTTCTAAAATTGCCATCGCTGCCAATAGAGGATCAATTTCAATTTCTAGAAACCATCTTTACAAAATTTCTACTTTATAGTATGTATACTTCAATTACAATTTGAATTTTTTAAATATATTTACAAAATGTATTTCATCAATTTCGAAAATTAATTGTCTATATCACTTTGTCCTTGGGGCAATACTCTAATGAGGAAAGTTGTACAGTATATAATATATAATTTTATAAACTACTTCCCTTAAATGTGTGTTTAATTTTACATTCCATTTATCTATAGTGTTTTTTTTATTTTGTGACATAATCCTTTTCAGAAATCTCCAGTCTCTTTAATTCAGTTTGAGTTTTCGACCATTGCCCGTTTTTGCAGAAGACGTTTTACCTTTAGCCAAGCATGCAAATAAAATTTTAGAAATTGTGCTCCTTGAAAACTCTAACAATTTGGTAATGTCGATCACTGTAGATCTAGCTAACGAGACACCAAAAATTTGTCCTCTTTGAAGACACTCAGGTCAGACACCACATGTCTGATTTTCACAGCTACAACTACAGAAGAAGAGATTGTTGCCAATTAAGTGCAGTAATTGATTCAGAGTAAACATCCGAAAGAAAAATAATGCTTTCCCGACTGTACTTGCAGGTTAACCAAGCTCACACAAAATAAATCTACCAGAAAATATCGTATTTCCATTATTTTGTCTACCTCCTGTAACAACTATGATCTAGTAAGTCAATTTTTTTGTCAAAACGGAGTTTGAAGTGTGATTAAATTCTCAATGTAAAGCATTATCATTTAGAAATGTGAAACAGTAAAAGATGCAGTTCAGTCATGGGTTTATTTATTTCCAAAGTTTGGCACTCAAGTAAGAAAGTATGGATGTTGTACAACTAAAAGTACGTTTTCTAGGTTTTAAGGAAAAAGTGACTTACCTGGTTCTTTCTCTGTACCCTTCATATGTTTTAGACCTATACTAGAAAAAATTATAATTATTAGTTTTTGAATTTTAGGTTGCACGCTTTTTTAAGACAAATTAGAGTTCTCCGAAAGAAACCAATTAGTGAGATCTTGCTTGAAACTGAGTAATTTTCAATCACCTTTTTTTGTGATCTTTTTCGCTTTTGCCATATTCTGTCCATTGTATCCTATATCCCCCTTTTTCGATATTGTGTCACTTTTTTAAATATTTTGTATAGCGAATTCTGCCATTTAATTTACTTTCTAATGTTTACTATAGCCTATATTAAATTGTAATATATCAACATTACGTTATTATTTATCATTATTAAGTCAACTTCTCGTCAGCTTGCCACGAACATAGGAGATGTGAATCTATCTGCTTTCAGTGAACACATGACTAAATAAATAATAGTTAAAAAAACTAAAACAACACGCTTTATTAGAAACCGAACTAAAAAAATGTAAATAATTTTAATTTCCAACACGCTTGGGATAAAATTAAAGTGGTCAACAAAAGAATCATATGCAACACATCTAGAATAAAACTAGAGTTATCTACGAAAAAAAAAGTAATGTTACCATCAAAAGCGTGGGGTGCTCTATATCAATTAATATATTTGATAATAAACAGATATTGGTAAAAGTAAAGTCTCTAAGAAGAAAACGTAGAAACCATAAAAAGCACCCCTCGCTTTTGATGGTAAAATTATTTTTTTTGTTGATCACTTTAATTTTATCCCAGCGTGTAGAAAATTAAAATTATTTTTCATTTTTTAGTTCGGTTTTCTAATAAAGCGTGTTGTTTTAGTTTTTTAAACTATTATTTATTTTTTATTTTTTAGATTGGGTTTCTAATAAAGCGTGTTGTTTTAGTTTCTTAAACTATTATTTATTTTTTAAATTTTTAGTTTAATGATTGTCAAACCGGACTCCCACGAAAATTTAATTGCTTAATACTCTTCTAAAAAATCCTCCTTACCGGATTTGAACCAGCGACCTATGGATTACTGAAATTATATACCACTACAGTCCACCGCTCTACCAACTAAGCTCTTACAACGATTGACTAAAAAGTCGATAAGTCCGCAACCTATTATACCGGTTTTTATTGTTTTGATTTTCTGATGATTCTGGCCAGGAGTTTAGAAACAATTTATGAAATTATTGTATTGTCATGGGTCCTTTACAAGTATACAAAGTTTCAAGTCGATCCAATGTTTTAAGTGGGTGAAAAGTGTGTTCAAAGATTCCGTTACATAGATACAAGTCCGTTACATAGATAGACAGATACAGGTCAAGCTAATATAAAGTGTGTAAAAAGATAAAGTGATTCCACTACAGGCCTTTGGAGGCCCTTGGGGTTAAGGCTCCCATTTTTCTAGACAATAGGCATGATATTTCAGCAGGTTTTTAGATTTGCGTAAAATGACACATCCCTAGACATACGTGTGGTACTCATTCAATTAGAGACTGAGTTGAACTCAGACTATAGTGCCGCCAGGCCAGTTTAAAAATCCTAACCTCACAGGGACTCGAACCCACAATCTTCCGGCCTTTAGCGTATTGCCTTAACCAACTACGCTACGGCGTGTCCCACAGCATATATGAAACAATTGAAAAGTTTCGTTTTTTTAATTTAACTGGAATCAACAATGAATTTACATACCGATATTCCAATTGTTGATAAGTCAGCATTGATGTATTATTCAGACTGATTTTTAAATACATGACAATCTCAAGGGCTAGTGGACAGAGTTTATGACTATAGTTCATGCGGCCATAGGTTCGATTTCCGGTCAGTCCATAGTAATTTTTTCTTAAAGGGAATTATTCCTGTGGCCTCCCATGGTCTGGCTTTGTATTAAGTTTAGGTTTAATGACTCTCCTGATGCTTCATTATCATTCATCACCTATCATATCATCGGAGTAACGTAACTCACTCCAGGTGCCCCAACTTAAGAAGTAGTAACAATTCCGCCATGCCAGGATAAATTAACAGAAATGCCATGAAGACAACCTGGTGACAATGGTAAAAACAAATTAAATACAAGGGAATAAAAATTAACTGATTTTTTCCTCTAGTTTAGCTTGTTTCTGAATCTAAAGAGTTTATTTTCGCCATCCAGAAGGTGCCGTGTCAGAAGTTCAAAGAGAATTATATTTAAAATAGGCTATAGAGCTACTAAATGGCACACTGTGATTCTGGAACGACATTGTAGTACACAAAGCGAGACCGCATTCTACAACACATTTGTGTTTTGAAAGATCAATATCTATACTTGATAAAAAAAAAAGGCCCGTTTACTTTATTTAATTTTAACGTTTAAATGCCGCACGCCACCCGGGCCTTACAGGGACACAACATGTCGGGAGAGGACTTAAAATGTTTGATCCCCCACACATACGCAGCTAAGATTTTACTCAACAATGACACTACCAGTGGCGATGTATGGATGTGAGGCCTGGGTCCTGAAGGAAAAAGAAAAAAGTAAAATTCAGGCAGCGGAAATGAGATTCATACGGGCTGTGAAAGATTGTACAAGAGAAGAACGTATTAGAAATGAGAATAATAGAGAGGAAATAAAAGTACAATCACTTCTTCAACAAATAGACGAACACAGGAACAATTGGATAGAACGTCTGCAAAGAATGACAGAGGATAGGATACCAAAGATGGCACTAATGTATAATCCAGGAGGACGAAGAACGGTGGGAAGACCAAGAAAACGCTGGGGTGAACATATGTGAGATCGGAACAGGCAAAGACCTAATCCATGAAGGATGATGATGATGACACATGCTATTTTTTTTTAGCACACAAGATGGAGAGCTCCCCGGAAGAGTGATCAGCTCAATGTTAGATCTACCCCAGAGACAACACGAGGTCATTAAGACAAGATACACTATTCACTCAAACATATATGCATGTTATTCAAGGCGAATATGATACAGATAATTGTGTTGGCCACGTAGTATTCGGGGACTGTTTGGGCCTTAAAGTTCCCTGTCTTATAGGCGAGGAAAAACCCCGAAAAAACCTCACCCAGGAAACTTGTCTCTACCGGTGATCGAACCCGGGCCAGCTGCGCCTGAAGTAATAATGTTACCACTAGAAAACAGCGGTGGATAAAAAAAATGATAAAACTCTTTTGCAAATATTAGTATTTTATTTTTTGTACGCTTTCAGTATTTAAATAAATTACACTTATGGGCTAATTGAGCTATAGAAGAAAGGATACCTTTTATTCCTCTCTAATTGACGTATTTTAGCACCTTTTTACCTTCTTTTTTATCAAGAAAATTGCTGCTAAAATACCTAAGCCAGTTATAATACAAGAGATATACAGTATTATTTGGGAATATAAAAATGAAACTGTCGGATATCTTAGATCACATGGTTAGGACGAAACTTCTTTATGTATTGTAAAACTGATATTGACACTAGTTGACCCTTTCCCCAATCTAATTATTATGGCATGATCATGCAAATAAATTAACTGTTGTAATAGGAGACGCAGAGAAGAATTTTAACACAAGAATAATAGATAGATAGATTGAAAGCTCTGCGGCCATCACTTAAGTGTTGGCAGTGAGCGATCCATTTTTGTTCTCCTTAATAGGTAGAACCCCGGGTTCCTGTAAAATACATTAGCCCCGGTTTAAATTTTGAATTAAAATCTGAAGTTAATTAGCAGAGTGAAGCTGGAAGCGGACCTTTTGGGGTTATATTCCAGCATTTGCTCTTTGGATTGAGGGAAACCGCTTAAAACCTCAATCGGAATAGTCGATCACGCGGGATCTTGCCAAGTTTGGCTTTCGGATGACTCTACATTGGGAGGGCCAAAACTGGACATCAGGCTTCTCTTTATTTAAATATAATATGTATACATTTAAGATTATTACAATTATTCCAAGAATAATACTAACAATGATAGTATGTATAAAGTTACTAAACAGAGTGAGATGATTCAATCGATAGTGGGAGGCCTCAAGTTCATATCCCAGGGTCGACAAATTGAGCTGGATTTTTTTAGTCGTCAGTGCAAACGCTGGTTAAAATTTTATTACCACTATCCACTGAATTATCAATCATCAGTTATCCATTCATTAATATTTTTATTAGTGAACTACGAAACAAAAATATTATAGAAATGCATGCTCTAATAACATTTATCATGAAGTGAAGAATTAGTAGTTGCGAGTGAGAGAGCACCTGGATGAGGCGTTGAGGGGAAATATTGATATAATGTAAACCTTCCCTCCCTTGACGACACAGTGGTTGTTCATATGATTGTCGGTGTTCATAGTTCATGTTCAGTATAATCAGTACGTGCAATGCTTGTTATTCATAAAAATAAAACTTAAAAATGTATTGTTATGTTTTCATTATAAACATAGTAAGCCCAAAAATATGAAATAATTTCATAAATCATATTTTTTAAAGATACTACTATCAGTAGGACCACCTTAATTATTAGTTTTTAAAAGTAAGCATATGAAAATATGTTTAAGAAAATATGTAATAGAACTAATGATTTTTTTCTCGGTATAATATTGCCCTAATTCCATTTGGTAAGTTTTTGGAGATCCATGTATATTATTATTATTATTATTATTATTATTATTATTATTATTATTATTATTATTATTATTATTATTATTATTATTATTATTATTATTATTATTATTATTATTATCATTATCATTATTATTATCATCGTTATTATTATAAACTTAGAACAAAAACTTATGTCGATGGAAATGGTTTTCTTGAGGAGAGGAGCAAGATGTTCAAAATTAGAAAAAATAACAAATACTGTCATAGGAGAAAAAATGAATATTAGATATTCAATAATAGATTATACAAGATGTAAACAATTAAATTGGTATGAGCACATACGACGAATGCAAGAAGAAATATTACCCAAGAAAACATTGGAATGGTGTCCACCTGGAAGAAGAAGGAAAGGAAGACCTCGAAACTCATGGATGGAAGAAATAAGAACTAGAATGAGAACAAGAGGACTGGAGGACATGGAGTGGATGGATAGAGACGAGTGGAGAAGAAAAATAAAACTTTAGGTACAGAAAGATGTGTAAAAATTAAACATCTGTATATAAATAAAATCATTATTATTATTATTATTATTATTATTATTATTTTTATTATTTTATAATACTATTATATGACATATCCATTTACATGGATGCGAAACATGGTCTCTTTGGCCTACTTTAAGGGAATCGAACAGATTACAAATATTTGATGCATGGTCTTAATGGGAAAATAAGATGTAATAACAGATACATATCTTATACTGTTATGGACAGAACATGGCGTATGAAAGAGGGGAATAGAAACTTGTAGGAAAGTCAGAGGAAGCACAAAGTAGGAAAGCCAAGAATGAGATGGGAGAATAATATTAATGATGATTTGATGGAGATGAATTATACAAGGAATAATAGGAAAATAATAGTTCATGATAGGAATATGTGGAGAACTTATGTCCGCGTGGTCATAAATCTTCGGGTTCGATAGTTCCATTAGTTAGTTATTATTGTATAGGCCTATGATAAAAATTAATATTGGCTTATAATATATTCTAACTTACATATAACTTCGAAAAATAAGCCTACTATATAATAAATTCTATGTAATAATTAACATAATATAATAATTATATACAAGTATATTCAAATCAATTCGTATGGAGGCATTTTTACTTTTGTGAAGTTCTAGGAACTGTCTGTTCCTCCTCCTACCATATGCCATGCATCAACGAGAGCAGAGCAACGAGATGATTATCTCTGATCTACATGTAGGCCTACTAACATCAGACGAATCTAAACACGAAAAAAGGGGGAAATAAAAAATAAAGCACACGCCTCCGGGAATAGTTAAAAAGTGTAAAGAGTTTAAAATACGTCTGCTACTTCCGTATCTCATAGTTGCAAAAATACCTATATTTTAATGATTTTGGGCTTAAATTGTACCATTCGTTTTCACTCCTCTCCCTTTTTCACTCAAAATAAAATTCAATCAAAATAAGATACAAAGTTAAAAAGTTATGGATGTTATCATATTCACTGTAGAGTCCGATTATACAATGTGGAACAGAACTCCAAAGCCAAACTTTTACAGGATGTTCAGAGGTGTTGGCTGTTTTTTGATGCAACGAATCTATGGTCTGTGGTACGTACTTCTAAGTAGGCATATGCACTGTTGATGTGTTTAGACACGTAGTTTGTCCTTTGGACCGTGGTAATATGGATTCTGATAGACCATAAAGAAAAATTAAAATTAATCAAGTAACCGTCACGTGAGTCTTGATAGGAAGCCAGATATAATAAGTACAGTTAAGTCTCGTAGACTACGATGGGCAGGACATGTTGCGCGTATGGGGAATGAAAGACGTGCATGGAAGCTTCTTGTAGGAAAGCCAGAGGGAAAACGCCCAGTTGGTAGACCAAGAATGAGGTGGGAGAACAACTTAACTATGATTTGAGGGAAGTAGATTATACAGGGAATGATTGGAAAGCATTAGCTCTAGATAGGGATGTATGGAGAGCTTATGTCCGCGCGGCCATGAGCCTACGGGTTCGATAGTGCCAGTGAGTAAGTAAGTAAGTAAGTAAGTAAGTAAGTAAGTAAGTAAGTAAGTAAGTAAGTAAGTAAGTAAGTAAGTAACCGTCACGTGAAATAGATACTATAAAAATCTTAAACTGCGAGGCAAACAATACATAAATTAACATGAGTAAGAAACAAACCAAGGACAAAACTCATACCTCTTTATTAAACACTGTATTAGACAGTACACTGAAATCTTTAATACTCATATAGACAGTTTCCAAGTTTAAATCAGCTGTTTGATTTGAACCACCATAACGATTGTATTACAGTTATGATTTTTACAGTACCCTCGTCTACTTCAGCTGATATTAGTTGATTAGTTATTTTTTCTTCGTAATCCATCAAATTCCATTTTACCAGAGTATAAAGGATGTGCTACATGTCTATGCACTTTAATAAAACATTGCTCTGTAAGATGTCACCGGAAACCCCTGGGTTTCTTATATCAAAACTCTAAGCCAGCATTCCTAACAACCTGTGAAAGTTTGTCGCTAGTTTTCTTTCCATTTCTTAAAACATGTGTGCATAAAATTTCAAGAAATGCGGGTAAATGAAAAAAATCGTCGAATCCCGGACCAAATTAGAACAATGTTAGATCAAGTAGGCCTAAACTTGGAGACAAAAATACGTGTAGACGATGCTTAATGCGAGAGAGAATGTCGAACTTCACAGACCAGACACAATAGCCATACAGTGTAAACGAACAGAAAATTCTCGAATCATTAAAGTTAAAGCTATTATATATAATATGCTAGTAATACAGTAGGGGCCTACTATGAATTTTTATGAATATTTCAGAATTCAAAATATTGCAAACTGGGCTTGAAATCAGACTACATTATGTACGTCTAGTTAGAGAAATAAACAAGACCTATTTAATCAATCTTATTATATAGTTCCTGAGCTTAACTTATGTTACCACCAAATAGCAATGACATTTTTTCCACCAATACCTGTTTTTGTAGACAAAATTATCAATTTTCTAGATGTTAGGCTAGGTTTAACTCATTGTTGACAACATAAACGCATATGTAGTCAAAGTGTTATACCTAACATTTTTTAATTATGTTGGTTGTTTTATAAGTATTGGCTAGAATTTCACAGATTATTATCAGTATATCTTCAAAATTCAGAATTTATTGATATTATGTGCAACATTTTTAGTGTTTTTATGCAAATAATAAAAGTTATGAAATAGTCTACAATATATATAGGTTATATTATATTTGTTGGTTTTTTATATTACATTTTTTGAGTTTGTGAAATAACAGTACTAAAAAATACACTTCGTAGTACTTTTTTGCCATGTTTAAAATGTAGGTACCAAGTGTGACTATGATCCCGCAGTATGATTGAATGATCTAAGCAAGTTGCCTTAGCGCAGAATTACAAGTAGTTCGCTGATTTGAGTCCCATGGAAGAAGAAATTGCTTTTATGGAAAATCGGCCTAAAATATGGCACTGATGCCCATCCAGGATCTTGAAGAATTTGGGTAGCTACGTTAAGTAGCAGGTTCAGGTTGAGAAAATCCATTGTAACCAACCTTCCTATCCCGATAGGTGTAGAAATTGACATAATTGAATGTAAAGTAGCCTTCTAGTAGTATCGCTTCGTAAAAAAAAGAGGATTGTGTAAAATGACAGTATTAAAACAGTCTAAGTCTAGTAGATAATTTATTTTGCCAGGTTTAAATTCTAGGGAACTATTATTATTATTATTATTATTATTATTATTATTATTATTATTATTATTATTATTATTATTATTATTATTATTATGTGAAATAACAATACACTCAAAAGAGGTAGTAGTTAATATTTTTTACTATGTTTCAAATGTAGGGAACAAATTTATGGCATGGTAATAGGCAATATTTAGACAGGAAAATAAATTAAAATATAAAAAAATTGCATAAGTTTTTAAATCCACCCACCTAGGCTGAGTTTTGATCTCGATCTCTTCCAATCCAGACCGTTACAATGAAGTACTGTAATGTAGCAAAAATTTAACAAAGAAGGAATAGACTTACCTTGAAGAATAGTTAGAACATTGCATTTGAAACTAAAAATACATAACAAAGGGGCATTAAACTAATATAAGCTTCCAAAAACAACAATATAATTCGACTATCCTGATTCTCTTTTTTTTTTAATTTGCCTACGGATACCTGGTGACTTCACAAATATATATATATATAAAGTCAAAACTTTTTCTCCTCTGTCAACCGATTTCTTTTGTTCAGTAGCTATTTACGAGCTTTAGTGTTATCAATAAAACATTTTGGAAACAGTTTTTTTTCGTACCTTCGACGTAGAGTCGAAGCCTTTATTCAGAAGTCTCTATTCGTCATATTTCACGTTCCTTACGTCTACGATCTACAATATTTGTATAATACTCAATACAGATCTGTTACATATAATTTTTATATTATTATTATTATTGTTATTATTATTATATGAACAACAACAAAAGAAACGGAAAGAAGAATAAATGTCAAGAAAAAAAATGTTATCCATATCAAATGAATGTCAAAGCAAAATAATACTAATATTAAGGTGTCAAAGCAAAATACTCTTTATAATAATAATAATAATAATAATAATAATAATAATAATAATAATAATAATAATAATAATAATAATAAATAGTAATAACACTAATCTTTAGGTTCAGTTAAATCATTTCAAATATATAGGAGATATAATACATATATAAGAAAAATAAGTGTTTGAATTGGATTCGCCTGGTGGTGTAATGGATAACACGCTGAGGTACAGACTCAGAGTTCCGGGTTCGAATCCCGTCCAGGCATTTATTTTTCTTATCATGCCATATATATATATATATATATATATATATATATATATATATATATATATATACATAATAATAAAAAGTCCAGTAGGCCTACAACGCCAAAATAAAATGCAATTTAAAACTAACAATGTCTAATACTATATAAAGTGAGATAATAAGCGCGGTGACGTGTTATTTACGGTCGAATTTTGACTAATGGGCGAACACTAGTTTATTTAAATGGTTCTAAAATAATTTGGTCGAGGAATGACGTCACCAAAGAACAACAAGAAAGGTACCGTATCCCAGTTCATAAAACTATTATTTAATTCTATTTTAAATGAATTGTCTCATTATGAGTGAAGTAAAGAGTCTCTCTTCTTTGCTTATTTTCATAATAATTTAATATTCTATATAAAAAATAGTTTGTTAGTTACCGTGTAGCTTTCAGCTGACTGTAGATAACTCCTGTAGAAATGTGGTTGGAAGTACCGTACTTACAGAGATTGTATTATGAATAGAGAAAAAATAGCAACCAAGTTATGTGCGTAGTTAAAATCATGCATTTTTACATTCATTCAAACTTGTTTGTTAGCTTGTTCATTTAAAAATGCACCGCGCATTGGATATACACACGTGTTCGCCATATATAAAAATAATAAAATATAATAATAATAATAATAATAATAATCACTAAAATAATAATAGAAAAATGTGTTTAATGTAAGTTTTTATTCTTAGACTCGTGTTTATGTGAAATAACGCTATTAAAAGGATGTAGTTGGTAGATAAAATTTGTTAAATCTTTCAAAGCTACGGATCAAATTTAGGCTAAGAATATTAAAATAATATTCAGAAAGTTTAATAGGTTTATTTTAACTTGTATGTAAAATATGATGGGAATTTTTTCCTTATTTAATGTTTTAACAATATTTCTCAAATTATAACACAGGCCCATTGAGATTTTTTTAAAGATAATAGACGTGTAAATTCTGTTTGTAATAATTTAATATTCTATCTATCGTATTTCAACCATACGACTCTACATTGATAAAATAATTTTATAAGTTTATGGGGGTACATCTGAATGTGGTAGAGACGTGATAAATTAAATAACTTTTTTGAAAAATGTTGGGGAATTTTGTAGAATCCATGTTTGGCGAGCTATTTTTATATTTTATTTGATAAATGAAACTGTTATATTATTATAGACTTATAGTAAAATCGCCCTTATTAGAAATAATGCATACTATTGTTGTAAACTTTGATCTTAATACATATCAATGTTTAATTTGAGTGAAAAAATTAATTACTAAATTAATTTAAAATTTAAATAATATGTTCCAAGGCATTTTTTCATAGAAGCAAAATAACATATTAGCAATCGAGGTAATCCATATTTAAAGAGTAAAAAGGAATATAATAAATAAAAAAAATCATATTGATATAAAGATACGGATTTGAGATGACAAAATAGAATATTTCTCTGTTTTTTACCATTTTCGCAAGGCTTAATAACCAACTTGCCTTAATATAAACTAAATTACTTAATCAAGAGTCTATTGATATTATATATATATATATAAAAAATAAACAAAATATCTTAGCTTTGGCTTTGCGTTACGATATCCAATGCTTTGTAAATAAAAGCAACAAGATAATAAATATACAGTATATGAAAACAATGGTGTAACGAACTAGCTGAGAATTTATTAAAAATTACTGGCAAAACTGTAAATATAATAATGCATTATAAATTCCCAAAATTCAATGCAAAGCAATGTACCAATATTTGTTTTATTTTCAAGAAGGGAATCTGCAGATAATAACTGTAGGACTACATACAACGTGATGTGATAAAAGATGGAACAACTACAGAGAAACAGGAAGAAGGAAGATTCTACAAGAAGTGAAGAGATATTAATAACTTTACTTTATGGTGATCACAACTAGCTACAATATTTACAATATGTATTTATATATATACAAAGGTATATATATGTACATATACAGTTATGTGTTGTTCATATTATTTCACTCCTATAGCTATCGTTAAGTGTTTTTATTTATGATTTATTCAAATGTAGAATTTCATTTTACAACAATCCATTATTTAATTTTATATCTATTCAGAACGATTCACAATATTTTTATCTATAATTAAATAATACACGCTTACTATATAAATACTTTCATATTATTATTATTTATTATATTATTAAAATAATTACAAGTAATGTATTTTCATTATTAGAATTCTTATTACAAGATGTTTAATCATTTGAGATCATATCGCATCTTACGTATTTCAGTTAAAATAAGCAGACTGTCTTCTATTTTATATATATTTATTCATGTGTTCATTGTTCCTTGAATTTATTGTTTATTTCATTTTTGATCACATTGTGTCTTGCATTATCTTAGGCTATGTATATGTATTGTATATAATCATGTATATTGTGGAAACATTAATTGTTTGCTTGGTTAATTTAATTTTAAAATTATTATTAATGATTAATTTAATGGAAATTTAAATCCAAAAACAGAATTTGTCTTCACATCTGAAGAAAACTATGTAAAATCGACATTGAACTCCATATTCTCCGAATAAGAATAATCCAGGATTTGAGGTATTTTAATTTCCTCTAATGCGCTGCTTTTGTGTTAACATTAGGCCTATTAATTGTTCTTTGAACAGTAAATCCACTGTCTTACCTTCAATACTTGAATTTGTTCAAGAAGGTCATATAGGTGTGATAGATTGTGGGTAATTATTACGAGGTTAGGAATTATAATTTAATTTTGTCTACTTAATTTCATGTCTCAAATTACTGTTTTCTGTTATTTTCACTAGCACGATTCTTACATTAATGAGATGCTTGATATCTAGTTCTTGTACCACACTTAATGTTTCGTCTGATAGAGTACTGCGAAACATTTTCGAGAGATAACGGAAAACTGATATAACACCCCGTTTTGTTGCTTCCTGTAGCTATTATCCTGAATATGTTTTCCGTCCAGTTTTGTTTCAAGAGTTAGACCACGGCATTTCGCAAGAAAACTTATCGATTTTTTAATGTGAACTTTAAACAACATATACTAGGAAGTTAAAATAAATTTGGAAACTGTGGACATAGTAAACCCTATATTTTACCTCTGACATGTAGAATATATAAATCTACAAAGAGTTTTAAAAATGCATTTTTCAAAACATTTTTTATTAGGAACTAATATACTTTTCATGATAGTAACTTATAAACGTCTTAAGCCTTAATGTTAATATAGGCCTACCCCTTAATGGAAGACAACTGCTTAGTTATTAATATTAATAATACTAACCTTAATAACAGGGGATTCAAGATGTCTACTATCGTAAAGAACAAGTTTCTCTGATTCATATTGTGTGATAGAAAACTACATTTTCATTAAAACAATTCGGAATGGTTTAATATTTAATGTAAAATTACTGTTAAAAATAATGTTTTCTCAAAATCTATAATAGGAGAATGCATTTTTAAAGTAATATATGAAAACTTTTATAGTAATTTAACACAGGGATTTTTTTAATTATTATGTAAATATGATTTTTTTCTATCAACAACTTTTTTCAAAGTAATTTTATGTGTCACAACAGCACTAATAGATCAGTCAGATACATTTTTGTAATAAATTATGCACAAGGATTTGTTAAATCTCTTCAGAAAATTTGAACAAACCCGTTCAACAAAACGTGAGAAAACATGCTTTTAAACTGCATGTTTACAATAAAGATAAGGTCATTTTGAATTTACAAGTAATTTATATTGAGTATCACAAAATATAGTTACCAATTGTTTTAACTTTTGTTTTAGTGTTGAAATGAGCGATTTTTTGTTTTGTTTTGATGGAAGTGAAATCTCGAATTGATCAAATAATTAATTATTTTAAAATGAAATTCTACAGTAAGTTATGTTTATAAACATTACACGCAGTGTTTCACAGCAGGTAACTGTCTTCTTGATTATCACCATGTCATCACTGTGTTGTGTTATTTTGTTGTGTTTTTATTTTTCTTCGGGTACATCATGCACGGGTTTGTGTTATTCCCAGCGTTAAAATGTTTTCAGAAACTACATGAAGCAATAAGAATAACGTCACAACACCAAGAAAACATAAATACCTTGTTCCATATTGGAAACTTTACACGTTTTTATATTCGTTGTATTGAGGGACTACATCACTTGGCCGCCATGACACTTCGCTAACTGACCTGACCCAGCTGCGAGGCGCTGCGATCGATCGCCGACGCCGCACGTCCCGCAACAATGCACATACCTAATAATAATTAGCTCCTCAATATAGGCCTAATATTAACTTTTACGCTCCTAAAAATTGGTGTTAAAAATACAGTTTTAAGCTATTGAAGTAGGTCATTAAGGCTACAAAAAATAAAATATCATACTTGGAACTTAAGGTTTACTTGGGGCATGCATGGTACACTTCAACAATTTTCTTACTTTGTTTTCAGCATTTTTTTTTCAAATCATAAACACAAATGATAATTATGAACACTTAAATGTAAAACAGAGGAAATTAAAGTTACTAAAAATGTCGTAAGCAAATCTTAAGTCTCAGGAAGGCCTATACCCAATTAACGATACTGAAAATACAGTTTAGGCGACTAAATTACTTTCAAATGTAATCAAACATGCATGTCTACTGAAACTAAACTTTTAAGACCCTAAAATGATACAAATTGTAATAAATAAATACTAAGAATTAAATATTTACGCAGTTGAAAATAAGTTTTATCATACAATCCCTAAATTTATAATATATCCAATAAGATGCATCAATTGGTTTCATTCATTTAATAATTTTAATAAAAACAGATGAAAACGAACGAGAAGAGATAACTTATTTTTTTAGAATTTCACTATTTATTTGATAATAACAGTTAAGCACCATTTTGTTTTCACTGCGGTCCGCCACACTTAAATAACGATACGAGAAATAAATGTTTTGCCAATATTTAAGGGATAAAGAAATTAAATAATTACTGAAATACAAATTTAGATATACGGGGGTATGGAAAGCTATAGGGTAAATATTAAATTATACAAAAATAAAATTATATTAAGTCACATGAGTAGTCTATACGGGATAGTAGTGTGTTATTTTTATATTAGAAATGAAAATTGGAAATTGGCCAGTCTGTATCCAGGATAGATCTAGGTGGAGAAAAATTGTTGAGGAGGCCAATACTTCATTAAGGTTGTAGTCGCCTACTAAAGAAGAAGAAGGAGATATTTCTGTCCTAAATTATGGTATTAATTAATGTTGATGTATCTGAAATACAGCCTGCAGTTTCTTCTTTACAACCGTGTAGTTTATTCATTTTTTTTAAACTGACTTACACCGCTGTACGATTTACCCCTTGAATAATGAAACAAAGGGATTTAAAGAGACGGGTGAATGGAGAAACTACAAACATTGAGTTACACGATCTTTAGGGAAATTATATGTAATAAGAACTATTAAGTCTCATAGTTTGCGATGACATGTGGTACGAATGAGGAATTAAAGAGAGGCATGGAAGCTTCTTGTAGGAAAACCAGAGGGAAAGAACCTAGAGGATAAAATCTAACCTGGCTCAAGCCGGTCTGAACTCAAGTCATGTAAGAATTTTAAGATCGAACAGACCTATTATTTAAGCTTCTTCACTTTAAAAAAATCTTATCCAACATTGGTCAGTAGGAAGATCAAGAATGAGATTGAAAGATAATACTAATGTTTAGCGAAGGGAGTAAATTATACAGAGAACGATTGGTAAACATTACCTCAGAGTAGGGATGTATAGAGAGTTTATGTGCGAGCGGCCATGATCCTCCGGGTTCGATAGCGCAAGTGCGTTAAACTTAAGGTTACATATAATATCATAAAAATGGTATAGGATTAATATTATTTAGAGTATACAATAATATTAAGAAGGTATGGTACAAAACATATTTTTAGGCACCCAAAATACAATTCAGGCAGCTAAAAGTAGCATTTATACGACTCCAGCGAAATAATGTGAGTAGCATTAAACATTATGATCTACGATGAAAGTACCATTCTGGTTAGATACTGCTTTTATAACGGTTAAATTATATTTAGACTTAATATATAATCATAATGAATGCATTCATATATGTTTTTTTTTTTTTCCTATTCAATTTCCCATGTTGTCATTTCGACATTTTTGGTGTTCTCTCCTGACATTGGCTTCATTTTAACCCACTTCTGAGGTTGGGGTGCCTGGAAAGTAGGGTTACGGTTTCACCGATGATATGAAGTGTGATGATAATGGTAGTGGTGCGCCAGGAGAGTCCTTAATCCTATACTTAATCTAAGGCGAATGTGAATGATGATTATGATGGTCATATGCTGTTCAGAGACCGTTTAGGCCTTAAAGTTTGCTGACATTTGTCTTACAAATGAGAAAAAACACCGAAAAACCCCAGGAAACTTGTCTTGACCGGGGATCGAATTTGAGCCCGCTGCGTGACAAGAACAGTGGACGTTGATGTCAATATTTAAAAAAGAAAACACTTATCCATATCGATAATTAAAAATTTAATTTAGTAACTTAAGAATTAAGTAAAAGTAGGCACCTTAAAAACGATAATAGTGAAATAAATTCATTACCAGTTATACATATTTAGGTTCTAAAATCATTAAAACAATTACAATGGTCAAACCAAGATATACTCGTATTAGACAACAGAAAATTCTCATGTTTTGTATAAAACGTACAAAAATAAGTTGAAATTACAGTACAGATCATAGACTTCGCCATTAAATTATGATTAAAATTATCAATAAGCTCCATTACTTTAAGCACATGTATTCAATTATGCTTATATGCCCTGAAAAATGGGCTCTTCAGCCCACTATATTCAACCAAAACCTGACAATACTCTTCTCAACTATAAACTATCAGGAAGTAAGTAGCATTTTATTTAACGAGCTTCAAGATTGAAAGCTGAGCCCAAAAGGACGGACATATTATCCTCAGATGACTTATTTTCGACATGTTCATTTACGTGCTGTATAGGTCTATATATAAAAAAAGAGACCCATAACTCTGTTTTCCTTGTTTTCTTCCGATGGATACCATATTCAGGATTTTTACTCAATAAAAAATCAGTCCGCTTCGTCTAGAGTTTAAATTGCAAACTTCAGATCCAGAGGCGAGTATGATTGGTGCTAGAGCACCAGGACAAACATGAGACTGTAACGAGATTGTAGAAAGACAGAAAAAAATATATAGGCCTATGGGACTTGCCGTAGCGTAGGCTATACGGTATAAACCAGAAGGTCGAGGGTTCGAGTACCAGTAGGGTCACGATTTTTAAACTGATCCAAACCTTCTAGGGGCATCATGACCATGGGGTCGACTCAGCCTCTAAGGAAAATGAGTACCAGACGCTTGTTCCAGGGTTAATGGCGGCGTCAAGCATTGCGGAGAACCCGGCTGATATCAAGTGCCAATTGTTTAAAAAAAGTGGAGCCTTACCTTCCTACTACCCCAAGGTTCTCCTATGACCTGTAGTGGGATAACTCTATATATATGGGCCTATCACAACTATTACAAGAACGTTGTTTAATTACTTAGATCATTATGAGTGTTTCAATTAACTAATACAAGAATATTGAGATTGTGTTATAAGACCACAAGTTAGTCTACAGGCCTGCAACTAATTTTATAACATGTTGATGTTTGTTCACCTATCTGTTTAATGAAAATTAGTTAAAATTTAAAAATGTAATATATATATATATATATATATATATATATGTGTGTGTGTGTGTGTGTGTGTGTGTGTTGTGTGTATGTTCCAATATCATCCATCCTATTGTACTTTTGATCCTTCGGGTTTCGCACTAAGCGAATAGATGGTGTTAATGTGGTCTATTTTCAATTGACGCACCATTTCGGCACACCACGTTACGTAGGTAATTGTCCCTGTATTGTGTAGGAGGAGCGTGTGTTCAAGTGTTTGTGTAGTGTGAGTGTGTGTGTGTATGTGATTGATGATGATGAATAGAAGGGAGAAAATGAAACCCGATGTAGGTAATAATATTGGGCAGTTGTTTTATAACAATACGTTTAATATGCGTTTTATCTTTGAAATTTATGTAATCTAAAGATATAGCCTACTTTTAAATATTGTAAACACTGAATTAATTTAGTAATGTAGACTTTCACGTCCGAGTTATAATTATTGAGGGACATTTTTTACAGGGTGAGATGGCAATAGTCTAGTTTTTTAATTGACTCTCGACTTTCGTCTGCTACTGCGTCTGATAGGCCTATCCTCAGGAGATTGTAACTGGATAGTTTACTTCTTCTTCTTATTCCTTCCAAATATTAGGCCAAGGCCTGTTAGGATCCTATAGAAAAATTTCCCTCCAGCCTTTTATAGGACGCGACGGCCCAGAGATCTTCGTCCTCTTGGTATATAATTATAAAGAGCTTTGGGGATCCGATTTGAACTCATTCTTTCAAGATGGTGTTTCCAATTCCAATTTAGTTGGTAATGTTTAATATATTCCAAAATTGGCGTAGTCTTCAATTCTTTTAAGATATCGGTGTTCCTTTTCCGATCCCATCTGGTGTAACCCGCTGCTCTGCGCATGAATCTCATTTCACAAGCCGTTATTCTTTCATGTTGTCTTTTTAGTGTCCATGCTTCACTACCATAGGTCAACACTGGTCTAGCCAAAGTGTTATATAAACGTAATCTGGTGTTTTATTGTACAAGGGATGGTTTCATAACTTGATTAATAATTCCCAAACTTTTATTATTGGATTGTTTACTAGTAGGTAAAATATGGAAGGCTTAATTGTTTGGATTGATAGAGTATGTATTACTGGTTCCGTTTTATTGACTTACTTCTTTGTCCTCTCCAGTTTGTGTTCATTTGAGTTTTTCTGTTTTATATGACAGCTATCGGTTTGTTGAGGATGTCTTGCTAAATTCACAGACGAAACGTGAAGAGTGAATTTTAGAATTAGACATTTCATCAGTGACAATTTTATCGAATTATCTGTTAAGATCTGTCCACCGTTGTGGTCTTGAGCTGCCTTGCAACGCAGCGGGCCCAGGTTCGATCCCCGGTCGGGACAGTTTCCTGGGTGAGGTTTTTTTATAGGGATTTTTCCTCACCTGTAAGACAAATGTCAGGGAACTTTAAGGCCCAAACGGTCCCAGAACATCAATGGCCATCATAATCATCATCATCATTCATATTCGTCTTAGATTAAATAAGCTTGGGATTAAGGACTCTCCTGGCACATCACTACCATCATCATCACCCATTATATCGTCGGGGCAGCGTAACGTCGCCTTCCAGGCGCCCCAACCTCAGAAGTGGGTTACAATTACGCCAATGCCAGAAAAGAACATCAGAAATGTCTAAATGACAACCTGGCGTATTGAATAAAAATAACTTATGATCTTTAATAATTTACACATATGTAGGCTACATATTGCATTACTGTCCTATAGGGTCTAATGTATATTTAAATAAATGCGAATAGGCTATAGGTAAAACTCCAAATAATTAATATTCCAGATGGCATAAAGAATATTTTTTTCTGTATGAACAGTCGGAATATTAGGCCTATGGCATTGAGTGAATTAATTAAAACATACATTATATATATATATATATATATATATATATATATATATATATATATATAGCTATATATATGTGTGTTATATTCGATACTAGTAAAACGATGGTCAACAAATACATACCTATTTCTTTCTGATGATGATGGGACTAGTCCCAAAAGCCTACAGAACATTAAAATATCTTAAGTTGAGGAGACGGACCTGCAAGGTGACTATTTTGTAATTTTATTTAAAAATGTTATTATTGTGGGTTATATTGTAGATTTTCACATAGGCTATACACACACACACACACACACACATATATATATATATATATATATATATATATATATGGTATGATAAGAAAAATAAATGCCCGGACGGGATTCGAACCCGGATCTCTGATCTAGATACATATATGTGTGTGTTATATTGTAGATTTTCGCGGATATAAGTTGAAGGTAAAGTGATCCCACTACAGGCCTCAGAAGGCCTTGGGGTAGTGGACATGCCTCAGGAGATCTTGGGTAGTGGGAGGTTAAAGCTACTTTTTCTGGACTATCGGCACTTGATGTCAGCCGGGTCGTCAGTCTAGCGTGACGGCCACCTTTACCCCCAGAACGAGGGTCTGGTACTCATTCCCGTTAGAGGCTGAGTCGACCTAAGGTCCATAGTGCCGCCAGAAGGTTTGGGTCAGTTTAAAAATCCTAATCCATCGGGACTCGAACCCTCGACCGGCTTGTAGTGTAGTGTTTTAACCATCATGCTACGATTATTTTTTAATCATATATGTTGTAGCATTGAGTGAATCAATAAAACACACACACACGCACGCACACACACACGCACGCACGTACGCACACACACGCACGCACGTACGCACACACACACACACACATACACATATATATATATATATATATATATATATATATATATGCTTAGGGCAATAACATGATAAGCCACATATTTTTTTCTGAGATATAAGGATTTTAATGTTTCAAAAAAAACCTAATTGAGCAGTATTGTTGTTAATATATTATGTGTCTATATGTTCTAACTCATCACTGGCGCACTTACAAATGATTTTTTTGGATATTTAAATACATTTATTTGCTATCATTGTAATAAATGACATTTGATGTTACTGCCCTAATCCCTTCATATATATTATATATATATATATATATATATATATAGGCTTATTCATTCATACACGAAAAGAAAAATGAATGCCTGAACCTGGATTATTTTCACGTCATATTAGGCTTTAGGCTAACTGCTAAATATCAAAGTTCAATTGTAACACCAAAATAAAAAGCGTTACTACTTTAAAGTAAAATATTCTTATAATCCTTGTTGTGGAAGCCGTAAGGTGGCACTGCGGGCGCGTCCCACTGCCTCTTATGAGACTTATATATAAGGAAAGGAAAATTAATGTTTGCACTGGAATGTCTAGATAGCGAATTTTGTATCGCGCTAACGTATAAAGATAGAGGTTCCCAGTTCAAATCTCGGTTCAGGCATTATTTTTTCTTTTCATGTCATATATCGGCCTACATCTTTGGATTAATTTCACAATTGTATATGATTCTATGATTTTAAAGGCAAATGAAAGTAAATAAAAGTCACAATGCAATGCATTTTTTTTATTCCATCAAACTTTGTCGTTAGTTGTGATTGCTATAGGCCTATTAGGCTATTATCTGAGAAATGTATTTTAAAAACGCAGTATTCTTTAAACAATATCGCACATTATAATCAGAAATATGACTTGCTTGGTCGAATTAGAACCCGACAAAAATCAGTGTTTTTTAAAACCACATTTTTAAGATTTTTAAAAGTATATGTAATGGCTCCCACAGTGGTAGGACCGATATAGTATATTTTTCATGTCGAGTCTCTATTCGAAAACGGGTTTTAAATCTTCACTTTGGAACTGGGTGTGAGTCACATTCTTCCCATCTCTTGTACTGTCTTCGATGATGGCAACGGCGTACTAAACGAGTATCCCGGGAAGTTCGCGCTGTGTGTCTGACCAGTGCATGGTACAAATTAGTCTATATTGTTTCCATTTTCCCATCCATGGGGTGCCCAAATTCTGCAAAATAGGGAAGGTAAAATAATGAAAATGGGAAAAAAGAAAATAGGAATGAAATAAATATTGTTATGCGAAGCTGGAGATCATCATCATCGACATCAAGGTTTAGGCCTTTTGGCCTGTTCAGATTTAAAATTGATCACACAATTTCTTCATAGGTCAGCCAACATTTCTTTTTCCTATAGGATTGTAGTTCAGAACGGCTTTTGTGTTTCTAGTTGGTGACATGTGTTGAATATGGTCTCTCCAATTAGTCCTATATTTTTTCATCATTGTCGTAATAGGTTGTATATTCATTCCTGATGTCTATGTTTCTTCTATGATCTGACAACCTGCCACAAATCGAAGAAATTTCATTTCTGAAGACTATTTGTTTTAACTGGTCTGCAGTTCGTGTCCAGTTCTTACTGCATTTACTTTATAGAACTTTAGTAACGTTTATTTTTGTACTTTACATTTCAATGTTCTCTGTATTGTTCCCCAGAATAGTCTAAATCTATTTAATTTCAGTTGAACGTCATTAGTTTTCTTGTATCCTATATTATAGGTTATCCTAATTATTTAAACTCGAAGCTGGAGATCAGTGAATCAAATTCAGGGAGATGTGGTAGGTTTTTCTCTAAATATCATTAATGTGTAGGCCTATATCTCATACGACCCGTGTGGGGACATGGGTGCTCCCTAATGAGAGTTTCTATTTAATTACGCCTATTTACCCATAGCTGTCGACAAGTGACACGTGGTTACCACATTGCCTCAATGGGACATCAAAGTAGGCAACTAAGGTATTACTTTGATAAATGAAGGTCAGTTAAATTTTGCACAGAGGCCTTTTTATTCGGGCTTGCAGTTCTTTTACGAGCCTGAAAATCTTCATACTCGAGACCCATGGCTTAAAGTTCCTCCCGGAGGACTTGTCTCTTGGATTTTTCCATCCTAAAAAATCCATCAATCCCAACCTGGTTCGAACCCGCGACCCTCTGAATTAGAGGCAAGGTACATAACCGCTAGACCACCGCGGCCGACAAATATCATTAATTATGCTTAAATATTTTCTAGGGCCTATGCTTATTTCATACAATAACGTTCCATCGATGGTTACAGTCCATTCAAAAGAAAGACAAAAACATACGCCTACTGATATATAATTCAAAAGAATGTGCGTGTGTGTGTGTGTTCGAATACTGCGCATTTAGTTCGAGTTCCGCGCTAGGCAGATAGATGACAATTTTGTTCTACCACTTTGGTAGACCACTTTACGTAAATTCTCCCCTCGTATATCAAGGACTGCCGACTCAAAAACAGTTCAAAACAAGTCTCACTTCATGTTTCCTTAGACAATATAACATATAACCGTGTTCCATGTATTGTATTGTAATTGCTTTATATCTTTTACTTTTCTTACCAAGCCAATTACTTAAACTAATTATAGGTCATTATTATTGTTATAATTACTATTGATGGATGGATGGAGTGAAGAGAAGTATGGAAACTACAGATTTGAGGGAAGAAGATGCTTTAGACAGGAACCGCTGGCGACAAATCACTTTGGGATGAAGGAAAAACACTGTATTGTGGAATATTCCTAATAAAATACTATTATTATTATTATTATTATTATTATTATTATTATTACTATTTTACTTTCTTTCCCTTGTTAACTTTACATTGTGTAGCCTACATCTATTATGTATCATTAATCAATATGTAGATATTATCGCCTCGCTATGATGGTTGTCCGTTTATGTAAAAGCGGGTGCCGCGCAACAATGTTTGACAATGATTAACATGCGGAATGATTATAGTGGCGGTGGTCGGCATCTTTGTATTTAATTATTTATAATAGCTGCTGGAAAACAAAGCGAGCCGCTGGACAACCATCATAATGATGGCTAAAATAATTCAAATTGTTATTATATGCATAATTTAACCCTGGTGAAGCGGAAGAGAAGACCTTATGGTCTTAACTCCATCAGGTAAAATAAATAAATAAATAAATAAATAAAATAAAAATAAATAAATTAATAAAATAAAAATAAATTAATTAATAAAATAAAAATAAATAAATAAAATAAAAATAAATTAATTATGTGGACCTGGATTGTGTACAGAGAGGAGCGTAGAACGAGAATAAGTTTAAGTACATGTGTAAAGTGTATATTCTAAGAGGAAAGCTGATGAGTTTAATTATAAAAATATATGATGCCACATTTCATCCGTGTATGTATGTATAACTACAGTCTTCGTCCCTAGTGTCACTTTGCGTGTTTCTGTTATGTTGGTAGCAGAAATCACGCAGTGCGCACGCGAGTATCTCTGACGTCAGGATTGCTATGGTAACGTATCGGGTGTGCGAGCTGGAAGCCCGTAATTATTGATTTGAACTGCCCTATGACGTCATCAGAAATACGTCACAACACGAACAAAAACAATTTATTTATGTAACGTCGCCTCGTTCATGAATCCTACGTAGGTAGAAGGCTTAGGGGAAGACATCGGTACCATATGCTTGTATTAATACGCAGAATAAAATGTACGATTGTTACCTGAAGTTCTTGAAATTTGTTTTATAATATAAAACACGTTATTTTTCCTTCTCTAGCTTTTTAATCAGTCCTGCCTTCTCAAAGCTGCATAGGCTACTTTTTCAAGAGTTTATTTAAGGTATCGCTATATGTAAATGCCTATATATCAGATTAATAATGAACTGATAATATTTCGAAGAATTGACGAATTTCAAAAAATCTTTTATAACTTATATTGTACATCGGCCGCGGTGGGCTAATGATTATATATCTGCCTCTATTTCGTAAACCTATATGCAAATGCCTACATATCAGATTTAATAATTAACTGATCCATCCATAGTAATTCTGCCCGAGGGCAGGTCTTTCACTGCAATAATAGCATTTTCATGCTATGCTTTGCAGCTTTACTAGGGAATTAGGCCTATAGGTGTGGTAGCTTCCCGTTGATGATGATGGCCATATGATTTAGGGGACCGTTTGGGCCTTAAAGTTTTCCTGACATATGTCTTACAGGTGAGGAAAAACCCCGATAAAAACCTCACCCAGAAAAACTGTCCCGACCGGGGATCGAACCCGGGTCCGCTGCGTGACAAGGCAGCACGCTACCTCGAGACCACAGCGGTGGACTAATTAACTGATAATTCGAAAAATTGACGAATTTCAAAAATGTTTTATAACTTACATTGTACATCGGCCGCGGTGGGCTAGTGGTTATATTTCTTAACTCTATTTCCGAGGGACACGGGTTCAAACCCGGCCGTGGTCGACGGATTTTTAGGATGGAAAAAATCCAAGGGACAAGTCCTCCGGGAGGGACTCTAAGCCGTGGGTTCCGAGTCTGAAGATTTTGAGGCTTGTTAAAGAACCGCAAGACTGAATAAAGAGGTCTCTATGCAAAATTTAACCGACTTTAATCCATCCAAGTAATACTTTAGTTGCCTATTAGATGTCTCATTGAGGCGATGTGCTAAGCACATGTCACTCGTTGACATCTATAGGTAAATAAGCGTAACTAAATTAGCTTGGTTAACAAACTCTCGTTGGGGAGCACCCTTGTTCCCACGAGGACCGAATGGAGTATAGTCAGTCAGTCAGTCTTTCCTAGTAAGAATATAACGGCAAATTCCTGCAGGAATTCTGAATTTCCAAAAAGTTAGACTTATGTGAATGTGTCTAAATTACACAAATAGTAGGCCTAGTGTCCGTGTAGGCAAACAGTTTTCAGATAATTTTGAAATCCATAATGGGTTAAAACAAGGAGATGCACTATCTCCTCTGCTGTTCAATTCTATATTAGAGCAAGCCATCAAATATTTAGAGGGTAACGAGGAACGAGTACAACTGACTTGTATTAATCAGCTGTTGGTTTATGCTGATGATAGGCCTATAGTATTATTAACGAATAGCAATACTGCAAGCTAACTCGTACGTTCTATTAAATATTCAAGAAACTGGGGCTGTAAGTAAATATCAATAAAACTAAATACTTTTTTCTGAAATTTAAGTTTGTAGCTTGTTGCATCAAGCTTAACGTCGTGTCATAGCGTCTTTTATCTTTATTTATATTAACACCTACTTATTTTCCTTTTAGATACCCACCCACTTCACCAGTCAGATATTCTTCATCGCCCTACGGTTGAAAAGGTTATTCAATTTCCTCTTGATATTCATCATGTCTATTAAGAGAAATAGATAAGATTGCGATCTTACTGAAAAAACGAGACAAGTGCTGATCAATGTTGCATAAACGTCTTTTTTTCTTGATCCTAGGCTTACAACCTGTAGGAAATAGAGTTCATTTTTGTTTTGGTCTTCCTGGTGATCTCCTGCCAATTGGAATATTATCTCATATGACTTTCGTTAGCTTCTCGTCACTCATTTTTCAGATACTGTATTATTATTGGTTAAATTTCGAATTGTTCCCAAATGTATTCATTTATAATTCTATTACAATCATGTTATTGTCTTGCTTCCTTCATTATTTATTTAATTACCATTTTTTTCACGTTGAGAAAACCAGCTATAACGGCTGGGGGACCCGACATGCTGACCGCATATCACTTCTACACTGGGTAGATAATCGTCTATCTCTGTGATTAACACATGTGGATGTGAGGCCAGCAGCCGGCTGGTAGGCCAAGGGCCTTCTAGGCCTGTCGGGCTTGGAGTTTTTTTATTCATCTTTTTTTTTTGTGTTTCCAAAATTGGGTTTGCTTGGGATAATTCGGCCCTTGTTTCAGGACCATAAGTGAGGACAGGTCGTAATACATATTTATAAATTCATACTTTAGTTTCTGTTATTAAATATTTATTCTTCTAAATTACATCGTTCATTGATCCCGCAATCCTCGCTGCTTTATTAATTTGTTTCGTGATCTCTAATTGAAAACCCACATTGTCGTAAGTTATGGGCCCAAGCGTATACAATTCATAATGTGATCTATAATTTTTCCTTAAATTTCTAATTTACATCGTCATGGTTCTTTCGATACCACTAAAGATTTTGATTTCTCAATTAAAATTTTCATATTGCACGTTTTGCGTTCATTCATAAATTTATACGCAGGCGTTGGAGATTATCCTCAGAGTCACTAATTAATACTATGTCATCCACACAGCATACGGTATTGATTTCCTTATTACTCATTTTATATCCTTTCATACCTGTAACATTTTAATTGTCCCATCTACAACGATGTTAAACAACAGTGGACTAAGAGTATCCCCTTGTCATACCCTTCTTTTTTTACTTGAATCTTATATAAAACTTCGCCTAGGGCCTACATATTTTTTCCTGGTATCGTAATAATAATCTTTATACATATATAAAAATGAACGTCAGTCAATTTGTCTGTCTGTCTGTCCGTCTGAGTGTCCTTTATGGACTCAAAAATTACCTGAATGATTTTTTTTATAATTTAGACAATTCTAACGTATGGCCTATAACATATTACCCATAAAGTACCGTAGGGCCGGAGCTAAAAAAAAGCGAGGGCATTGGTGCACTAAAAGTAGCTTTTGGACGCTTAAATGGCTTAGGCTACCTAAACCATAACAAACACACCAAATTAATATCTAAAAAAATATACAAAAAAGTCCGCGACAGCATATGTCTATCTTTTACGGATAGGCCTAATCAATATTTTTAAGATTCATTGTTATCACAATTGAGATTATGTATTACATTTTTTTAATTATATACTTACTTACTCACTGGCACTATCGAACCCGTAGGTTCATGGCCGCGCGGACATAAGCTCTCCATACATCCCTATCCTGAGCTAATGCTTTCCAATCATTCCCTGTATAACCTACTTCCCTCAAATCATAGTTAATGTTATTCTCCCACCTCATTCTTGGTCTATCAACTGGGCGCCTTCCCTCTGGCTTTCCTACAAGAAGCTTCCATGCAAGTCTTTCATTTCCCATACGTGCTTTGGCATGGGTTCCCTGAAGTAGTCCCCGCTCGGAGATCCGAATGGGGGACTATTTGACCTCCGGAAAATTTTACCCCAGTTGAACCCATGTCCGCATTTCTTGACGGTTGTATTTTTTACGGTGAAAGATCGTCACTCTTTCGACCAAGGTACTTTTTTCGTCTGGGTGATCACCTTCGACCAGTCCGGCATTGGTAACCTTATCGGCAACAATGCTACCGCCGGCATAGCTCTCAGGATCATTTAAGCACGCAAGCCACTCCACCACGACATGGTAAAGATACCATGGAGGGTTTTGTTTTTAATTATATAGTATCTTTTTTTTACGGATAGGGCCTAACTCACAATAACCACTTTTATATTTCAGCTTATTGATGCCAAGAAGATCGGGAGGAGTAAATTCCAGGGCAAGCGTAGCAGCGCACGGCGGTTATTCTTTTACGGATAATCACAATAGCCATTTTTGTCTTTCAGCTCATTGATGCCAAGAAGGTCGTGATAAGTAGATTCCCGGACAACGCCTGGTAATCAGCACGGGGTGTATAAAAATAATTACGATATAAATTTATAATTAATTTTCTTTTTTACTTACTAAACTAAACATAAAAAAAATATATATAATAAAATACATTCATCGGTAATCATATCTGAAGAAGGTGCAAAGTACGGAAACAGCTGTTACAAATTTATATTGTAAAAAATATGAAAACCTTAAACACTTTAAGTTTTATTTTCATTTAATTAAATAAATATGGATTTTCATCAAGTAAACGCCAAATCAATTGATTATATAAAAAAATAATTTATTTAGGCGTAGCAGCGCACGCCGGGTATTAGCTAGTAAATTATAACATGTAATACTTGTATTTTCGCTGTTTATTAAAGGATCATTCATCAGTAACGATTTGTTTCCAGGCCGATAGATCAGATTTTTAGATTAAAACAAATTCTAAAAAATAAATTGGAATATGATGACACAGTACATTAACTATCCATTCATAGTAATTCTGCCCGAAGGCAGATCCTTCACTGCAATCATAGCATTTGCATGCTATGCTTGCAGCTTTACCAGGGAATTGTAGGTGTGGTAGCTTCTCGTTGCTTTCCACACCGGCGAAGAATGATGATGATGGCCATATGATTTCGGGGACCGTTTGGGCCTCAAAGTTTTCCTGACATTTGTCTTACATGCGAGGAAAAAACCCGATAAAAGCCTCACCCAGAAAAACTGCCCCGACCGGGGATCGATCCCGGGCCTGCTGCGTGACAAGGCAGCACGCTACCTCGAGACCACAGCGGTGGACACACTAACTATAAAGAATTAAAAATACAAATATTCAATTAAGAGAGAGAAGTTGGGGGGCACGCCGTAGCGTAGTGGTTAAGGCACTAAGCTACAAGCCGGAGGGGCGAGGGTTTAAGTCCCGTTGGGGTCAGGATTTTTAAACTGACCCAAACCCTCTGGCGGCACTATGGCCCTGGGGTCGACTCAGCCTCTAACTGAATTGAGTACCAGACGCTTGTTCTGGGGGTAAAGGAGGCCGTCACGCAGGGCTGACATCCCGGGTCTCCGGACCTGTTGTGGGATCACTTTACTTTACTTTACTAGAGAGAGAAGTTGTATAGTCTCCTGCAGGAATTCGGAATTCCTAAAATGTTAGACTTATTCGAACTTATCTAAATGACATAAATACATGCAGGCAAACCGTTTTCAATAACTTTTGAAATTCACAATGGGTTAGAACAAGGAGATGCACTATCTCCTCTGCTATTCAATTTTGCACTAGAGCATTCCATCAAATCTTTGGAGGGTAAAGACAGACCAGCACAACTCAATGGTATTAGTGAGCTGTAGGTGCATCCTGATGATATAGTATTATTAGGCCTGAGGGATAGCAATACTACAAGCCAACTCTCATATTCTATTAAATAACACCAAGGAACGGGAGCTGAAAGTAAATATCAATAAATCTAAATATATGGTAGAAGGTAGAAATAGAGTTAAAGTTATATAAAAGAAATAGGCAGTTACTGACAAATGAGGGAATTTCTGAAGGAGTGGCTGAATTCAAATAGCCTATCTAGGAACAATAATTACAAATATGAATGAGGTGCAGAAATAAATTGAAAATAAACTCAATTCTGGAAACGCATGATATTATACGTAAGAGGAACTCAACTTGTCAAAAAACAAATTAATTGAAAATATAGCCTATAAAACGGTTGTTCTCTTCGGTTATGTTATATGGATATGAAACATTTGTTACTTTAAGGGAAGAGAAAATATTATATGTATTTGAGAATAAATATCTTATGAAAATTTTGGAGCAAAGAGAGACGATCGGACGGGTGAATGGAGAAGACTTACATAATAGGCTACTGAACTACACAATCTTTATGGGAATCCAGATGTAATAACAGTTAAATCTCCGGTTGACTGTGATGGGCAGGACATATGGCACGAATTTGGAATTAAAGAGAAGTATGGAAACTCCTTGCAGAATACCACAAGGATAGCGTGAATGGCGTGTGAATGTTAAAATCAACCATAATTTTTCAAACCATTAAATAAATATCAATGCTTTTTAATTACGATAAGCCATAAATACTTTCAGATTAATTTGTGTCCTTCTGTATAAATTAATAGAGTAAATAAACTTAAAAAATAGACTAAAAGCTAAGATGGACTCTGGGTTCCACTTTACCCGAATATGGAGGTTGAAATGGACATTTCTTGTAATGTAAAACGTTTATAAATTATGAAGATGTTTCCATATTTGAATAAAATAAAAATGCTATTTCATAGTTATAACACTAATGATAATCACTGTAAATAAACAAAATTCAAATCCCTTAATTAAAAGAAGAAAAACAACAAATTCAAAATAGGGGTCCACATTATCCTAAGTTCCTCTACTAAATGTTAAATTCACAGGTCATTAATACACATCCTGTTCAATATCTTTCTTCTTTATTGAAAATTATATTCCTTAAAAAGACCAAAATATTCCTATCATACAAAATGCAACCTCACAAATCTTCTGATTTTAATGCTCTGAGAACAAAGTGTCCAAATTAATTTTTTGGTCACTAGATACTCAATAAATACCAATAAATAAATAATTTTAATTTTAAATCTTGTCATTTTAAATTCTTGAATTGCATAAGTAATCATCAATTAAATATGAAGATGAATTGGACTGTAATAATCTGGATTATTATCTTAATTTTTTTTAATTAGATGAGAACATTTTTAATGTTCTTCTTACACAAAGTATCTTCTATGTTTTCATATACAAATTAAATTAAATTTCAAAATTGAAATTACATAATTATGTGTGATTGCATATTTTCACATTAGCCTTTTTTACATTGACTATTTATCTCATAGACCGATAATTTTGCCTCTTCCTGGTTGATAAAACTGCCTCTTCCTATTCGTAATGAGAGATATCTCCGCAAATTAACTTCTTTGACAAGGATATCGATTCAACAATGTACGATCGATATGGTACAGCAAGATATGCCAAATGCAAACAACTTCAAAAATTGCCAAAAAAAAAAAGGTTAATTCTGTTGCTCTCAAAAAAATATTAAATGTTTGTTGTATAATAAATCTGCATTATTGTTAATAGTTTTTAATAGTTATTTCTCATATAATTATCATTATTCATTTTTCCCAAGCCCAAAGAGATTTAACAGTAAATATATGCTACTTATAACTATCTACAGCCGGCTTAAACATCGCCAGAAGTAAGATCGGAATGCATAACCTCACATTTGGTAAATATTAAACATTATAATTATTTTTAGCTTCTAATGTTGTATTATTCGCAAAATAGTCACTCCAAATCCTACGCGAGGTTGAGTTTTTCATTAGACAAAATCACTCGTGACTTCGTCGCTCATGATTTTTTTTTTCAGAAAAACACAACCTCTTGTTAGATTACTGTTGAGAATTGATCACTCGATTAAACTCCAAATATATTTCTGGGCTTACTGTCTTATAGTAATCCAATAAACAGAAATTGATTTTCCATTTACACTAACAAATGCAATTAAAGACGACCTTTGCCTTCAGACATCTTCATTGAAGATGTCTTCTTGGAATCTATTTTTGTAATAAAGAAAAAATTAAACTCACAAGAATGTGAGACATACCATAGCCAATCACGAATCAAAATGTGTATTGGCTTAAAAGAAGGATTATGCCTATATCCTCTGATCTGTGCTCTTAACATAGAAATTTAATTTGAGAACGAAAACAAATGAAAAACTAATATCGAATAGAAATGAAATAGTTATCACAAACTATTTTTTCATGTGGGAAAAATCGTAGGCCTATAGATTTAGTTAAAATAATAGGCCTACATTTTCTCCCATATATGGAGTAAGTGTCTAGCACTTACAGAAAGAAAACTTAACTATAGACCTAAATATATTTGTATAATCGAAATCAGTAGTTGAGTGACATCAATATTAATACTCGAATTCTTCTACGAGATGCAAGGAAACTCAGGAAACAACTAAGAGACAAAGAAGCAGTTCTCTGGAGTCAACTTCCTCATAAAGGAAAAGACGTTGTTCTCTACAGTGAATATACACCAGCAAATCAATGGATTCGTGATCATCAGGGATTGTCTTATTCCTAATGGAGAGAAGCAATTAAAATGCAAGCCAATGTATCGGCGCGGCGGTGCGTTCTTTGCCGGACAGGTCTAGGGACGATATCCTCTGTAGACGTCGCAGAGAGCACGAAACCCTTGTACACGTCTTTGAGGCTTGTCCGTTTGGAGAATCACTGAGAAACATTATGGCAGAAGCCTTGCGAGATTTGAATACACAGTTTATGAGGAAGTTCATGGTGTGGCCACGGTAATAGACGAATAGATATTATTGCATTTAGACCATCTTCAAAAATTGGTATGATATTGGATCCCACAATCCGTTTTGAGACTCATAGTGGACAACCTGAGGAAGTTGACTGTGAAAAGAAAGCCATATATGAGCCAACAATTGACTATTCCAAAGATAAATACCAATTAGATAGTATAACTGTCACAGGATTGATGATCGGGGCAAGAGGTACTATACCAGGATTCTTAGCTAAATTTTGGAATTTCTTAGATTTGGACAGAGTGCATCTTTCTACAATTGCCATCGCTGCCATTAGAGAATCAATTTAAATTTTTACAAACCATCTTTACAAAATTTCTACTTTAATGTATACTTCAATTACAATTTCAATTTTTTTAATGTATTTACAAAATGTATTTCATCAATTTTGAAAATTAATTGTCTGTATCACTTTGTCCTTGAGGCAATCCTCTAATAAGGAAAGTTCTATATAATAAAATAAGCATAGGTCTACATAAAAATATAAATTTATTACTCTCATAATAAGGATTACAATTCTGGAATTCTTTTCAATTATCATATAACTTATAAAGTTTTATTCTGTACGCTTTGGACTTTGTTTTGAGTATTAACAATTTACATCGTAAACTATTTCTTTGAATGTACAAAATTTAAAAATACCACTCAAATTTTCATTATGTAAAATTCCTTTTACCCAAGTAACATTTGCTGCCATCTTAAAGCGAGCAGATGTATTTCACAGTCCCATGTCACATGCTGCCATCTAGTTATACTCTGTCAATTCAAAATCGATTGAAATATTTCCCTCGAACCTAGATATTTTAAGGATGACATTTTTGCTACGATTACATCAATTCAATGTTGTAGGGACAACAGTAGATCTACTACACAGGAAAAGTGTCAATCAATAGGTGCGGGATAAACTTATTTAAAATTAAACAAATTAATGAATCGGACATTAACTTTTTTTATTTCCAATTATTATTGCAGATATTGTAAACTCACATTTAATTTTGAAAATTTTCACAAGAAGAAAATATACGTTTCGGTATGTTTGGCATAATTCTTAAAAAAAACAATTAAAACCTATAGGCTAAGGAAAAGCTAAATTTCTGCAAAAGTAGGTGTGTCAATTGATGTAATACCATTGTCATGGAGTGTAAATAGCTTTTTATGAATTTTTTAAAAGAAAAACTACAGAACAATGGACTTTTCAGTAATAAAAGCTTTAATAATTTAACTGTTTCCGTTGATAGGTCTACTACGTAATAGGCCTATGAATAAGTGATTTATTGCTGTGTAAATTTAATTACGATTCTAAGGTATTAAAAATAAACACAGACCTATTAATGTTTTAATATCTTATTTTAGATTAATTTTAGTAAATTAATAATAATAATAATAATAATAATAATAATAATAATAATAATAATTTGGAACTACTATGTAGGCCTATTTTAATAAAATATGAAATGCGCACAAAGTGCAAAGAAGATTGTTCTTAGTCGTTGCACAGTTTCACCAACGATTCTTATCTCATCCTACAGTTTAACACATGATAGGCTATATTTCGCATTGTTCTCCACAGCTTTCACACACGCAGTCTAGGCTGGAATCTCTGTAGGCCTATTTTAACACAAGCATTTCTAAAATTCAAAAAAGTAGAATGCATTAAACATCTATTCCTTATGTAGACCTAGACCTAATCATTCGCATAATCCTAATAAAATTTGTGAATTTTTATATATTTTTTATTTCAATTTTTGTATGCGGATACCAGCCAAATAATCCCAAAAATTGCATGGAATGTTTTTATTTCTATTGTTATTGTAACTCGATAAATCCCGCGATTTTTCAGAATTTGCATTTTCATCATACCCTCTTAATGCGATTTCGAACATTCCGCAGAACTATATACTGTCTCTCAGCTTTCTTCTTTTTTTTTTGGACAACTCTTCGTTAAATTATTATAGGCCTATTTTTGCACTATGTAACTAATATTGTATACTTACTGTTGTTGATGTAGGCCTACATCGTAATTTGACATTCCCGCATACAATCTTGCTTGCTATGAAAACAAAAGGAATCTCAATACTTCAAAAATAACCAAAATCACTGGTGCGGTAAGTAAAAACATTTATTTTGAAATATTGATAGTGATACTGCAATTTGTAATAATTTCGGTATTAATTCATCACATCCAGCTTTCCACGCCTTTTCTCTTTCATCATCACTGCACACATCGTCTAAAACGTTATCCATAATCAGAAATAATCCCAAATCAAATTGGTTTTACAGTTTTAACAAATATGATAAGACGGCGACATGACCAACAATATTTAATATTTCTCCATAACAACAGTAAGGCCTATAGCTGTTCACCTTCTGAAATCTAACATTTATCTTCATTTATATTTATTAATATTTTAGCTAATGTCTAATTACTAAAATAAATGTACATAATGCAAAAAAATAGTGTGCAATTCTCATGTGGTAAACATATAACGGAATCTTGGAAATTTAAAAAAACTCGGTGCAAGCTCCTAGTTTTTTAAACTTTTCCTCGATCCATATCGAGTGTTTACCACACTCGTATCGCAATATGCTATTTCAATAGGCCTATGTAGTAAGTGTCTATCTGGAATCTGATGTTGACTTTACCTAACGTTGGAAATTAAATTCCGTTGTTTGTGTGAATTTGGCTTGATTTGAGCTTTTTCACTTTGGCATGATTTTTTTTTTTAAATCTGCAACACATGTAACGGTTCATGCATTGTCATTGGCGGTGGCATCATATTGCTATATTTGATCAGCTCGTTGAACTAAAAGTTTAAATATTTGCCAACTGTTGTAAGTTGTAGTTAGCTACATTAGTGACAAATTAAAATAAAATATTTGGAAACGTCGTAATGCAATTTTTAGAGTCTTTGCCGCTGTTCCTGAATGACAGTAGAAATCTGTTAACGGTGGCATCATAATATCTTGCTATATTTGACACCTCGTTAAATCTCCGGTAATGTGAAATCTTACTGGTTTACCCAAGAACGTGTGGAATAGCTTTAATTTTCAATTAATTAACGTGGAAAAACTTGTTTCTCGAACCAGTGAGCGTATTTCTAGATATATGAAGCGATGTCCATGCTTAGGCCTACTCTATTCGCCAGAGAACACACATTGCATTTTTGGTGGGTCTTATTTATCATAAGTAATGCCACGAGTGATTTCTAAATCATCGATAAATTTAAGACTCACTTCGTGAGTCGTGAATTTATCTAGAGAATTTGGAAATCAAGAGTGGCATTTGTTAGGGCTATTTAACGAATAAAATTAAGCTGTTTACTCACAAATCATTATTTAACTATAGTTATTTAAAAATATTTATATATTTAATGTAAACGGCGATGTTTGAAAACAAATGAGAAACGATCGGTACGCTTCATTTCCTTCCTTTGTTCATCACTGCAACCAGATCATAATATTATTTATTGCCAAAGGATCGCAATATTGTAAGAATGTACCCTAGTGGAGAAATTTATAACCAACGTTATAGGTATTAATTAATTTGATGTCCTATGATGTAAATATGTCAATTATATTTTTCTGCAACGTCATTTCCTGGAAAATAATTCGTTTAAAAAGTGCAAGCAGTGTTTTTGTGGTATAATCAATTGTTACAAATGTTTTTATATTATCTATCGCATGCTCTCTCTGCTGACATTCATGCACTATATATACAATCTGGTAGCCGTATTTCTTAAAGAGTTAATCACTGCAAAATAATGCAATGACCTATTCAGAATGTTAAAAAGGAGTTGGTAAATTTTAGGCGAAACACGTCTGTGATTGGTTGTAAATAAAAAATCATTGAAATGTGATTGGTCATTGACTCCCATTTGGGGCATGAGTTAAATAGTCAGTATAATATCGTCAGTGTATGCTAGTATTTTGTGAGTGACCCCGTCTCCCTGTAGTTTTTTATAATAGGGTCAATAGCGATGTTGAATAGAGACCACTCAGAGTACAGTCTTGTTTAATTCCTCAATTCACAGCTATGTAGTCGGTAGGCTGCACTGGTCATCACGCGTGTAAGACTGTCCGTATTCATTCACTAATGATTCGACGAATTTTTCACCAGCATCGTATCTTCTTAATCCCTCAATGATGGCGTTATTAGGTACGGAACCAAATGCAATTGGAGAAACCAATCCAAGTTCCAATAAATACTCCTTTTTCTGTTCTTGCGTTGTCAAATATTCTTTTCAGCGCAAAATTATGTTCGAAAACTTAGCATTAACTTAGTATCAGCCAATGAGAATGGCGGGTTTTAAAAGTTTTATACTAGTGTTTTTGTTTATAATTTGTTATTGCTCTGATATTTAATGCGCTTTTGAGGTAATTTAATAATAGGCCTATAGTGTGTGTAATTTGGACATAGGTGTGAAATGTCACATGTTATCCGTCGGCCAATGAGAGCCCAGTTTTGGCTTTACCGTGGCCTTGGATATGTGTTGATAGGCGTAGTATAGCCGGCTCAGTCATTTAGTTTACAGGTGCTTTGCTTTGTGGTTAAGTAGGTTTATTTTGCACGCATAAGCATTTAGCATATCAAGCGGCTTTATCATGTTTTATTCACTAGAATAAATTTTTACCAACTAAAGATACTGCAAAAGACAAAAGTTGCAACGCTGTTGAGATAATTATATCCACGTGTAGTAGACATAGAAACGTCATTTTAAAATGCGAAGACATTAATGACAGATAACTGTTTTCAGTTTTTGATGATTGGAGCGGCATCTCAGAAACCTCGAAAAACAATTCCCCGACTCTACCTGGCAGTAACAATGTATTTTTTATACCAGAGGAAACAGTTGCCTTTGATACCGCCTGTAATAAACTAACTGAGCCGACAATACCCACGGTGAATGGTCCCCCATTCTTTGCCAAGTTGTAACTTAAAAAATTCCGCAGACTTTTGAGAGCGCTGACTGCGCTTGACCGAGGCCTCAGATAAGTAATGGACGGGTCGTAATACCGCATTATGTGGGGCCCTACATTCCCGGTGGAATAGTAGGAATATTTTTTGCGTTTTGTGACTTGTAAAGTATGGGATGTTTTCGATGTGTTGCTTGAGGTCGACTCTTTGAAGCTCGCACTCTTTTCGGGTGTTTGCTTTTTATAAGATTTTTTTGTTGTAATTAGTTTTTTGTCATCCTCGCACTGGGGAATTTACGCTGCAAGCAGTAGCTGTCGATATTTATTAGGCCTATAGGCTGACATTGAAGACAGCATAACCCTTGTTCCGAGGCTCGTTACCTCACAAATGAATGAGCGAGGATCGGTTTTGGCGAACATTTCGTTCGCAGCTCCTAGTTCTGCTGAGAATATCCGGCGAATGAGCAGGGAGGGAGATTTTACAACGCCGGAGCACGTGTCCCTATACCTAAACCGCTGGATCTCCAGCTCTGAAGTTTAGGTTAGGGGCCTATACGTGGGGTAAAGGGAGAACTCGGCCTCTACTGCCATAAAGAAATGGTTGATGTAAGAGTGAACGTCTGCCACAACCAATATCTGCTCTTGTCGCAGCTATAGCACGTTAGCAAGGTTTCAAATTGCTGAGATGTTGTCAGCTGTATCTCTACTAACCACATAGGCTACATAAAGTGGCCTCTCCCACTGTATATCCATATTGGCAACACTATTGTGAAAATGTCAGGGCTGGACTACAGACTCCGGATCCCCAGAAGCTCCTCAATTTTTAGAGGTGGAGTTTTTGGGGGTAGTGAGGCGATTAAATTGGGCTCTGTATTTCATGCAACCGTTGCTACCGATTTTGAGTCGAGACTCACTTTTTTGTCAGTTCTGCTGGGATCCCATCTGAAAACCTGATGCTTTATACATTTTTAATTTTTCTATCGCCATTTCAATCTCTAATGCGCTTGGTTCTGTGACTAATATTTTAACTGTCTTTAAACCATCGCCTTTAATATCTTTTTTCTGCATAGGCCTATAATTTACATTTAATATCTGATTAAAGTAAATTTTCCATCTATTTAGGGCCTAATATAGGCATATTCCTGGAATCTGCAACCATATCCACATTTTCATTCCTAATTATAGCCTATTGGTTCTAACCTAAAACCATTTTCTCTTTACCCTAACTCCCTGAAATAATTATATTTACTCTTTAACAACCTATTGGTTTCCCGTCTGATATTACCCAGCTGTTCTAAATTTACTTCATTTGGCTCGTGTAACTAATTCATTTTTGCTAGCTTTCTTTTCTTTACAATGTTAAGTACATTCATCATCAAACCATTTCTTATTTTGCTTCTTTTTTAAATAACCCATGTTTTCTGATACTGACAATAGAAGGTCTAATGGATTCTACACGTGTAGGACGACCTGACTGTAGAAACGATGAAAACAACACTTACATGGACGAGGGACGAGAGCAAAGGGAACAAGTATACTTAGGCGCTACAAAAAATATATATAATAGGCTACAGCATAGACCTATTACAAATGTACAATAAAATAATTAAAACACTACACAGTACGGCCTATTGTCGTTGCTAGCAAACGCAGAAAAAAAAAACAAACAAACAAACAAATCACAATTTATAAGTCCACCAATAACATATCCGTAATAAGATAGGCCCCTATTAGAACTGAAATGAATGTTAGACTACTCCCTGAACGTAATTACACAGTTGTAGGCTATATTAATCGGACGATACTCCGCAGGACCGCATAGGCTACTAATCTCCCTCTTTTTTTTTAATTTAATGGGCTGACGTATTTTGCTTAGTGGGCTCATATCAGGTTTGAGGTTCTTCTACGTTCAGTAAATCTATGACACAGGACGCTTTTTTGCTCCTCTCTTTAAAAAAAAGTCATAGGATAGGCCTACACAGAATTTTAAATACTTGATAGGCTTATGTCCATCGTCTTCAACCTGGTTTGAACCCGCTAATCTCGGATATAAACACGAACATGGTAAGCATTTGACTTTCGAAACAGATATAAGTAAATAAGTTACTTTATGAGTCTCAACTGCTGGAAATTACTGTAATAGGTTATATCAAGTTTTCATTAGGCTTTAATAATAATTAATGACTAGCCCTATAATCAGAGATTTTCCATCATTTTGTGGCGTCTCATATTCATGCTCCGGATTTCTCCCTGCCTGATCCACCTCTTGGCCTCTGAATTTTTAGCGAATTCTGAATGAATGAAACTATTGAGATAAAAATAGATAAAAAATAGGCCCTATAAAGGCCTACACTTCGTCGAACTTGCCAGTAGAGACTGAAAATTGCCTTAATATAGGCATATATATATCATCATCATCATGAACAAATTCGTTTTAGGCCATGTGGCCTGTACGGTGATAGGCCTATATATATAGGCCTATATATAGGATACTGGCCTTATAGGTATAGACCTACCTGTTAACGATCTAGCAGCAGCAAGTTTTGATTTTTTATAGGCCTAATCAAACTGCAAATGACAATCGATTAAGGAAAATAATGTCGAATTCGTAGCAAAAATCGGACTATTAGGAGTAGGGGTTCATCTGAAATAAAAATTCAAAATTCGCTTCAACAGCAGAAATTTTCGATTTTTTGCAACGAAACTCAGTAGGTCTATATGCCATTGAAATAAAACGAGAAAGGTTTTCTCAAAAAATTAGTCACAATTACAAATTGGCCTAAGGGTTTACCTGAAACACGATGTTTAAAAATCCCTCTAACAGCCGCAAAGTTTCCTCGCTATACGTATGATTAATTGGCAAATGACAGATAGGCCTATATTACGTAAACGAGCAAAAACAGGCCAACATTCAGTTTTCTGAGGAATTAACTTGCGTGATGAACTTTTATTATGTATTTTTGTTTTCTGTAAAAGTTACCTGTTTTAGTTTTAATTAATTATGAAATTATGATTAAAATTTAAAAGGACGTAGGCCTTGTAATAAAATTCCAATCTAGCATTTTATTTTGACGACTGAGGAAAAACGTAGTCAGGTTGGTCGGTCGGTTCCAGGGTTTGAACTTATGACGGGCCCAAGTTTGATTATCATAAACAGTGTGTGGCAGGATGTAGCGATGTGTTAGAATGACACATTTATAAACCCGCTGTGTGATATACATTAGCGCGCCTAATGCTGTTTACATCCAACATTATTACACCGCATCAGTGGTGTGCAGACACATTTTAGGGCAAACTCTGCTAATTTCGTGATACGGACAATTCCATTATATCTTTTCTTTAGTTTGTAACGAAGTTGTACTGGCAAGAAAGACAAATTCTTGTTGTCTCTTAGATGGCAGAAAGTCTACTTTCTTGCAGTGTTTTCATATTTGTGAAAACAGTGCTCCTTGGGTGTAATTTATGTTAATTTTACGGTGGAAGTGTTTTCATTCATGTTAGCAGTTGTTAGATTTAATGGCCTATTTGTCTGTGTTTGAAGAACATTTTTGAGTAGATGTTCTTCTACACTACAGGTCAACCACATTACAAGTCGAAAATGTGATCTGTGGTTCCATGAAAAGTGTCAAGGGTTGACTTTTTAAAAATTGGATTTCAAATAGGCCCCTACATTGGATGTAATATGGAGAGCGATTAAAAAGTTTGTTATGAATTTACTTTAATACCCGGTCTATAACTAAATTACCCAAGTTCTTCAAACCTTCAGAAAAAATAGATAGCCTATAATTTACGAGCATGTTGTATTGATAAAAAATTTATTGGCTATTAGACAACTCAACATAAACGAGTAGCTATATTTCATTCGTATATCCTTAACTTTAATATTCCTAAGACTCTAACCAGAAAATTTCATAATATTAGGCCTAAGCTATAATAGTCTAAAACCAAAGTATCACAAAATTAGTAGAGTTGTTATTTAATTTAATAACTTTTTTTTTAACAGATAAGGTTATTAGTATCGCAATTCGAATCTGAAAGTGAAAGGGTCGTTTTATTTTGCTCAGAAGTTTCTTTTTCAGGCTTGAGATTCTTTTACAAGTTCAAAATATACAAGACGGGACATCACTAGGCCTATCTTCATTAGCAGCACTACAGTTAGATTTGAGCCTGGGATTTCTACCTCTTCTACGTATAGGCTTATGTCTCTAGCAACCAGCTACCATCCTTCGATTCTCAGATTCCTCAGATCCTCCAAAATTCCATACATCCAACGCAGTCTCGGTCGTCACACATTCCTTTTTCCTTCTAATTTACATTCCATAATTTTCTTGAGTAGGCCTATCTCATGTTCAGCTATTCTTCATAGCCTACGTGCCCTGCCCATCGCAATCTTGAAACTTTAATTGATGTAGGAGGCCTAACCATAGGCCTATCAGGAGTTTTAAGTTTATATAACTGACAGAGCTCAGAATTATATCTCATACGCCATTATCCCTTGTCGCATATTGGACCATACATTTTTCTTAATATCTTCTTTTCAACATGAACTCGATCTTGACATAGCCTATCGGTCTTGGACAAGGTCCATGTTTCACTGCCATATATTAATAGGGCCTACTGGTTTTACCTGAGTTTTATATAGGCCTAATCTACATTTTGTTTCTCTTTTAAGAAGCCTTGACTTAATAACTCCATGGCGCAACAGGTCTAGAAGGCCCTTGGCCAACTAGCCGGCTGCTGGCCTCGTATCCAAATGTGTTAATCACAGAGGTAGACGATCATCCAACCAAAGTAGGGGTGATATGTGGTCAGCATGTCAGGTCCTCATGTCGTTATAGATGGTTTTCTCAATCTAGAGCCGCTACTTATTGTAGTTAGGCCTATCCTAATTCCTCACGATACTGGGTGGGCACCGGTTCCATACTCGCCGAAATTCCAAGATAAAACTTTTCCCCCATGGAGACCCGAACCAGTGCAAATCCCGTAGCTCTGCGCCAAGGCATCTTACCTTAACCACTCGGCTACGGTGCGGAACAGCTTTGACTTAGGCCTAAAGTATCTCAATAATAAAAGGTAGGCCTATGCTTCATTAGTATTTTGATTTTTTTTTCAATTTCTCCACGAGAGACAGCGCTTTATTTACATTCCAAAGAAACCCATAATCAAGATTTTTTAAAAGTGAAGTTATCCCACTATAGGTCTTAGGAGACTCTTGGGGTAGTATATTGGGTTAAGGCTGCCAGCATTCTAGATAATAGCCGATAACCATATGCCAAGCGGATTGTTAGCCCTGTCTTACGACCGTCTTTATCCCAATTCATAGTAGGCCTATAGCAGGCCTACTCATTTCCCTTAGAGGCTGTTACACCCCTGAACCAGGAATCAGCCAGAATCTTTAGGCCAGTTTAAAAATCTTGACCTCTGGAAACCGAACTTTCGATCTTCCAGAAAAAAAAATTACGCCATGAAAATTCATGGACCCTTGCCGGGGTTGAACCGACAAGTCTTGAAGCTAGTCACTAGTACCGTCTCTGACACATTATACAGTAGACCTACTAGACACATAGGCTACTGCTGTAGACAAATGTAAAAGACCCTACAATCGAGCTGTTCTTTATTCCGGCGTGGCCTATGTTAGGCCCACTTAACACAACCGGAACATTGATTACAGTACTAGGCCTATGTTGATTAAATAGTTCTAAAGAGTCTATATTGGCTGATGAGAATGTTGTCAGTAACCTAGCAGAAGACAATATGCAAAGGTTAGCGTGACGCAGTCACTCAAACTTAAATCGGTTTTCTTAATCGATTTCAATAGTTTTTATATAAAGTAGCTATTCCGTTGACCTCGTGAGGCTGAGTAGAGCCCGTTCCAGGTCCTATCCGTTACTTACAGAAAAATTCCTATTGTATAGCTGGGAATCGAACCGAGATTTCTTAGATGTAGACAGACATACATACATGTAGGCCTACTTTTACACCATAGAGATGGTCTACTGTAAACCATGTAGGCTATTTTAATATTCACAAAATTTACGCACTTTTCATCACATGTGAGTAAAACAAGGCATAGGTCTAAGTAGGCCTAATTGATAGACGTTATTTCATAAACAAATAATAAGCAAGGATAATCAATAGAAATTAAACCTATATGGACATAAGTTCGCATACATATAGGCCTAATTAGGCCCAAAAGGTTAACTAAAAATAAACGATTTCACTTTACAACAAGTATACATTTTAGGCCTATAACCTACCTTAGGCCCATCCTCTTATCTCATGATAGATAGGCCTATCCTATCCTCTTGTCCTTGTTTGAGTTTGACATGACTGTATTTGTTTTGCTCGTGTATTTTATCTCTCTTTGGAATGCCTGATTAGACCCATAAAAACTAAAAAAAAAAAAAACTCCAATGCGTGACAGACCTAGAAGGCCCTTACTACTATACTACTAGCCGGCTGATGGCCTCACATCCACATGTGTAGATCATTGAGTTAGACGATCGTACTGCAAGTGTAGGGGTGACTTATTGTCAGAATGTCGGGTACCCCAGCCGCTATATCTGGTTTTCTGAACCTGGAGCCGCTACTTATTGTTGGTAACCTAATTTCTCAGATGCTGGGTGGACATCGATACAATACTGGCCCAAATTCCATGAGAAAATATCTTCCTCCATGGAGACACAAACCAGCGCAAATACCGTAGCTCTGCGCCACGGCATCTTTACCTTAACCACTCGGCTGCGGTGCGGTAGACCTACCTGATTAGACCTATGGCCTACATTATCTGCGCATTCGCATTTTTTTCCGATACGACAGTTATTTCTTTAGACTAGGCCTAATATAGGCTATCTATATTCTCTTCTGCCTCAGTGTTGTAACTAGATTTTAAATAGACATAGGGCCTATGGAAGAAAATGTTAACTAGCAACTGTATTATTTGAATGAGCGTAATGTTATTTAACAAAATTACAATTGCAGCGTAAGTTTACACAGCGAGTTAACTCAGGCGGTACCATTTTAAACTCGTATTTGGGAGGTCGCGGATTGAACTCTCCTGCCGATCAACCTAACAGATTTTTCTTCGTTTTCCTCAGTCGTTAAGGAAATGATGGGATGGAATATCATTATTAGGTCCCATTTTATCATAAATATTATTATTTCATAGTAGATCTTGCCATTAGGTCTATCTTACATTAAATCAGTGAATTTCAGAAAACGTAGGCCTATAGTATAATTACGCCTATACAAGAAACACAATAGAAATTGGGTAGCCTATTGCAGCTTCTCTAAATAACAAATATAGGCTTATAACCTACTTAGTCCTATTATTATTAGGCCTATTATTATTATTATTGTTATTATTAATATTATTACTATTATTATTAATGTTATTATTAATAATATTATTGTTAATATTATTAATGTTATTATCATTATTATTATTATTTTTTATTAAACCCAGGTAGGCCAACATAAATATTGCGAAACCAGTTTTGATTGCAGCTGGAACGGACCTTATGGCCCATACCGTAATGCAGATTATTATTATTATTACTATTAGGCCTACATTTTTATTTTTAGTTATTATTATTTAGTTATTATTATTATTATTATTAATATTATCATTATCGTTATTATTATGATTATGATTATCATTATCATTATCGTTATCATTATCATTATCATTATCATTATCATTATTATTATTATTATTATTATTAGGCCTATTGTTGTTTTTGTTGTTATAACCTAGTCATTATTAGACTGTTAAAATATCGTTAAGTAAAACATTAACAATAGGCTAACGATTATGATAACAATAATAATAATAATATAATAATAATAATAATAGGCTAATGATTGTAACTTGTAATAGCTAAATGCTGAGAAGTAGGGGTCTACCGGTATGATTTGGACATGTAATTAGAATGGAGGGCGGAAAACTGTCAAGGGAAGTTATGCAATGGACATGAAACGAGAAAAAAAAAACGAAGACCAAAGAGAAACTAGATAGCCCTAAATGGAATCAAGAAGATGTAGACTATGGAACTGAAAGACCTACAAAGCACGTAGGCCTACGTTGGATAGGGAACTGTAGAGGAAGATGATGAAATAGTGACTTTTTTATATAAGACTTAGGCTACTAACATATTTTTAACTTTATTTGGTAGACGAAAAATTACAGCAATGAGTCATCTCTCGAACGCACATTTCTTGTAAGTCCTACTCGGCACAGCGATGGGTTCAAACTAGGAAACTAGTCATAATTGTGGAGTCCCTGAGTTACTGTGTTATGTGTCATGAACTGAAGACACTCCTACGTGTGCTGTTAGGTCAGCGGTAAAGTATGCAGTCACTGTTTCTGTTAATGAAGGTCGCAGGTTAGCGTCCTCAATTATGCAGTTTTTCTTTGTGATATTTGTATTAAAATGTTTTATGAATTAAATACATTTTATTTTGACATTTGAATTAAATCAATGTTAATGTCGTTATTGTAACAATTATATTTATCACATTCAGGGTTTGTTCTAGGCAATTTCAATGTATTGCATTCAATAGACTGTGATGCGCAGATGTCTGCGCAAAAAAACAACAGCCTCTAACAATTTTTTTATAATGAATTATATCGAGTTTTACCACGGCTCAGCGCACACACAATGACACAGGCATGCTCTATCCGATAGTCCACGTGCATGTAGAAATTTGATTCCATCTATGCCCCGCAGATTGAGGGCGGTAATAGATGTTGAGGGTTCATACACCCTGTAGCGATTTAGAGGCTAACCAAAAGGGCTTAGATGGAGCTTGCAACGTGGTTACTGGGTATGGTTGGGTAACGTGCGTTTTTACTTACGAATTTTTTATTTCGCCGAGCGGAAAGGCCGAAGACCCTACTATTGGAGGGTAGTTCAGATTCATAGCCTAAACTATATGATTGAACAAACTTATAGGCTTATATCCTATATTTAAAACTATAAGCAACAAATTATATATTTTAAAGTAATTAAACTAACTTACTAAAATATATTACCCTACATACAGAGAAAGACGAAAGAGATTCTACTCGTAACTAACTTACATTGAAGATATTCTACATTTCGACCTTTCATGAGGTTTGAGAGGGAGAGAGAGAGATGGTAGCTTTTAATTACGCTCAGCCATAAATACTTTCAGATTAATTTGTGCCCGTCTGTATAAATTAATAGAGTAAATAAACTTTAAAATTGTCTAAAAGCTAGGATGGACTCTGAGGTTCACTTTACACGAATATGGAGGTTAAAGTGGACCTTTCTTGTAATGTAAAAGAGATGATAAATTATGAAGATGTTTCCATATCTGAATAAAATAACAATGCTATTTGATAGTTATAACACTAATGATAATCAGTGTAATTAAACAAAATTCAAACCCCTTAATTAAGAGTAGAAAAACAACAAATTCAAAATAGGGGTCCATATTATCCGAAGTTATTCTATAAAATCAGTACCTGAGATAACATTCGTCCTCTTCATTAAAATTGTTGAGAACGACTGTTATCTCAGGTAGGCCTACTGTAGACTAATTATTATACATTTTTAAATTTACATCTAGCCTATATTGTAATCTTAATTGATTGAAAGGGGATCTACGAATAACCCTAACATCGGTTTCTGAAATCTTGAGAATTTCACTGGGTGTCACCCACACATTGGTGATAGAAAAATTGCATAGGACATTCGCGTGTGGAGATTTGGTGTGGGGAAACCTTTATTATCAACCTCCAAAAAAAAAAAAAAGTGGTTCCTTCTGCTGGGAAAGTTATGGTCATCTCACTTTTTGAAAGCCTATTCATGAAATGGTTTATCAGTATATAATACCTGCCATACACACAATAATAACTGAGTAATAGCCTACTGTAGACAACTCATGCTCTGATGATTCTGCGAGGCCATACCACGAAGGTTATATTTCCATGCAACAAGCTGGATGCACACGATAATGCGAAGACGTAGGGGCCTACGGTATAGGGCCTATTCTAAATTGTTGAATAAGCCTATCTTGTAAAAATCAAAGTAAAGTGCATCATTCACCCTCCCTATAGGCTACCCTATTTCGGAATTAGCCCACTGTGACTTATTTTTCCATTTCCTAACTTTAAGGTACATAGGCTACACCTTAGCGGAAGCCCTATTCCATCTTAAAAGCAGTAGTAAAGACTGTCAAATAATTATTTTGAGCAAGACTTTACAAACTGGCAGAAATGCTGGGACAAGTTAATTGCACCCGAAGGACACTACTTTGAGAAGGATAATCAAAATTCACTAAAAAAAAGTTAAACTAAAAATATCGGCGTTATAATTTATTCTTCCTGTTAGCGCCTACTAAATTATATGGATGGACAGCATGGTCTCCTGATATAAGGGAAGAGAAAACATTACGAGTAGGCCTAATTAGATTAAAGTTCTTGGAGAAATTTTTGGACCAAAGAGAGACGAATAGACGATGAATGGAGAAGACTAAATAAACAGCGATCTGCATGAACTCATTGGGAAACCAGATGTAGGGATTGCGAACAGTTAAGTTTTGTATATTGCGATGGGCAGGACGTGTGGCACAAATAGAGAATGAAAGTTTTTGTAGGAATACAGAGAAAAATCATCTAGCCTATTGGATATGCCAAGAATGTGGTGGGAGAATGACTATAGCCATGATTTGATGGAGATGAATTGTATAAGGGATGATTGTAAAAAAATAGTTCATGGTAGTGAAATATGAGAGTGAATGCTCGCGCGCCCGTTAATCTCCGTGTTCGATAGTGCTAGTGCATTAATTAGGCTATTATTTATTATTATTATTATTATTATTATTATTATTATTATTATTAGACTATTATTATAGAGCGATTCTATGAAAATGTCATACCGAGATGAAAATTTTGAAATTAACGCAGGAACTAATTTTTTGGCGTAATAAGTTATAGGCTATAGCCTATCTTTAAGGATCAAAATTTCTAATTCTATAATATAATGTTCCATAAGTGTATTATTTTAATCTAATATTAGTGGTGGAACTTGTCATATTCCAAACCTGTAAAAACACGCAACATTTTACCAATTTGTTGTTTAATGATTTGGTCGTATTAATTCGTTTTATTTTACAAACTCTTTTGTTAAACCATACTTTGGTCTTCCGTAGTCGTAAATGTAATAATATAATTGCCTTCTAATGTTCTATATACCTTAAATGTGTCCTATAATTGTTAACTGCAAGCTATGGTCAGTCAGTCACAGAAAACGTATAAAAATTACTGTACACAACATAATAATTGATGGAATAAAATTTCCTCTTGGATTCTACGTTATCGGTACACAACTAACAAAAACGTATTGAAGACATTTTCTTGTAAAGTCATTATTTTTTCCGCTAGTGTCCCGTGACTGACTGACATTTGTCCTATCGTATATATGCTAATACGCATGGTGCAGTCAGTTGCTTGCTGCACTCCGCTGAGGATTAACATAAACATAGTTAGGAAATCTGGTTGACTGTTCGGCTCAGCTGTTCCATAAAATAATTACTGACCCCCTTTGTATGTCAATTTGAGCTAAAAGACAGTTAACGGAAGCATTTAAATATATTCAGGAAAAAGGTTGCAGTAAACGAAGCAGCCATGCTTGTTGATTTCTCAGAAAATTATACCTACAAAGAACAAAATGAGATCCAGGCAGTTCATTGGAAAAATCAGCTTAGGGCCTATCTCAATATTAACTGCTGTTACCTAGTTTATATGGAAGGTGACGAGAAGTTCAGAAGAAATACTTTGTTCTAGTGTCAGGTTATGTGACACATAGCAAGTGTGCTACAGATGTTTGCTATAGAAAAGTGTTTTTCTTAACTATAGTGATTTCTTCAAAAACTTGAGGTGATAAAAATTTTCAGTTGGAGCAGCAGGTAATAGAATAGGCCTATACATTTAGCAATGTGACACTGCTTACTTGCATATTTGGATTTTGACATAAAATGGAACTTCTTTGAATCGTACAATGGAAAGGGGGCTATAAATGCGATTGGCGGCCAAGTAAAAAGGATGGCACGGATGTATGAAAAATCGGGAAAGAAGATACAAAATGGTGCAGAATTATGTAATGTGAGCTGTAAAACCAACCAAATAACTGGAGTCACAAAATGATATAGAAGAAGGAAAGATTTTTTTTTAGAAAAGCAATTTGAATATCTTGCATCTATCAGAGACTCATTGCGTATACAACGTGAAAGCGTTGGACCCGTATGTTTATAGAGTAGGCTATGCACAACTGTCAAACAATCAGCGCAACAAATTCATAAGTTCGTGTGTTAAAACAACTGAATGGCGTGACAGGCATAGAAAGCCATTGGCTGCTAATCTCACATCTAAGTATATCAATCACAGAGGTAAACAATCATCTAACCAACATATAGGATGGCATGTGGTCAGCATATCGGATACTCCAGCCGTTATGGCTGGTTCTCTAGACCGCAACCGCTAAATATTGTAGCTGCCCAAATTCTTCATGATTCTGGGCGGGCACCAATCCCATTGTGGCCGAAATTCCATGAGAAGATTTTTTCTCTCATGGGGCTCGAATCAGTGTTCTCTATTGAGACATCTTGACTCAAACCATTCAGTTACAGCGTGGGACTTCATGCGTGACAGGAAACATTATTTTTATTAACGGGTCAAGTCAGGTTAAGTTAGCGGCGAAGACTAGGGAGAGAAATTCGATCTCATACATCGATGTTATGATGTGAGTTATCAGAATTCGGGTAATTATTTAGGCCTATGTTTTATTGTTGTTTAAAAGTAGAATTCAACACGTCAGCAATTGTTTACTAACTGCAGCTTACTAATGCGATTTACGATAATTTGTTTTGAAAGTACATGCACTCTGATAGGCCTAAATAACTAACTTATTAAGAATGTGTAGGCCTATACATTCTGGGGGGCTTAAATATTTTATTTCAGTGGTTCAATTTAGAAATAAAAAATATTAAATCTTACATCAGGTAAACTGTAATAAACTCCACTCCAAGCGCGACAGGCCTAGAAGGCTCTTGGTTTACAAACTGGCTGCTGGCCTCACGTCCACACGTGTTAATCACAGAGGTAGGCGATCATAAGCCAGTGTAGAGGTGACATGTAGTCAGCATGTCGGATCACCCAGCCGTTATAGTTGGTCATGTCAACCTGGAGTCGTTACTTATTGTAGCTACCTAAATGCCTCACGATGCTGGGTGGGCACCTGTCCCATACTGGCCGAAATTCCATGAGGAAATGTCTTCCTCCATGGGGACTCGAACCAGCGCAAGTCCCATAGCTCTGCGCCAAGGCTTCTTGTCTTAACCACTCGGCTATGGCGCCGGATTAAATTGTAATCAGTTACTCTGTATATAGGCCTACATATAGGCCTATATATATATATATATATAGGCTATATTATATATAGGCTATATATATATACACACACACACACACACACACACACACATGCATAAATTTTAGTAGGTAGGGCCTATATTTAACATTAGAGAAGGCACTTTGTTATTAAGTATTTAATAGTTGCGTTATTTTTATAATTTAAATAGGTAGCCTACATGGTAATTACATTATTGATTTAAAGTAATATTTATTTTACAGCAACATTAAATTAAAAAAATTTCGTAGAATTGATAAAGTATTTGCAGTTCTTTATTAATCTCTGTTACTGAAGCTGTTTATCTAGTTTCATAGTATTTTGTTACAATTGTGTAATATTTGCATTTTGAAATTCTAAATAAAATTCAGATATGTCAGTCAGTCACAAAATAATGTCAGACATCACATATTAGGTCATAACTTCGGTATTAATTGTGATTTAGGTTTACTTTTTCACTTAAAATGTAACTTGAAATGTGCCCTCCAAACGGTATTTTGGAAAATTGAATTAAGGATTACATTTCAGAGAATGATGTAGATGAACATGATAAGCTGCATGATGAGTTGACATTTATGTCAGTCAGTCACATAATAGGCCTACTTTGATAGATAGTAAATAACATTGCTTTTCTTCAGAAGTTGTATATTTATATAGGCCTATAGATTTATACAGCAAAGACTGCTCATCAACATATTACACATCCAAGTTAACTGTTCACGGGCGGAGGGGAAGAGTTTTAGCGCTAGTGTCGCCGATCTACTGAATCTGTGGAAGGGATGTAGGAGAAAACTGTACATCCGATCACGTATTGAAATGTTTCAACTTCAAAAGTGGGGGTACTCTCTAAACACGTGTCAAAGAACTTAACATGGTTGTCAAATTAGTAATTTAAGAACGGAACGCTCAAGCGGTCGGATCATTTAAAATCACAGTATTTGTCGTCTCTCTGTTACCAGCTTCACAATAAATCACAAGTGGCAACATGTAATGAGAAGGGCAAGGGAGGGACAGCTCATTCCTAGACGTAACCCCAAAAGTAACAGGGTTGTCAAGTTAGTCATTCTGCCACTGACCGCGCAGAACGACGGATCATTAAAATACATAGTATTTGTCAGCTCTCTACCTGCCAATCAAACAACATAATACAGAGGACAGGAAGTGGCAACATAGTAAGGAAGAGAAAGAGAAAGACAGTTTGCTAGTTAACATATTTTCCGCCTGCACAAAACACTTGGATGGGTAATACAGTAAGATACTACAAAATTACAATAGCTGATTTACAACAGTGTTTATATTATGTAGGCTATAGGTGTAGCAATGATTCCTGAGGAATGAAATTTGTAATGAGAGCTTAGATGCGAGTCCTGTACTAACCAGTTGTAGGTCTCAGCCAATAGGAAGTATGACCACACGTCATTGCTAACTCCCTCGCTAGCTGCTCGCTAGCGAATATCAAATACAGTCACTGCTAAATATTTTTAAAATCTCGCTACAAAAATTAATTAATATAGGTAATCTTTATCGTAGACTGCGATGGGCAGGACATGTGGCACGAATGGGGAATGAAATACGTGCATGGAAGCTTCTTGTCCGAAAACCAGAGGGAAAACGCCCAGTTGGTAGACCAAGAATGAGGCGGGAGAATAACATTAACTATGAATTGAGGGACGTAGATTTTACAGGGAATGATTGAAAAACATTAGCTCAGGATAGGGATGTATGGAGAGCTTATGTCCGCGCGGCCATGAACCTACGGGTTCGATAGTGCCCGAGAGTTAGGACATCTTTATACGTGGAGGAAGTATATTCACTATATATATATATATATATCTTATATATATACACACACACACACACACACACACACACTCTATATTTGGTTTATATCTCTCTGTTAATGTTTTAAATAACCACTAAATGTCACTTTAATTTAAACCATCTATAGTCTTCTCCGCGCCTTAGCCATATGATTAAGACAAGATGTCTTGGCGCAGAGCTACGGGACTTGCGCTGGCTCGAGTCTCCATGGGGGAAGAAATGTTCTCAAGGAATTTCTGCCCGTATGGGACCGGTGCCCATCCAGCATCATGAGACATTTGGGTGGCTATAATAAGTAGCGGCTCCACGTTGAGACGACCCGATATTCACATTGCACTATAATTTTAAGACTTCAGGCAGCAAGTGTACAAAATATTTTAATTATAGTCTACGGTTTAAAATATAAAATCAACACATCCGCGTCTCACTATAATTCTCTATGGACTGTACATGTTTTGTAAGATGAACTGTTTTGTTTGTACGCGTGACAGGCAGAGAATTCACAGCTGAGCAGTCTGGATAGGCTCTCCGATTGGATTTACGGTCAAGGACATTCTTCAAAATCCCTTGCGCGACCTATACTTATTGAATGCCCTTGTATCAACATAGTAGTCTATAGTTAGGAATTGGTTATTCTCACTAATGTGATCTTGTAACAGAACTGTTAAACAGTGCTCATTAGATATGACACGACACCTCTTCCTCTCCTATTCTACCCTACGTCCGATATACTGAAAAGTTATGACACTGGAAGGGGTATTGTGACACATAGTTGGCACTGTTTAACCTACGTCTGATCTCCTATAAGATTGGCATGCCGGATATGAGCTTTTTATAGTCCAAATGCATAACACTCCATATAGGGACCTACCTACGTTTACTAATTTATTTCCTCTCTATTAGTTAAACGATGTTTCATAGGCCCAACGGTCTATAATTATTATAAGTTAGTAGAATTATGTGCTATTGATACGAGAAATCACCCTTCAAAATCAAGAGATCACTTCATTTAGCATGGGCGTTAGGCATGTCTTGTGAGAATGTTAAGGTAATAGTCTAACATGATACCTCGCGACCTCTCTCCAGACATTAGTACAATGTCCCGCGCCGTAACCGGCGCAGAGCCTACGGGGACCTTTGCACGCCGCTGGTGTCGAGTCTTCCCATGCTGCTCCCTGGGAAAGCAAACCCCTCTCTCATGAAATTTCGGGCAAGTAGGGACCGGTGCCCATTTCAACAATTGTGAGGAATTTGGGAAGCTACAATAAATAGCGGCTTCCAAGTTTTTGAAAAACGGCTTTTTATGGTGTAACGGCTGGAGGGCTAAATAGGCCTAGCCAATATAGGACCTATATCTTGTCCTTTGCACGTCGATTAGTGATCTTGACAGTTCCTAGCTACACGTCATCATCTAAGAGCATACGATTGAATCACATTAGGCCTAAACCTATTTCGGAAAAGCAAGTTAGATTTATCAAGTTAGCGTATATGACTGCTATTCCTCAAATACAGTAAACACATTTAAAAGAAAACAAATAGTCACAGGCTATAGGCCTAGGCCTATAAGCTTATATTTAGAAAAGCGTAGCTGTGTTTGGATTTGAAGTAGAGATCAGTGAGAAGATGTAACATGTGCAAAATGGCACGCGATTCCATTAGCAGCCGTCAATCAGAATTATTTACAGCGGCTGTCCAAGAATTAGAGACTGTATCCTATTGCTAAACTATCCAATCTAATTTTGGTGCTCAGCACCAAATTTCCGGTCTGAATTTATGTCAGTCTCGGTAGACTAGAGGATACCACGGTCGCCTCTTCGTCAGGAGATCGCGGTTTTAAACTCGATCCGAGTCGGTGAAGTTAACACGGCATAATAATCCTGAGCATGGGTTCCTTTGGAAGGAATATAAAACTCAAACTAAATGAAGTAATAAGTAAATACAACACTGGTACGCCTATGTGCATCTCGAGAGAGAAAAAAATCTAAAGTAATGGCTTTGGAAGGAATAAACCACAGAAGATGCAAAATAATTATCAATTATAAATTAATAGAAGAAGTTAACAATTTCAACTACTTAGGCTTTAATAGTATCTTACTGCCAAAGGAGGCCAATGATAAGCCTATAAATTTTATAATATGTGCAAAACAATAAGAACTCTAAAAATAAAACATTAAAAATTACACAATAAAATTCTATAAAACTATGGCAATAGGCCTACCTATGTTAACATATCCTTGTGAAAAATAGACAGCTATTAGATCAGATAACAGGAAAAATAGAAGAAGCTGAAATTATATTCTTTCGTTCAGTAGCAGGCTATATAGGCCTATTGTTGTATAATGAATATAGGCCTAGGCCTAATGTTGTATAATGAATATAGGCTAGGCCTAATGAAGAAATAAGAACCGAATTAAACATATAGGCCTACAGTGTTATAGAAAAAAATCAAAACTCAAGATCTAATTGGCTCCACCAAAGAGAAACAAATGACAACCCAATAGACTCCCACAAATTAATTTCACTGCCAATCCAAAGGAAGAAGAAATATTGGGCGCCCCGTAACTAGATGGAGGGATACGGTCTCTTGATTTGGCCTAATTCCACGATGCAGAAAAAAAAAACCTGTATGACCCTTGTATATTTGCGGGACGTAAAAATAATCTGAAGCCTGAAGCAAGAAACTTCTGAGAAAAAAGTTTTTGGTCTTCCTTTAGCCTTACACATCCAGGTTTGAACCTGAACGCTAAATGTCTGGGTCAATTAACAGTAGGCCTAAAATAAAGAAAGAAAAAAGATGACCTATCTATCAAACCTACCGTCATTTGATATAGGTCTAATGACAATAATTAGGCCTATTTAAAATTAGCCTAATAGTCTTATTTAGTGAATTTGCACAAGACTCGAGGAGTGGTTTTTACGAGTGAACGTTGAAGTCTCCCAGCATACGCGGGATTGTTGAGACGTGAGACGAGTGTAGGACTATTACTGCTTTTTCTAAGAATTTTATATAATAAATATGCCTACAGTAATAGCTCTTGTACGTAAGCAATTTTGTTACTTTGCACTGAAGAGAAATTGGAAATAAAATCGTAGGAAACACCATGTCCGATCTGAATATCAAACTGACAGTCCAATGCAAAAAAAAAAAAAAAAAAAAAAAACAGACAATTCACACGAAATTCAGGCGGGATGTGTAGTCTACAGGTAGCATAGCCTATAGAATAGCATAACTGGTTGTGTGGTTCTTAATTCACAACTTCTATTGTTTTCCTTGCATTTTCATTACAAGAGTAAGCTTAAATATTTAAATTATCTGGAAGAGAAAATTAACTAGCACGAAATTTCAAAACAACATAGATCTACTGTAATAATAATAATAATAATAATAATAATAATAATAATAATAATAATAATAATAATAATAATAATAATAATAATAATAAAGTTCTTAGGAAAATTTTTGGACCAAAGAGAGATCAACAGACAGGTGAATGGAGAAGACTACTAACAATGAACTACATAGTCTTTATAGGAAGCCAGATATAATAAGAACAGTTAAGTCTCATAGACATGTTGCGCGTATGGGGAATGAAAGACGTGCATGGAAACTTCTTGTAGGAAAGCCAGAAGGAAAATGCCCAGTTGGTAGACCAAGAATGAGGTGGGAGAACAACATTAACTATGATTTGAGGGAAGCAGATTATACAGGGAATGATGGAAAGCATTAGCTGAGGATAGGTATGTATGGAGAGCTTATGTCCGCGCGGCCATGAACCTACGGGTTCGATAGTGCCAGTCAGTAAGTAAGTAAGTAAGTAAGTAAGTAAGTAAGTAAGTAAGTAAGTAGGCCTAAGTAAGTAAGTAAGTAAGTAAGTAAGTAAGTAAGTAAGTAAGTAAGTAAGTAAGTAAGTAAGTAAGTAAGTAAGTAAGTAAGTAAGTAAGTAAGTAAGTAAGTAAGTAAGTAAGTAAGTAAGTAAGTAAGTAAGTAGGCCTAAGTAAGTAAGTAAGTAAGTAAGTAATAATAATAATAATAATAATAATAATAATAATAATAATAATGATTTATTTATTCTGGCAGAGTTAAGGCCATAAGGCCTTCTTTTCCACTCAACCAGCACAAATAGGCCTACAAATAAATATTGACAAATTGGCTATAGATAGGCCTATACACTATACTAATCATAAACAGTTAAAGATAGGCCTTCATTAAATGTAGCAATATAAATTTCATGTACAAACAACATTTTATAGGATAATAACAATAATAATACTTACGATAATAATAATAATAATAATAATAATAATAATAATAATAATAATAATAATAATAATAATAATAATAATAATAATAATAATATAAATATGATAAATTATATGAGAAACACATGATAAATTATACGAGAAACACCAATTAATATTATACCTTACACTGTAGGCTATATCCAAATTATTTTAATCTCGAGTTCTTTGGTATATTAACGACTAGACTTTAGCTCAACAATTGAACAGAAAGTAGGCCTACAAAGAGGATAATCGCTTTGCATAATGAACAATGAAAGCAGAACAGATAGGCCTATAGTTTATTGTAAACCGGTGTGGCATCAGGTGGCGTCGCTGCCTCATATGCAGCGGGCCCGGCTTCGATCTGATCGGGACAAGTTTCCTGTGTGATTTTTTTGGGGGGGGGGGGGTTTCTCACTTGTAAGACAAATGTCAGGAAACTTCAAGGTCCAAACGGTCTCTGAACATCATCTGGCCATCATTATCATCATGATTGTGTGAATGGTGTGTTTATACTTAATGTTAATTTTTGAAGATATAGAATTTTAATGATGAACGTTGTAATAGGTTATAATTTGTCTCTAAGTGCTATAGCCATCATCTAATTCCAATAGCAGCCATTGCAGAACGCAGATAACAATCAATGAAATTATAAAATTAAGGTAGGCTACATGATGAAATGTAATTTTATAATTTTATAACTTTAAGGCCCAAACGTTCCCAGAAATCAAATGGCCATCGCAATCAACATCATTCACATTCATCTTACGTTAGCTTAGGATTAGGGACTCTCCTGGTGCACCATTATCATCATGATCACCCATCATATCATCGGGGCAACGTACACCCGCCTTACAGGCGCCCCAACCTCAGAAGTGGTCACAAGTACGCCATGTCAGGAGAGAAACCAGGATGTCGAAAGACAAAAATGGGGCATTTGAAAAAATAATAATAATTTTTTAATATAAGTCAGCATTTGCTTTAAAAAAAAATGAAGATTCGAACTGCAGTTTCCCGATTGAACCAATTGGTCGGATTCAAATTTAATAATTTATTTGATAAAGATATAATATTAATATTTTGCCTGAAGCACCTTGCAAGGTATCATACAGTACTCTAGGTGGGAGGGACAGAGATGCAGGAGGTAACATTGTAGATTTCTAACCAATTATATGATAGACGTGTAGCCAATCCAGAAGCAGCGATTGGGCGGGGTTATACTTGGCAGCTATGGTGTCAACTTGATGGGGCAGTTAGTGTATTGGTGGAATCAGCACACACAGGTGAGTAAAGTCTCTCTAGCTTGATCATATATTATATAATGTTTGTATGTATACTAATAATAAATAGTTATAGGCTATAATAATAATAATGTAAAAGTATGTGGATCCCACTACAGGCCTTAGGAGGCCCTTAGGGTAGAAGGTGGTTAAGGCTCCCACTTTTCTGAACAATCTACCCCAGAAGTTAGTACTGATGAATGAGGTCTTCATCTTTAGAACATTCGTTGGTACTCATTTCTGCTAGAGGTTAATCGACCCTGGTGGTCAAAGAATTCTGATCCCATTGGGACACGAATCAGCGACCTTCCGGCTTATAGCGCAGTGCCTTTATCAATTAAGCTAGTACATGCCGCTCAATAGTCTAATACCTAATAATATAAATTACTGAATTATTATTATTATTATTAATTATGACATTATTATATCAAAATTATTTTCATTAGTCTATATATCATTAGGCTTATATAATATATATAATGGCGTAGCCCATGTTAGGACTTACTAGACAAGTTAATTTTTACTTACGCCTACCTTATTTGCCAATAGCCTAGATGTCATGAATAGCATGTAGTCAACACACTGACTCATACCGAGATATATAGGCTAACAGCAACTAAGGTAGGCATATTACTAGAACATTGAGATCGGCAAATTTTTCTTAGAGGCCTGAATTCAGGTTTAAGGATATTTTACGAGCCTGAACATTTTCTGACTCGGGACCCACGGCTTTAAGTCCATATCGAAGGACTTGCGCCTTGGATTTTTCCATCTTAAAAATCCATCAACCCCGGCTGGGATTGAACCCGCGACCCTGGGGACCAGACGAAAGAAGCATAGGCCTAGACCAAATCAATAGTCCACCACGGCTGAGATCAATATCATTATCATTATTATCATTATCATTATCATTAGGTCTATTATTATTTTTATTATTATTATTATTATTATTATTATTATTATTATTATTATTATTATTATTATCAATATCATCATTATTATTAAGTTATCACTATTATTAGAGAAGTTCGGATAATGTGGACCCTTCGGTTTGAGTGGACTCTGTTAATATCTTCTTTAATTGGTTCTGCCCTCGAACAGAAAATATTTTAACTTCCTCCCTTAATCAACTTTGACGTGGTCAATGCCTGTTTATTTTATTCTTTGTGCACAGAATGGTTTAGGCCTATTAGTAACATTTTACTTATCAAAGCGACCAGTTTTAAAAGTTTTTCAAGCTAAGAATTAATTCTTAATCTCTGCTATTGAATGTTACAAATATTGAAAATTTTCTAAATATATTACCTATAGTGTGGATGCTGTTTTAATATACTACTGACGGGTTTGGTTTGATATTATGTGACATGGCGGCTGTAAAAAATAATTAAACATAACAAAGAATTCGGTTAATGTGGACCCTCCACGAGGAGGTTAAAGTGGACCTGGTTACACCTTACATTAATACATATGTAGGCCCTATATTTTATCAATGAGGATGCTATATGTAGAAACCATGCACTTAATTAATTTTATTTAATAGGTCTATCCTTGTAATTTCATCTAAACCCAAATCGCTGTCTGCAGATGAATGATGTGTGAATGTTATAATTAATCGACAATAATTTTTTAAAAACATTAAATAGATTTGTGCCTGTCTGTAAATTAACAGAGTAAATAAACTTAAAAATAGTCTACAAGCTAGGGTTATCTGGGGTCCACTTTACCCGAATATGGAGGTTAAAGCGAATATTTCTTGTAATGTAAAGATGTTAATAAATTATGAAGATGTTTCCACATTTGAATAAAATAACAATGCTATTTCATAGTTATAACACTAATGATAATAACTGTAATTAAACAAAATTCAAATCCCTTAATTAAAAGAATAAAAAACAACAAATTCTGAATAGGAGTCCAATTACCCGTAGTTCCTCTACTAGGGCCTACAACTACTACTACTACTACTACTACTACTACTACTACTGCTACTATTATTTTACCATCATTATTATTGTTATTATTACTGTTATTATTATTATTATTACTGTTATTATTATTGTTGTTGTTATTATTATTATTGTTATTGTTATTTTTATTATTATTGTTATTATTATTATTGTTATTATTATTATTGTTATTATTATTGTTGTTATTATTATTATATTGTTGTTATTATTGTTATTATTATTGTTATTATTATTATTGTTGTTATTATTATTATTGTTGTTATTGTTATTATTATTATTGTTATTATTATTTGTTATTATTATTATTGTTATTATTATTATTGTTGTTATTATTGTTGTTATTATTATTGTTGTTATTATTATTCTTGTTGTTGTTATTATTGTTGTTATTATTATTGTTATTATTATTGTTTTTATTGTTGTTGTTATTATTGTTGTTATTATTATTGTTGTTATTATTGTTGTTATTAACTTATTATTATTGTTGTTATTATTATTATTGTGTTATTATTATTATTGTTGTTATTATTATTATTGTTGTTATTATTATTATTGTTGTTATTATTATTATTGTTGTTATTATTATTATGTTGTTATTATTATTATTGTTGTTATTATTATTGTTGTTATTATTATTATTGTTGTTATTATTATTATTATTTATGTTATTATTATTATTGTTGTTATTATTATTGTTATTATTATTGTTATTATTATTATTATTATTATTATTATTATTATTAGGGACGCGCCGTAGCGTAGTGGTTAAGGCACTGCGCTACAAGCCGGAAGGTCGAGGGTTCGAGTCCCGTGGGGGTAAGGATTTTTAAATTGACCCAAACCTACTGGTGGCACTATGGTCCTGGGTTCGACTCAGCCTCTAACGGAAATGAGTACCAGATGCTTGCTCTGGGGGTAAAGGCGGCCGCCAAGCAGGGCTGACAACCCGGCTGACATGAAGTGCCGAGTGTCTAGAAAAAGTGGGAGACTTAACCTCCTACTACCCCAAGGGCCTCCCGAGGCCTGTAGTGGGATCACTTTACACTTTATTATTATTATTATTATTATTATTATTATTATTATTATTATTATTATTATTATTATTATTTAGCATTATTAAAAATTATATAATTTTAATAATGCTAAAAGTGCGTTCAATTGAGCCGTAGTGCATGGAAAAGACAAGCATATTAAATTGCTTTTTGATGAATGGAAAAAATGACACTCGTCCACGATGTTTACGAAATCACCTTTTTTATCCTTGTCACTTCGTTTCATCCACGTAAGTTGCAGAGTTCAATTTCGGTGGACAAACCCTCGATTTTATAATAGGCCTACTCTGAAATTTTCCTCGCCGTTGCTTGGTCATCTTTGAGAGGTTCTTAGGGTGCAGCATTTGAAATTCAAAAGCAGGACCCTGTTGTTCTCCAAATCTGTCTGACAAAGCTGTGTCAAAAGAGTCCTAGTACGGATTTAAGATGCTCACCTTAAAATATTCTTCGGAATTACGTTGTGGATTAGCTTGAAGTGTCTGCTTATTGGATATTCTTGGTAGTGTGATTTACACACCTAGCTCAGAAGCAATAATCTCCATCTCTTTTTGATGATGCCTTCAGAGATCTCATAACCTTTTTTGCGATGACCTATTACCATGCTTTTAACGCTTTCAACATGGGCTGTGCATTTAATTAAATCTATAGCCACGGCTTGCAGCGAATTAACGACAGGTTCCAAATAACTAGAATATTTTTCTATCAGGCACAAACAAGAGATGAAAGTAATTATACTTGCAGCAGCATGCAGCTGATCAGCTTGTTTTCGGCTTGTTGCGTTTTCTTCTACGACAATCAATTTCAGGCCGTTCATCAGTTCCAAAAAGTGTTTCTTAAATAACCCAACACTTTAATAATTTTGCAACCGACGTGTTTCGCAGAGCATGGGGATGCTTGTGACATGCTTCTCAACAAAGACTCTCGAAAAAAGTTTATAATATCCTTAATTGTAGCTATCATGTTTTTCACCTCGGACACACTATTCAAATCATTTACCACAAGATTGACTTTGTGGCTCGCGAACTGGAAGTAAATACTTTTGGGGAAAAAACTCGCACAGACGTTTCTGGACCCCGATGTCTTTTCCTATCATCGTTGAGCAGCCGTCATAGCCCTGTGCGGGTCAATGTCTACATCTTTGAAAGTAAGCTCAATTTCTGCAGCAATTGATTGAAAATATGTTTTTTTTTTTTCAAAATGCCCCAGGTTGTCATTCGACATTCCTGGTTTCTCTCCTGGCATGGCGTACTTGTAACCCACTTCTGAGGTTGGGGCGCCTGGAAGGCGAGGTTTCGTTATCCCGATGATATGATAGGTGATGATGATGATGATAATGGTGCGCCAGGAGAGTCCCTAAGATGAATATGAATGATGATGATTGCGATGGCCATATGATTTCGGGGACCGTTTGGGCCTTAACGTTTTCCTGACATTTGTCTTACAGGTGAGGAAAAACCCCGATAAAAACCTGATTCAGGAAAACTGTCCCGACCGGGGATCGAACCCGGGCCCGCTGCGTGACGAGGCAGCACGCTACCTCGAGACCACAGCGGTGGACGATTGAAAATATGTGAAAGCGTTAACATGATCCTCTAGCTGTACCATGCAGTGCGGCTTTATGTGCTATCGAACGTACTAGAAAATACGAGACAGAAATGGGCGTTGACCAATAGAAGGCTGTAAAAAGGGGCATTCATTACAGAAGTGTTTGCGGCCAATGAAGAGTCAAGGTCAGGCGAAGTTTGTACAAGCACACAGGCGTCAAAAAACAAACTCAGGTACTCAGCTAAAATTCCAGAAGTGAATGCTGTGTTAGCCGTTAATAATAGAAGTCTAGAATTTTCTGGCATAGCCTACTAGCGATTTTTATGTCCACTGAGACAGGTACTTAATAAATCGATATGTCAAATCGATTGGGTTTGGCGGGCTAATATTATTATTATTTTTTACATCTATTTTTAACTTGTAGGCCTACACCTACTTTCGGATAGAAGAAAATCTCATTCTATCGAGTGTTAATTGGTCGAAAATCATGAGGGATGCAAGTGCACCCCCCTGTTGCACCCCCTGCACCCATCTCGCTACGCCCATGATTAGGTCTATGCCTACTGTTTCGAAATAAATTATTGAAACATACTTGCAAATAGCTATTTCATCTGATTTCTAAACTACGCAACAAAACAATGTTACATATTTAACTAACTAACTCACTGGCAATATCGAACCCTTAGTTTCATGGCCACGTGGAAATAAGCTCTCTATACATCCCTATCCTGAACTAATGTTTTCCAAACTTCTCCTGTATAATCTATTTCCTTCAAATCATGGATAATAGCCTACCCCCGCTTTTATAGGCTATAAAGTCCTATCATCCATGTTCCTAGGAACATGTCCCTGTGTTTGGGCCTATAGCATGGATTCCCTGAAATAGTCCCCACCCGCAGAACCGAATGAGGGACTATTTTATCTCCCGAAAATTTTACCCCAGTGGAACCCATTTCCGCGTTTATTGGTGGTTGCATTTTTACGGTGAAAGACTGTCACTCTTTCGATCAAGGTACTTTTTTTTTGTCTGAGCCTTCGACATGTCCGGCATGGGTAACCCTTTCGGCAGCAATGATACCGCCGGCAGAGATCTCAGGGTCATTTAAGGACGCATACCACTCCACCACGACAAGGTAAAGATACCATGGGAGGGAAAACAATGTTACATAATTAATTCAATTAGGTATAGCCTATAGAATACGTAACTTATTTATATTTGATTAAAAACCATTATTAAAAATTTAATTTACTATGATATAGCCTATAGTCTTAATTTCATACACCAAACAGTCTTAAAATACCGAACATTGTTCATATCTTTTTTGGACTGTTCACTTCTGTCTTTATACTCCGGTCGTGAATTATATTATAGACAAAATAAAATCTCTTAGGTTATTACCGTTAGTAATTCGATTATAGCTAGGTAGTGGGTCTCCCTTTCCGATCATCTGTTTCAGTTTCTCAATGAGCTTTTGTCTGTTTGTTGAGTCAAAAGCCTTCTTGAAATAAACGAATACTGCATGGTACTTCCCTCTTGTATGTCTTAGGGCGTCTTCTATTTGGCCCATTAGATATTTCACTGCTTGTACAGTGCTTCTGCCTTTTGTAAATCCAATTATCTGGGATGTGTCCCTTGGTCGCTTCTAGGAGTCTTTCATTGAGGATCTTTGTGAACACTTTAACAACACGACTTGCAGTACATAGATTTCATAACAAAATATGTAGGCCTATAAACAAGAAATTCCACGAGTCGGCCGAAGAATGCAAGTGTGTGTTATGTGGACAAAGATGTAGGAAATACCACATCATAACATGTGCGAAAAGAACAAAAACTATCACAGACTACAGTAAAGACTAAACCACTACTAATGCTCAACCTGAGTGCACATTTCTTATTATTATTATATTATAGCTAGGTAGCTGCTTCCTGGGCTAATTTTGGCAAAATAAACCTAGGCATATTAGTCCAGTTTGGGATTGGATTTCGTAGAATAACGCAGAAACTTTACATCCTTTTCACGGTAAACTGAATGTAGAGAAATATAACCAATTACTATAAAAGTATGACTACCTGATTCTAAGTAAATAGGCCTACATCCTGATGAAGTTACACCGTATCATTTAAACAAGGCAATCATCCAGCTAACGATGCTGGATTGGTTAAGCACTTGTTTGCGATGCATAGTAGTGTAACTTATAGCTATATCGAATTGATGAAATTGCCTGCTCTTCAGACTTATATTAGATTGATAATGTGTAGGAATAGCGGAACATTCGTTTGAATTGACCTAATTTACCTCCGATCAAAAATATTGCATTATGGAACGTGGATAGTTGTTCACAATTCCTGACGATCATTGGAATATGCAGCTCTCCATAAATGTAGCTATCGAGTTCATGTAGCGCCGCCTTCAGACACTCATCCAATCAGAAGAAGGATGGACAAAATTCTAAAAATCATATAAATTGCATACATTTTTTAAATTTTATTTTAATCTAAATAACTAACACACTGGCAATATCGAGCCCGTAGGTTCATGGCTGCGCGGACATAAGCTCTCCACACACTCCCTTTCTGAGCTAATGTTCTCCAATCATTCCAAGTGTAGGCCTAATCTACTTCCCCCAATAACTTTAATTAATTTTTATATCTCGTTTAGTTCATAGCGTTTTGATCTACTTGGAAGTAAAATTAGTCTCAAATGTAACTTAAACAAAAACTACAGCTGAGAAATTTGTTACAGAGAAGTGTGCCGGATGCTGGGTGGATCTGCACGCGGCAGGATGTCGTACCCCACGACAGAGAAAGGTGCGCGAAGACCCAAATGTGCGAGATGTAGAAATCACGGCATGATCAGCTGGCTCAAGGGGCACAAGAGACAGTGTCGTTTCAAATCATGTATCTGCGCAAAGTGCAACCTCATAGCAGAGCGTCAGCGCGTCATGGCAGCACAGGTAGGCCTAATTGACAGTTCATGGTCTTCACTACCTTAGCCTATATAGTCTATTTAAATGCATTATATTCATTTATCTTTAATGGCCTGTATTCTTCACATTGGGTTTTTTTAGCATAGGCCTAGTTCATTTTTCCCTCAAGGATTAACAGAGAGTGATGCAGAGAATAGGAATTTATGGAAGAATCAAATTTACAATGGGTTGTAGGAAAACTACTGCATTGTAGAGAAATCTCTAATAAAGAAGAAACAAGATATTTAATGTCCACTATAGTCTTCCGGTTTAGTCGAGTATTAAGTTAAACATCTGCTGCTAAAGACTCCTGATGGTGTAGGGCCTAACGAGTTGCAAACGAAACGTTAAGGGCAAATTCAAGAAAACGATCACAGTCATTTCACTTGGAAAATTTCACGATATGAACTACCTATAGGCCCTATTATGTTTAAATCTATGCTGACGATGTGGTTATTATTCAAGAAAATGAAAGTAATTTACAGTACTCTTTACATCAATTAAATCAGTTATGCCAAGAATATAATTTTAAAATATCAAAGGAAAAAAACGAAAATAATGGCATTTTGGGGAAGTGAACATATAAGATGAAAAATCACAATAGACAACAAACCTCTGGAACAAGTAACACATTTTAATTTTTTGGGTTGTAATTTTACTATAGGCCTAAACACAAAAACTGAAAGAGACGTAAATGTGAAACTGTCAAGATTTCAAATTATATGTAGAACTATATACAAAACATTAAGGAACAAAACAAGAAGAGATAGCCTACTAGATTAAAGTTTCATAAAACATTGGCAGTTCCTGCATTACTTCATGGGAGTGAAACTTGGTTAATGACCAAAAAATTACAAAGTAGAATACAAAGTGTAGAAATGAACTTCCTTAGAAGAACAGAAAAAAATGAAGATATAAGAACAGAGTTAAATATATATTCATTAAAAGATAAAAATCAAAGGATATAGAGAAAATGGTTTAGACATGTGAAAGAATGGACGTTACAAGATTACCAAAAGCAGCATTTAACTACAAGCCAAGAGATTCAAGGAACGTAGGAAGGCCAGTGAAAAGATGGACAGAACAGCTGTGAGGCGAAACAGGCATTTTGCCTAGTCCGTAAAGTGAAGGAGGAGGAGGAGGAGGAGGAGGAGGAGGAGGAGGAGGAGGAGAAGAAGAAGAACTATACTATTTTCGTTCTCGACAGTGGTTTCAAGGACGTATGGATGCTTCGATATTTTCCCCTGCTATCTCCTACTTCTTGTAACTCCTCATGTGACATTCGCATGATAAGCCGACCCTTCTAAAACATGCCTGTTAATAAATCCTCACTAGTTGTGAAAAGACGATTCAGATGGACTTGACAATGTAAGGCACTGCTATTGTCGGATCAACGGAACTGTGCCTCTTCAGCGCTGCAGTGGTTCTTAGAAAAATTAACGCATGTACTCACTCTATTCCATAAACTTCCCTCCTACCACGTTAAACAGTAGCCACGATAATTTTCCGAGTAGCGATTTTTGCTGGGCGATCCATGAAGATACAGCTTAAAACCATTTTTATTCTTCCATCATATTTCTTAGACGCAGGTAGGCCTATAGGGCAAATGATGAGGGGGCAATATTTACCGACTATTTAACTCATACCCCAAATGGCAGTCAATGGCAATCACATTTCAATGAATTTTTATTTACAACCAATCACAGTCTTTTTCACCACGATTTTTTCACTTACATTTTATAACTTTTATTTTATGAAGTCACTTCCAGATTGTAGGCCTATATATATATAGGCCTATATAGTGCACGAATGTAACCACATTCTGCTTGCGAGATATAATAGAAAAACATTCCTAGCAATTGATCATACCACCAAAAAAAAAAAAACAGTGTTTTGCACTTTCTTAAACGTATTATTTCCCAGGAATTAACGTTGCAGAAAAATATAATTGACATATTTACATCATACGACATCAGAAATTAATGAATAACCTATAATGATGTGTTTCATTTTTTCTCCACTAGGATACATTCTTACAATATTGCGATTGTATTTGGCAATAAATATGATCTGGTTTGCAGCGATGAACAAACGAAACATGATGTTTCTCATTTGTTTTCAAACATCGCCGTTTACATTAAATATATAGGCTAAATATTTTAAAATAACTACATTTAAATCATGATTTGTGAGTAAACAGCTCAATTTTATTCGTTAAATAGTCTTAACAAATGCCACACTTGATTTCCAAATTCTCTAGATAAATTCACTACTTACTTCGTGAGTCAATTTGGAAATTACTCGTGACATTAGGGCCTACTTATGATAAATAGGGCTATATTAAAATATTAGGCTTTATGTTGTGTGGTTTAATGAAAATAATGATTGAAGATTTTATTAATAATTAATTGAATACAGGCTAGTTTATAAGCTAGTAACTTAGTAGTTCATAAGATCATGAAAATATTTACTACGCTCACAGTCTCAAGTGGACACTGATATTGATACCTTATCTTTATCAGTAAAAGAACAGTGGGTCTATAACAATTGCAGATCATATCTCGTGGGTAGGCCTACTTCCTTTACTCTTCGAGGAACTGGCTTCGATTCCGTGAGTGATAGGATATTTTAATATCCACATTTTTTTGTTGTGTGTGTGTGTGTATGTGCGTGTGTACGCGCGCGCGTATGTGACCATCTGTATAGTGGTGATCGGAATGTTACTAAATACAGATCCAGAGATGCAAGCCATTATGCACGCCTACCTGTCTAACGTATGTTTCAATTTCTTCTTTCCACCTAAAGAAATAAAGATTTCGAATTTGAGAATGTAGTCCAATAATTAGTTTTATAACGGATGAAATGAGAATTTATAACAACCTAATAATCGTATGTCCATCCATAGTAATTCTGCCCGAGGGCAGGTCTTTCACTGCTATGCTTGCAGCTTTACAAGGGAATTGTAGGTGTGGTAGCTTCCCGTTGCTTTCCACATAATCGTATGTATCATTTTATTAAGTTTGGTAATTTTTAAAAATATAAAAAAAACTTCAATATGTACAATTAGTAGACTATATTCATTAATATAAAATTAAGAACAAATAAATAGACTAAATTTGTGTTTATGGCGTGTATTTTAACATTATTGGGATGAGAGATTTTGGGTTTCAGCTAATAATAGGCCTAATTGTTATTTACTTAGTTAATATACAACCCTTTAGTTTTATAACAAAAAATTATTAGGGCCTATCACTAGCCTATTATTAACACTATTAGGCCCTATTATTATTATTAGTATTATTATCACTAGGCCTATTATTATTATTAAGAAGTTGTTATTATTATTGTTATTATTATTATTATTATTATTATTATTATTATCTACTGGGAGTAGTCAGTAAATAGGCTACTATTTTTATGTAGGCCCTATTAATTTTCACGTTTTAGAGATCGCGAAAATTCGACATGGTGTTTCTTTTTATGTAGGCTATTATGCCATGAGTTATTTGATAAATTAGCCTACTATTTATATAAGTTAGAATGTTCAGAAATTTACTTCACAAACTTTTAGGCTTGTAGAAGGATCTGAGTAGATAACGTTTTAGATAGGAATCTTTTTTGTCCGGAAACGTACTATCTTCGTGCTGCAAGTAGGCGCTACAAGTTTAAATCTCACACGTCTGCCGGGATAAATCGATAATAATTTAACAACCCAAAATTCACCGATTTCGTGACAAAGTCTAATATCAAAGGAAAAATAAAAATAGGCCTAACTTTGTCACGAGAATAATAATTGTTAGGCCTATAGGCTATATACGCAAATTAGCAAAAATTCTCTACTCTACTTCACATTCTGGTTGAAGATCTTATCAATAGATAATTTAGGCCTATTATTATACCGTGTTCAAACATTTTTGGGTACTTCTGTTATTTTTTAACCATCGTTTATCTTTCTATGACTGGATACCTATTGATCAATAGGCCTAAGCCTAGTTTCAGTGTTATTGAAATTTGTTTAAATTGTTTTTTCGTCCATTTTATATTTTTTCCGTTACAAAATAAAATCAATTTGAGTTTCGAAGTTTGTAAATTTATTGTGTAATGGGTATGACTACAGAATAGAGTACTTTCATCCCTGAAAGACACTTAAAAATAGGGCGATAACTCGGAGTAGAATTTATATAAATTTCTTAAATGATTATTGTTAGGCCTGTAGCAAAAGAACATGATTACCGATCACCGTCTATTTATGCTTGAAAGTTATTTATGAACTGGACGATTAATTGGAGTACATCCTTACGTTGTTGGCCTGAGTGTGGATTATGATTATCTAGAATTCTGACGTAGCCTAGACCTATTCGTTAGCGAAACATTGTGAGAAGTATGATGATCTTGGTAAAGATTTTCGGGCTGTAGGCCGTGGTCGTGAGGCTTGTAGTTCCCCGACGTTTCGCCAGAGACTGCGTCTGGCATCCTCAAGGGTTGTCTTGAGATTGGCATTTCTGTCCACTGCCTGTCCTATTTAGTCTCAAGACAACCCTTGAGGATGCCAGAGGCAGTCTCTGGCGAAACGTCGGGGAACGACAAGCCTCATGACCACGGCCTACAGCCCGAAAATCTTCATCAAGATCATCATAGCAACTCCGGCCGTGAAAGTCTACGTGAATACATTGTGAGAAGTGTTCGCAGGTTAATTGAATCGTTTTAAGTAATGATTAATTTTGGGTAGGCCCTACATTTATTTACCGTATATTTTTGTTAACTTCAAAATAATCTTAGGCCCTATATGTGGGCCTAATAATGCCATAGACTTTTACTGAAAAGCCTACTTATTCTATACCTCCAACTTAATTTTAGGATTCAAATGTTTAAAAGTAGACATTATTATTTGGATCTACTATCATTATTGTTCCATCCATCCATAGTAATTCTGCCCGAGGGCAGGTCTTTCACTGCAATCATAGCATTTTCATGCTATGCTTTGCAGCTTTACAAGGGAATTAGGGTGTGGTAGCTTCCCGTTGCTTTCCACGCCGGTGAAGGATGATAATGATAAGGATGATGATGGCCGGATGATTTTCGGGGACCGTTGGGCCCTAAACTTCCTGACATTTCTCTTACAGGCGAGGAAAAACCCCCAAAAAACCTCATCCAGGAGCCTTTCCCGACCGGGAATCGAACCCGGGCCCGCTGCGTGACAAGGCATTACCCTATTATTATTGGACATATTTTTTATTATTACTAGTTTAGGTATTGTTAGTATTGTTATTAAGTAGCCTGTAGCCTATTCATAGGTCTATATAAATCTATATAAATATTTCTTTGGTAGGCCTAGGCCTATAGTTAGTAAGTTCATAACATTTATTATGGATCCGTGGACTTTCACTGCGTTTATGGTGTCATCATCATCATCATCATCATCATCATAATTATCATTATTATTAGTATTATTATTATTATTATTATTAGTATTATTATTATTAGGCTATCATCTAAAACAGCCTATATAAAGTTCACTCCTATGATCTTGGGGTAGGTCGTTGCCTCGTATGCAGAGGACCCGAGTTTGTTCTCCGGGATGGACAAGTTTTTTGCTTATCCATAAGACAAATAACAGCAAACTTTAACTTTTTTTTTGAGGTAGCCCTGCATCAAAGATAATGTAGTATAGCATAGTCCACAAGAGGAAACAATATACGAACTTAAAACATCACATGAGATACCATAAATTTTATCACAGAAGACATGAGGCACACAGCATGAAGTCGACTATGGGTTTGAGATTTTTCGCACCATCCGTGTCGCCCATGCGCCAGTGCCATTAATTCAATTTTGTTACACTGAAAACATTATGAGATATGAAATTCTTATAATAGGATATGCCGAAAAACAAAATTCATATAAACAGTGGCTTCAACAAAAAACAGAAGAATCGAGACAACAATAGGGCCTATGTATAAAAAAGAAATATAGCAAAACAAATTATTTTATAACAGCTTATCAACATTCTTGGAATAATTTTTTAAGTCAAATAGAAAACGATATTCATGGCAGACAAAATGTTGCATACAAAGTTACAACACTTTTAAATAAATCAGAAAAGGATACTGCAAAGATAGATGTTATTAACAAAGAAAGATGGATAGAACACTATAAAAATGATAGTGTAAAGAAGAAGAAGACGAAGAAAAACAAGAATCATATTCCGATAATGAAACAGGAGAAATTCAAACTGATATGATTACATTTTATGAACTTCAAGAATCCTTAAAAGAAACTAAAACAGAAAAGCAGCTGGCCCTGATCAGATAAATATGGAGCTTCTAAAATATGGTGGAACATTTCTACATTGGAGAATATACCTGACTGATTTCGAATTATCACTAAATCAAAGAATAATAATCCTCTCCATCTTATTGTGATGTCTGGCGAAGAGTGTTTTTGCTAAGACAATATTTAAAGAACCATTACTAAAAGGAAGCTTGATGAGGAAAACCATCCAGTTTCATTGCTAAGGATGCACTGGTTTAGGTATCGGAAATCTAATGCATTTACAATCTTTTACAAGGAGAATATGCATTTATTTAATGAATGTTGGAGAAACTGCAGAATACCAGAAAGTTGGAATATAGCTGAAGTCATATCGTTATTTAAGAAAGGAGATAGAAGAGAATGTAAGAACTATAGAGAAATTAGCCTACTTAATTCAATTTATAAAATCTGTGCAAGGGTTATAAATAAAATACTTAAAATAATCGCAATACTTGAAGAACAAAATGGCTTTAGAACGGTGCGATCAACAACAGATAATTTATTCATATTACAGAAAATATTTGAAAAAAGAAGAGAAAATAACCTACAGACGCATCTTGCTTTTATTGATTTTGAGAAGACATTTGATCGTGTTGATAGAGGTAAGTTATGGAAAATTATGGAAATACATGGCTACCTGCAAAATTAATTTATGTGATAAAAAGTTTGTATGTAAAGTCTCAAATTATAATAGGCTAAATATAGGCACATCAAAGATCGAAGCTATTTTAATAGATAGAGGTGTAAGACAAGGGTGTAGTTTATCATTTACTATTTTTAATATATATATTAATGACATCATCCAAAATTGGAAAAGTAGGCCTATAGTTAATAGCCTGTAGGTATAAGAATGGACGGTTTTAAAATATTAAACGTTTTAATGTATGCTGACGATGTGGTTATTAGGCCTATTCAAGAAAATGAAAATAATTTGCAGTAGGCCTAATCTTTACATCAATTAAATCCGTTATGCCAAGAATATAATTTTAAAATATCAAAGGAAAAAACGAAAATAATGGCATTTTGGGGAAACGAACATATAAGATAAAAAATCGTAATAGACAACAAACCTCTGGACCAAGTGACAAATTTTAATTATTTGGGTTGTAATTTTACTATAAACACAAAACTGAAAGAGACATATGCCTACATATAAAACTGTCGACATTTCAAATGATGAACGGAACTATACATAAAACATTAAAGAATAAAACAAGAAAAGATACTAGATTGAAGTTTTATAAAACATTGCCAGTTCCTGCATTACTTTATGGGAGCGAAACTTGGGTAATGACCTAAAAATTGCAAAGTAGAATACAAAGCGCAGAAATGAACTTCCTTAGAACAAAAGGCTGCACAAGATTGGATTGGATTGGATAAAGAATGAAGATATGAGCAGAGTTAAATATAGGCTATATCCATTGAATGAGAAAATCAGAGAATGTAGAGAGAAATGGTTTACACATGTGAATGTAACAAGATTACCAAGAGCAGCATTCAACTAGAAGCCAAGAGGTTCAAGGAATGTAGGAAGGTCAGTGAAAATATGAACAGAACAACTGTGAGGCGGAACAGGCAATCTTGCCTAGCCCGTAAAGTGAAGAAGAAGAAGAAGAAGGATATGCCCATAGTAATAATTATTATAATAGGTCTATATAAATGTTCATCTTTATTACAGGCTATTTGTTTAAAATTATGGAATCTCACTCTAGATGGGCCTACGCTGTATTCTGTAGTCTGTATAAGTATTAGCTATAGATTTACGACAGTTAAATAACTTGATTTCTGTTATTAATTTCATAATTCTTAGTCTAGCCTACATCAACTTTGCTGTTAAATAGGCCTATTAATTTATGTTACAAATTTTTATAGACCTATTGCATTTCGACATAGGCCTATTTTACATTTTTTTTTTAGGTGGCTAAATCTAAATTTTAGAAACTACAAATCCGAATTCTACTGTTTATGTAAGTTCAGCGTCTATATAAGTTAGGTTTAACATCTGTAGGCTTAGACTCAGTTATGACTTCTTCCTATTTCTATTAAGTAACTAGTTCCAATAAAATATCAGTGTAACTAGTTTTCATGCTTCTCCACGTGTTTCGCAACTAACTAACTAACTCACTGACAATATCGAACCCGTAGGTTCATGGCCGCGCGGACATAAGCTCTTCATATATCCCTATACTGAGTTAATGTTTTCCAATCATTCCTTGCATAAACTACTTCCCTCAAATCATGGTTAATGTTATTCTTCCATCTATCAACTGGGCGTTTTCCTTTTGGTTTTCCCACAAGAAGCTTCCATACACCTCTTTCATTCCCCATTCGTGCCACATGCCCTGCCTATCGCAGACCACGAGACTTAACTGTTCTCATTATATCTGGCTTCCCATAAAGACCCTGTAGTTCACTGTTATATATAGTCTTCTCCATTTACCTGTCTGTTCATCTCTCTTTGGTTCAAAATTTTCCAAAGAACTTTAATCTCAAATAGGCCTACACGTAATCTCTTTCCTCCCTTAAAATAAGAGTCCATGTTTTGCATCCGTATAATATAACTGGTAGAATAACAGTTTTATATATTTTCAGTTTAACGTTCTTTGAAAGGAGTTGGGACCCCAAGGGTCCCTGTAATGCATAATAACAGGCATTTCCTGAATTCAGCCTATGTTTAATTTCTTTGACTATTTGACTCATGCCCCAAATGGGACTCAATGGCCAATCACATTTCAGTGATTTCTGTTTTACAACCAATCAGAGTCGTGTTTCACGAAATATTTATCAGTGTTATAATTACCATATTAAAGAAGGTTCCTCCTTTTTAATGTTCTGAACAGGTCTGACCATTATTTTGCAGTGACTGAGCCTGTGAGAAATACGGCTAACAGATTGTATATATAGTGCATGAATGTCAACACATGCCGCATGCAGGAGTTAATATAAAAACATTTGTAGCAATTGATTATACCACCAAAAAAGGAAACCACTGTTTGCACTTTCTTAAATGTATTTTTTCCCAGGTAACAATCCAGAAAAATATAATTGTCATATTTACATCATACGACATCAGAAATGAATTAATATAGTTTGATGTGTTTCATTTTTTCTCCACAAGAGAGCATTCTTACAATATTGCGTTCCTTTGGCAATAAATAGTATGATCTGGTTGCAGTGATAAACAAAAGAAGCAGATGAAGCGTACCTAACGCTTCTCATTTGTTTTCAAACATCGCCGTTTACATTAAATATATAAATATTTTAAAATAACTATAGTTAAATAATGATTTGTGAGTAAACAGCTTAATTTTATTCGTTAAATAGTCCTAACATATGCCACTCTTGATTTCAAAATTCTCTAGATAAATTCACTCCTCACTTCGTGAGTCGTGAATTTATCGATAATTTGGAATTCACTCGTGGCATTACTTATGATCATCTCATTCCTATTTGTGATTATTGTTCATAGGTATTTGAATTCAGCCACCTCCTCAAACCACCCCCATTTGTCATTAACTATCCATTCCCATTATATAATGTATTTCTACGTGTGGCCATAATTTTGTTTTATTGATATTTACTTCCAGTCCCAATTTCTTAGTGTTACTCAATAGTGTGTGCGTGTTGGTCTTTAGTATCTCCTCTCTATCGGCTAATAGTAGGCCTACTACATCATCAGAAAAAAACTATCAGCTTATTAATACCATTGAGTTGTAGGTCTTCCTCATCCTCTAAATATTTTATTGCATGCTCTAGTACAAAATTAAATAGTAGAGGAGATAGTGTATCTCCTTCAACCAACTGTGGATTTCAAAAGTATCCGAAAACGGTTTGCCTATACGCACTCTACTCTTTGTGCCATTTAGACACATTCGTATAAGTCTAACTAACAATTTAGGAATTGAAATTCCGAACTCCAGCAGGATACTATATAGGCCTAACTTCTCCCTCTTAATTGAATCATATGCTTTTTTGAAGTTTACATAATTATAGTTCATGTACAGTACCATTGTATTCCCATTTCTTTTCTAAAATTTGTCTTATACTAAAAATCTGATCTGCTGTGGACCTGTTTCTTCTAAATGCACATTGATGATCTCCTAGAATGTCATCAATAGGCCTATAGGGAGTAAGTCAGCTTACTAATATAGGCATATTTGTTAGAATTTTGTACAAAGTTGAAAGTAATGAGATGCCCCTGTAATTGTTGCAATGAGTTTTATCTTTCTTATAGATTGGTATGATAATAGATTCTTTCCTTTCATCTGGAAGAGTTTCTTTTTCCCAAATCATGCTAAGCAATCAACTTTCAGTTTTTTTTGTAAAATCAAACGAATATTATCTTCACTCAAAAATTTTATCGGAGATTTTTTTTGGGTAACCACCGATACGCTTGAAACAATTTAAATCCCCCTAATTTTTTTTCTCTTGTCCATCAATTTTTCTCCCCCGGATTTTATCAGTTCTGCTGGGATCTCATTTGAACCTGATGCTCTATATATCTTCAATTTTTCTATCGCCATTTCAATCTCTAATGTACTTGGTTCTGCGACTAGCATTTCTGCTCTCTGTAAATTATCCTCTTTAATATCCTGTTCTGCATGTACATTTAATAACTGACTGAATTAGTTTTACCATCTATTTAATATAGGTACTCCTGGTAGGCCTATATGCAATCATATCCCTATTTTCATTCCGAATTAGGCTATGTTTGTACTAGTCTGGAAACATTTCTTCTCTCTCCTAATTCCCTGATATAATTCTTTAATGTTCCTATTCTTTGCATTGATTTCAGGATAATAAACCTTCTCTCTCAAATATTCCCTCCCTCTTTTTACTCTTTAGTAACCTGGTGGTTTCCCCTCTAAAACTATAGACTTGCTCTAAATTCACCTTATTTGGCTCGTGTAACCATTTGATTTTTGTTACTTTTTTTTTCTTTACAATGTCGGCACATTCCTCATCAAACCATTTCTTGTTTCGCCTCTTTTTTAAATAGGCCTAACCAATGGTTTCTGATGCTGACAATTCAATAGTGTCTCTTATAGCCTCCCATTCTTTATTCACATGTGTTTTGTAGGCCAATAAATTGCGTTTTTTAATATTAGACCTTTGTATATTTTTCGTCTACTAAAGTATGAGAACGTGGTAAAGGAGGCAGGAAGAAATCAATAGTACATAGGCCTAAACAAAGAGCAAGGAATGAAATGCGATATAGTGGAGTGAATCTATGGTGATGATAATGCGGTCAACAACACAAACATTAATCTTATTACAGTACACACAGACACAAAATACAGTAACCGAGCGAGTTGATTCAGAGTGGCGTTTGAAACCCCATTTGAAAGATTTTGTTTTCAGACTTCTTAATCGATCAACCTGACAGATTTTTTTTTCTGATTTTATTAAAGCGGCCCCTACACGATCAATATTTACGTCAATATTGTCTATTACACAATAATTGACATTGTACAAGAATATTGAGCTTGTGTAGATCACATTGAAAGATTGCGGAATATATTGTGTGAATCAAAAGCAGTTTGATTTGTATTGTGCAATCTAGTAAATATTGCGTCATCTATTGGCAATATTACGCAATACTAGTTTAGTTCTGTGTTCTGTCTTCTTATTATTCCACATGTTGACTGCACAAGTATCATTCACGAAATAAATTATTGAGCAATAGGCTAATATTGCACCGTATGGATTGGCCAATTAATAGGCCTACTATTGTACAAAATATTGTGGAATATATTGACGTAAATATTGATCATGTAGGGGCCGCTTTAGTCGTCAAACGCTGGTATAGAATTCTATTTAGCTACTCGGACACATTTCATCATTAATAATAATTTCATCACCAATTAAATTACATGGGCTGAAATATAATTTAGATTTAATTTATGAAGAAAACAAAAGATTACTCACAATAAATATGGCCTACACAGTCTATTGCAGCGGTTCCCAAATGTTATAGACTCGCGAACCCTTTCCACAACGATCTGAGTTTGGTGAACCACTGACTTTTAAATATACATACAGTTGGAGAAGGTATTAATTAGATGGTAGGTATATAGTGAAGGATTTATCTCAGGAATTCCCGTAATGTGGAAATTTTAGGCTCGCGGTCTAGTCAGGTTGTACGTTCGGTGAGCGATGAGGATCACTGATCTCGGGAAATAACGAAGGAACTTTGTACGGGCAGCGATAGTTTTATCAATAGGCCTAAATTGAAATTCACAATCACTCGATTTATTTTGTATACGAGTCACTATACAGACAATTTAATATATTCAAAACACTTATTGATGTGATATTATTAGCGATTTGAATTCTCGATGGAATAATGAAGAATTATTATCAATATCGATTAATTACGTTGTTATTTTCAAATATTTAACTTCTTTGATAATTTAATTTGCTGATTTAGTGGAACTTATCTTAAGTTCTTCCTCCTCGATTAGGGTTATATTTTATATTTGAAATAGTAGCGGTCGTTATTTTTCCGCAGTTAAACAAAACTTATCGATGTTCTCCCTTCGCTAGCTGGGAGGATTGTGTTCTGTATGCGTCTCAATTTTATATATTTAAAACTTCAGTATTCCTTCAATCGTTCAGATCGCCACAGGAGAAGGGGTTACAATTTATTCCCATTGGTTTATACATATGTGAACATATAGGCCTATTACATATAAATAAAGGGTGTGAATTTTCTTTGTTTCTGTTTGTGATGCAGCTAATAATAGGCGTGTCTATCTCGCGCTACTTACTGACAATATTGCCAAGTTTGTTTACAGTTAGGCCTATTAGGTTTTCTATTTAGGGCCTAACAGCTTATTTAAAAACTGTTAGTTTCAATTAATTTTAATGTGTTATTCGTAGTTATCTTTTAACTGATATAGGCATATCTGTCCAAATTTTAATTTGAAACTTTATAGTGGAACTCGGTGCACGCCGTAGCATAGTGGTTAAGGCACTGCGCTACAAGCCGGAAGGTCGAGGGTTCAAGTCCCGGTGGGGTCAGGATTTTTAAACTGACCCAAACCTTCTGGCGGCACTATGACCCTGGGGTCGACTCAGCCTCTAACGGAAATGAGTACCAGACGCTTGTTCTGGGGCAAAGGCGGCCGTCACGCAGGTCTGACAACTCGGCTGACATCAAGTGCCGATTGTCTAGAAAAAGTGGGAGCCTTAACCTCCTACTACCCCAAGGGCCTCCTGAGGCCTATAGTGGGAACACTACTTATAGTGAAACTCCAATTGTAAACCTTTTGTCATACTCGTCATTCATAAGCATTATTTTGACTTGACAATCAATCTGTTTTCAAATAGGCGTTCTGATACATTTCTATTAACAAAGAGTTTGGTATCTAAAGATTCCTATTGTATTCAGGTACCTGGAATTCATGTAGGCCTATATGCCTACCTTTGATATACCATAAGTCTTCTAGATTTTCTGGCGCCGTCTGTATTGGAATAACCGAAATTTAACAAAAGGAGTTGTCTTAGTCATTTATTAAAAAAGGAAATCAAATTTTATATAATTAATAAAATTGGTTCGTTAATATGATCATTGGATTGCAAATAAATTTCTGAGTAATTAAAGTCCAAACTAGATATGTTTATATAGGCCTATTATGGGCCTATAGCCTATTTAAATGATTTAGATTTGATTAAATTTTTAGTTTATATTTGAAACTAAAACGATATGGAGGGAAATTCGGGTTACACAGTAGACATGCAAACAGTTTAATTACAAGCAAAAGGTTTAATCACGTTAAATTAACTTAACCCTTAATGGTTAAAACCTAAAGTTACTCTAGTTATGGCTTAAAAGTTACACAACACATAGGCCTAACGTTGTTACATAGCCTAACTGTAAATCAGGCATTCGCAGTAAATATTAATGTATTGTGGAAATAATGTGACTATTTAACTCGTGTTTTGTGTGGAGGTCAATGACCAATCACGTTTCAATGATTTCTGTTTTACAACCAATCAGAGTCGTTTGTCACCAAATATTTATCAGTGTTATAATTACCATATTAAAGAAAGCTCCTCCTTTTTAATATTCTGAACAGGTCTGACCATTATTTTGCAGTGACTGAGCCCGTGAGAAATACGGCTACCAGATTATATATATAGTGCATGAATGTCAACACATGCCGCATGCAGGAGTTAATATAAAAACATTTGTAGCAATTTATTATACCACCAAAAAAAGAAACCACTGTTTGCACTTTCTTAAATGTATTTTTTCCCAGGTAACAATCCAGAAAAATATAATTGTCATATTTACATCATACATCAGAAATGAATTAATATACAGTTTGATGAGTTTCATTTTTTCTCCACAAGAGAGCATTCTTACAATATTGCGTTCCTTTGGCAATAAATAGTATGATCTGGTTGCAGTGATAAAACAAAGAAGCAGATGAAGCGTACCTATCGCTTCTCATTTGTTTTCAAACATCGCCGTTTACATTAAATATATACAAATTTTAAAAATAACTATAGTTAAATAATGATGTGAGTAAACAGCTTAATTTTATTCGTTAAATAGTCCTAACAAATGCCATTCTTGATTTCCAAATTCTCTACATAAATTCACTCCTCACTTCGTGAGTCGTGAATTTATCGATAATTTGGAAATCACTCGTGGCATTAATCACTCGTGGCATTACTTATGACTATTTAACTCATGCCCCAAATGGAGTCAATGACCAATCACGTTTCAATGATTTCTGTTTTACAACCAATCAAGTCAGAGTCGTGTTTCACCAAATATTTATCAGTGTTATAATTACCATATTTAAAGAAAGCTCCTCCTTACAATACTGCGTTCCTTTGGCAATAAATAGTATGATCTGGTTGCAGTGATAAACAAAAGAAGCAGTAGAAGCGTACCTATCGTTTCTCATTTGTTTTCAAACATCGCCGTTTACATTAAATATATAAATATTTTAAAATAACTATAGTTAAATAATGATTTGTGAGTAATCAGCTTAATTTTATTCGTTAAATAGTCCTAACAAATGCCACTCTTGATTTCCAAATTCTCTAGATAAATTCACTCCTCACTTCGTGAGTCGTGAATTTATCGATAATTTGGAAATCACTCGTGGCATTACTTATGATAAATTCCCGATGTTACACATAAGTAACAAGGGGCGTTACAGGGTTATTTAATTCAATATGACAATACGGCTGAAATGAAGGAAACAATAATAGGCCTAAACTCGAAACTCGCCATTACGGAAAAGTTTTGTCAAACCCCTTGATGAGGAATAGGACTAATTTTTTAAAAAAAATCTGTTACATGGCATTTTGTTCACGTGATTCATAATTTTGGAAACTCGAGAAAAAGGGTATCATAATTCTCCTAAAATGTTTGTTATAGGCTAACATGATATTCTTCTCATATAGGCTTATCTCGTCTCTCCCGCAGTTATCAGGCCTATTTCAATCTTTATTTATATTTAGTACTAGCTCATCCCGGCGTGCGCTGCTACTCCTAAATAAATGAAAATTAATATGCTTTTATGTTTAGTTGAATAAGTAAAAGCAAACATTTATACCACAATTATTTTTAGATAGCCTACCCCGTGCTGTTTACCCGGCGTTGTCTGGTAATCTACTCATCCCGATCTTCTTGGCATAAATGAGCTGAAAGACAAAAATTAATGAACTTCTTATGATTAGTTGAATAAGTAAAATGAAAAATAATTATATATGTATATCGTAATTAGTTTAAGATTCCCCGTGCTGATTACCCGGTGTTGCCAGGGATTCTACTTATCTCGATGTTTTTGGTATAAATGAGCTAAAAACAAAATTCGTTATTGTGAGTTATCCGTAAAACAATACCCGTAATCTGCTGCTATGCTTGCACAGGAATTTATGTAACCTACTTGTCTCGATCTTCTTGGCATCAATGAAAGACAAAAATGGTTATTGTGAGTTATCCATAAGAAACATATGCTGTCGGGGAATTTTTTGTAGAGCTTTTTGAGATATTCAATTCTATTTACATTAATTTTGTGTAGCCTATTTGTTATGATTTAGGCAGAGTAAACAATTAAAGCGTCCAATGAACTACTTTTTACACGTTTTCCATTACAAAGAGCGATTTTTAAGTATGTAGGCGTTGAGTATCACAACTCTCTTATATCATATGTTCATCCCGGGAATCTCCTGAACATTTTGCAAATAGCCCCATCACAATCGGATCAATAGTATGCCGCGCATGAAGTACGAACAAGCAAACAAACAAACAAACATTAATTTTTATATATTAGATTGATTTTCCAGTTGTCATAACCATGAAATAAAGTCGGATGGGCTTATCACGTTGTAGGTTTTATTCGGTTTTAAAGTTGAAGTTTTAATTTGGTTTAAATACATTACTTATTTATTACACCTGTAATCTTGATAAATGTATTTAACTTGTGATTTATAGGGCTATCTAATTCATTTCCATACGAAATTATGTTGTCCAAATATTTAATGTATACACTTGTGTGATGATTTGGTTATTTATGACTATTTTAGTTTTATTGGTGTCTGTTCTTTGAATGCTTTTTATTGTCTTGGATCGAGATAAATCTATATTCTTGTAATATATTTAACAGTTTCTAGAGCATGTTGATTTTTGTAAATTATTTTCGAAATTGGAAATAACTTGTTCATCAACGAATAAGAGGTTGGCGAGTAGTTGAAATTGAATATTAATAGGCCTATAAAATTAATAATATAATGCATCATACTTAACATGCGTTTAAACAGTATTTATACTCACAATATTCCGACAGGTACAAACTTCCAACTAGATTCTATGTTGGAAGATAGATCATCATTAGTTTATCGCTTTATGTTCGTTAACATTCGAATGAGAGAGAACATTGAACTTAACAGAACAAACAGAACAATTGGAGTCCATATTTCTATGTAGGCTACTTACAAATGCCTATTTTTCGTCGGTATACATCAGTTTGAGAACTTAAAATGTTAACGAATTAGGCTACTTGGACCATTTATACGTCATGTTCATACTACATAGGCCTATTTTTACATATTCCGGTCAATACTAGGCTCCACATATTTTAAACATAATTAGGCCCTCCATATTTTTACATATTAGGCTATGTCAAAATCTTAATTAAATGCGCACGTTCATCTGCTTAAGTATTCATCAAAGACGTTCTGTATTGTCGAGGATCGTTTTTCACAATAGGCCTATGGATTAGACCTATAAGTTATAACAACATTTTTTCTCATCAACAAAAACTAACTATTGTGGCTTAGGCCTACAGTGTTTGGTGCCATGATAGACTTCAAGATTGTACCCAATCTGACGAAACATACGTAGGACACTCTATTTATGTAGGCTATGAAATTAGTGTAACATCATTTTTTCGCCTTTTTAGTTAGGCCTACATAAAAAAAATACAGACTTTTAATCGCTTGTGAAAACGATCGAATTCATGTTCTGCCATTAGAATAAATAAATAAAACATTTATTAACGTCTCTTTCTAATCTTGATATAGGCTTAACATATAGGCCTATATTATATAAGATATTTTAAGTTTTTTACATAGGCCTATTTATATCATATGGGATACATAGGCCTACGTATTTCATAGGGCAATACTACATTAAAAAATCCGGCCTCTAGTCATCATCTAGGCCTACAGAAAAGTCGCAAATATCTTGTAGGCCTAGTTAAAACGAGGCGTATAAAATTAAATAAATAGCCTATCACTTTGTCCATTTATTTCTATTGTAATATAGCCTAGGTCCTCCTCCAAATATACTTGTCGCTATTTGTAGACTTATGCCTGCAGGTTGGTGATGCAGGTCATGATTTAATATCAAAATAGGATACGTATTTCGCAGTTTAATTTATAGGCCTATACCACCACAGGCCTATATTAAAAATAATCTGGATAGCAAAAACAGATGGGCTATTAGTGGCTTAGGTCTACGTGCATTTTATCACATTGAAAGGAATGAGGAATGAAAGTGAAACACAGACATTTATTGTAGGAAAACCAGAGGGAAAACGCCCAGTATGTGGGCCGAGATTAAAGTGGGGAATAACATTAGGGGTCTAAGCTTAATTTGAGAAAGTGAAAGAGAAAATTATACACGAAATGGTATGAAAATATTAATTCAGGATAAAGATGTAGGATACAGAGTTTATGTACGCGCTTCCATGAAACTTCGGGTTCGATCGATCGTGCTATACCCTGTCCGCTCTAAAAGTGATCCTCGTCAAAAAAAAAAAAAAATGTGATCTGCTCGCTTTTCATTGATTATGGATCCCGACGTACGATGTAGAAGCAATATCCTTCCGTCATTCACGCCACAATTACTGTTACTTTTGACAGGGAGATGACGAACAACAACAGATGACTCGATACTTTCAGCCATTTTGTTTCATGCGAATCGACTGAAGCCTGACTCAAATACTTCACCCATATGTAATAAACTATTTTAAGTTGTAATTATTGATTAGGTATATTTTAGAATATTTTGTATGTTTTGAATATTAGGCTATTATTTTCATTCACGAAGAATAACAAGTAGGCCTATATTCAGAGGACATTATTTTTAATTTAATGAAGGGGACTAGTTTTTCGCTTGTACAACGTACGTCGGTGTCCATAACCAATGGAAAGCGAACAGGTCACGTGATTTTGTTTTGACGAGGATCACTTTAAGAGCGGAGACAGTATAGCGAGTTAGTTATCGCTTTACAAATACTCTGATTTTTCTCAATTTTAAAGACAAAATGGGTTGTAATATTCTATTCATAATTTAATAATAAATCATCATTAAAATTAAGTTACTGAATTTCCCGAGGAAAACATGTCTGAAAACGACAAAAACACATAGCCCAGCGGACACAGCTATGGATTCTAGATGGGATATGAACTTATACAAAGTTATATCACTAAAATACAACAATTATCATCACTAAGAATACCCTGCATAGGCCTATTAATTTAGATATAATAGGCTTATAGTCTGGACTGAAGTCTATAGTCTAAATAAATGATCGTTCATCTGTGTCATTAAATCATGGGGATGTGAGGCCAACAATGACCTGATAGACCGAGAATCTTCTAGGCCTGTCGCGCTATGGAATTTGGAGTCTACAGTAGGCCTATAAATATGGTTCGATGAATCGCCAGTGTCATATCTAAATATCTAACTAACTCTATGGCTTATAAAGGTACAATGCCATTTTCTATAGGTTTCCTATCCTCAGCAAACTGAATGGAATTCATATTGCCCAAATTTCAGTTCCCTAAAATCTATCTGAATGTTAACACCTACCACCTACGCCTACATAATGCTCATATTTTCCCACGTTTTATCAATAATTTTTTGATGAATTTCAGTAATAGACAAGGACTTACGGCATTATTATTATTATTATTATTATTATTATTATTATTATTATTATTATTATTATTATTATTATTATTATTATTATTATTGTGTCCAGTAGTAGGCGAAGAATTAAGTGGAAGAATTACATTAACTAATTATATGAAAGAGGTAGGCCTAAATTATACAGGGATAATTGGAAATCATTAGCTCATGATAGCGATGAATGAAGATTTTATGTCCGCGCGGCCATGAACCTGTGGATTCTATAGTGTCGAAGTGTTAACTATATGATCTGCCCAACAGATCCGGCTCATCCTGAAGGGAACAGAGACACGTACCCTTCTTATAATTTATATATATTTCTTTATATAAGTTATTTATTGATAGGCTAATATTTAAAAAGATCTTACAGGTTATCCAATGTAGGCCTACTCGTATATAATATAGCCGATTCATCACATTGGATAGGGGTAATATATTTTTGTATATCGTTAAAAACAAAGATAAATATGAATTACGGTACCTTGGGCACATAATCCATTCGACCAGAATCTTCCGAAAAAATGACAATATTCTTGTGGAACATTGCCGTTGGCAGTGTTCACGAGACGAAACGTTTCAACTTTAGGAAGCGTTTGGGGCACTTTCATAGTGTGACTCCGGTGACGTAAGCAAAGCAGGCAGAAAAATGCATGGGTTCACTTGTCAAATTCACTCCCTCAGGCTTCAAAGGTGTACTAAGCGTGTGTAGCCTACTAAGTTACTCATCAATGGCCGTGAACTTTCCTGACACAGGAGGTCACTCGGTTAGAGTTACCAAATACTGTTCCTAAAACCAATTGTTTCACCAACACTTTCCATCTGTGATATTAACTTCTTATTATGAGTTTTATCGGTGTGAAAAAGTGTTCATGATGAATTAAATAAAATAATTACAAATCAAACCATAATGTTATGAAGGCAGAATTAGGGCTAAGCTTTAGAACAACCAAGGTCAAATACATGTAGGCCTATAAAACAAGAGACTAGTGATAAAAATATATATTATAGGCCTACACGACTCTTTAACAGCTCTCTATACGAATATATGAGAGGATTTGCGGTTATCGTGTAGATAGCCTAATTCATTCTTTTGCTTGGGGATGATGATTCATTGTGGACAAAGGCTGGTGTAACAGATTTGAAACATCAATCCATAAAAGTTAAGAAACAAAGATTTAAAAATCACGTTGACAATGAGATGACAGAGGATGGCCTGATACACCTGATACAAGTTACAAACATTTTATATATATATATATATATATATATATATATATATATATATATATATAGTATATGACCTATATGTTGTTTTTGTTTCGATTATTTTATTTTTTTAATAACTGTGACCCACCCACTACTCATTTAACGAACGCCACTGCTGACCACTGCTGAGGATATGGAGCTTTTCATTACGAAGTTTCCTCCGACCCCAATTCTCATCAATTATGGGACCGAATATCTGTCTTATGATCCTATTTTCGAATACTTTTACCTTGTCTTTATTCCCTTAATTTAAGAGGAGATATTTTACATCAGCAAACAAGATCATCCATTTATAAATTTTAATCTTTACATTCTTAGACAGATGACGAAAGAACAGGAGATAGTATTTAACTAAACAATAATATCAATTTTCTGTTTTAAATCAATATAGCCTAAACATATTTAATTTCAAGTGTCATATCACATTATTTAAATATTAACATGCCATATTATTTTAATAATTATACTCAGTTTTCGTGAGATAGAGGTATTTTAAGCGATTTTAATAATGAAGTTATCCACGAAGTAGCTACACATTATTATGGCATGTGAATGTACATTGAGAGTGGCTAATGGAAAAGCTGTGAGCAAACAGTGCGCGCAGTAATAATGTCTAGATTACACGGTGACAGGAAACTTAATACTGTAGCCACTCGATTCATGAGAGCAACATCAATCAATTCAATGTGACATCACCACCACCGCCACACTCTACACATAGCAGAAAATTTTAACTACCAAATATATTGGTTAATACTGTTATTTCTAATGAAAAAAGAAATGTAAGGCCTACTCTTTAAACACATTACACAGGGCCTACTGTAAGCCTGTATGAAAAACATGACGCATTTAAATAAAATAGGCCTCATGTAATTTATGTTCCGCTTCATAGTTTAAGGCAAGATGTCTTAGCGTAGAGCCACGAGACTTAGCTGGTTCGAGTCCCCATGGGGCAGAAATTTTCTCATTGAATTTCGGCCAGTATACAACAGGTTTCCACCCAGCATCGTGAGGCATTTGGGTAGCTACAATACGTAGCGGCTCCAGATTGAGAAATCAGCTATAACAGCTGGAGACCATGTCACTCCTACACTGGCTGGATGATCTTCTACCACTTTGATTGACACATGTGGATGTGAGGCCAGCAGTCGGTAGATAGGCTAAGGGCCTTCTAGTCCTGTCGCGCCATTGATTTTTAATATAGCATAGGCCTAATTTATAGGTTTGATTAATTTTTGTGGTAAAATTTCTTCCTAATTGATGTACTGAAAAAAATAAGTGTACGCACATGATATTCGTCAATCATTTTAGGCCTATGAACTTTGGTGGTTTTTATGTAGCCTAATATATGATATTAACTTATGTTATTATGCAATATTCTGCTTTTTTGTATGTATGTAGGCCTATGTTATATATATATATATATATATAGCCTATTTATTTTACTATTTTTGTAGTTTAGTGTCGGTTTGGCAGAAATTAGAAGTAGGCCTAACTGTTTCCTACGTAGCTTTTGTAAATGTCTTACGGCTTTACTTAATCGTTGTTAATTTTCCCTTAGATCCTGATTTAATACATAATTGAGACATTTACATTATCTGACAAATTACAAAATCTTAACGTTGATAATCTGAAAAAAAACGCTTTGTAGGCCTAATAGTCGATCAATTAGGACTAGGATGGAGGGACGGCGTTTCCGCTGCTCGAGTCACATTGAAACTAAGAATTCAATTGTATATCGAGTCATCTAACGTAATAGCGCTTCAGTTCTCTAGGCCTATATTGCTGTTGCTATTCTAATAGGCCTATTTAATGACAGAGTTATGCACAACACATGATAAAAATATTAAATAGGCGAGTTTAGTACTTTTGTGATTTCGTTTCTAATAAATGTTGCTGTTAAAAAATACATAGGCATATTGTTTTACTCGCTAGACCTAAATCATTTATTTTAAACGTAATTTTACTACTTATTCGTTTTTCAACTTTTTTAACTAATAGCTAACTTAGGCCTACTGGCAGGCCAACTTATATAATTTAAACAAATGGTAAGTTATTGGAGCACGGCATAGCTTAGGCCTAAGTTAATTGATAAAGGCTATATGGTAGGCCTAAAAGCCGGAAGGTTTCCGGGTTCGATCACTGATAAGAGTTTTAAACGGATCTAAACCTTATAGCGACACCATAACGCTTGTGAACTTATAGAAAGAAGGGATTCTTAACCTTCTCTGTGAAAAGGACCTCCTAAGGTCTGTAGTAGGATCATGTTTCCTTTTTTAAGCTATAGTGAATAGTCTACGGTTATTTCACATAGGCTATTATAATCACAACGTACGGTAAACTAAAACCATTAGGCCTATAGGCCTATAGTTCAATAATATTAATTACTTGGGTCTTTGTAGGCCTATAAATATGCCTATTATTAAAGCAAGCCATTTTATTAGTTAGCTTTGTTTTATTCAAAAGCGTTAAAGAACGTCTACGTACAGCCTACTTTAATATATAGGCCTATAGCCTACCACATAAAACAAGAAAATAAAAGTATTTTGTTAAGACTTTCTGTTTTTTTAAATTATTTTGTGGGGAAATTAAATTTTAACTTACCGTTTTAATCAGTTTTAGCATTCAATAGGCTATATATTTTTTTAAATTTTTACACATTTTAAGTATTTAAAAAAATTTAAATCTTTATAATTTTTATAGGGGAACAAACGAAATTCTAGGAAACCAACATACCTGCACATAGGACCTACCTATAGCTAAAACGTTTATTTTTCATAGTTTGTGCATTGTGCACGTGATCGAATATGCTGATTCCAGTTCTCTGCACATCAGCAACGCATAGATTATTTTAAGATAATTCAAATCACATAATATTTTAAATAATAAACTTATTTAGTCCGGCCTGTGGGTTAGTGGTAACGTTGTTATCTCAGACGAAGCGGGCCGTGGTTGGGACAAATTTCCTGGGTTTTTCCTCATCTGTAAAACAAATATCAGAAACTTTAAGGCCCAAATAGTCCTCGAACACTATTTCGTCATCAAAATCGTCAATATCATATTCGCCTTTTTAGTAGGATATAAATGTATGAGTGAATGATGCAAATTGTCTTAAATGTTAGTGTTATTTCGGAGGTGGCCCTAGCATAGAGGTGATCAGTTGATCACTCCTCCAGGGAGGACTCTTCATATTCTCGTGTGGTGAATAAAAAGTAACTTATGTGTCTGATCTAGAGTTTAAAATCCTCTCCCGACAGATCGTGTTACTTATAAAAGGACAGAACGATATAATACTGCCTAGACCGGAATGAATTAAAATTTTGGTTAGTAATTTTAACTAATCTAATGCTTACTGTATGGATACGAAGCATTGTATTTTTTCTTTTAAGAGAAGAGAAAATATTAGGAGTAGGCCTATACAAGAATAAAGTGTTTAGGAAAATTGCTGGTCCAAAGACAGGTGAATTGTAAACTACATACATAACACTTAGGTTTTTTCCTCATCTGTAAGACAAATGTCAGGAAGCTTAGGGTCCAACGGTCCCCGAAAATCATTCCTAACTACCTTACATTGTCTCTATGGGAAACCGGATATAAAAAAGTCAAGTCTCGTATACAGAACATATAGTTCGAATGGGGAATGAAAGAAGGACATGGAAAACCAGAGGAGAAAATTACCTGTTGGTAAGCAATAATAGGCGGAGAGTAATATTAACCTTGACTTAAGGGAAGTAAATAATAGCCTACAGCAAATGAGGATAAGGACGTATGTAGAGCATAATTATGTCCGGGTTCAATAGGACAGTGAGTTAATTAATTAGTTGCTGGATATTTTTACAAAATTCTTTGGTTATAATTGCATTTTGTTTTATTTATAATTTGTTAAATTAATAGCTCATTAAATGCTTTATTATACTCATCATCATCATCATCATCATCATCATCATCATCATCATCATCAGAGTACATTCACGAATTTAGGTAATTTGTTGACCTGTTTCGGCCTCAAGAGAAACACCATTCAGAAGTATTTTGAGTGGATGTCCTGGTCTTCTTCTTCGTGCAGGTTGTTGATATCTTAACATTTGTTTGGGTATCCAGTGATCTTCCATTCGATGAACATGTTGCATCCATCTTGACTTAGGCCCTATAATCAGACATTTTATTTTCTAAAGGTTCCATGTGTAATTCTTCTAAGATGTCTTCATTTTTTTTGTGATGTAGTAGTGTAGTGTGTATCCTGCAGTCCTCCGAAAGTATCTCATTTCAGTAGATCTAAGTCTTTGTCCTATAGGCTATCTTTCTGTTTCAATGTCCATACTTCGCTACCATACAAAAGAGTTGGGAAGAGCCAGTGTTTTATACACATTTAGTGTTGAATGTTTTTGGACTAACTGTGGCTTGAAGATAGAATTTATTAACCCTAAAATTATTAAAAATGTTGATATTTTTGCATTTACATCCGTTTCTTCTTCATATGAGATATTGCATCCTAGATATGTAAAATTATTCACTTGCACCGAAATTTTATTGTCAAGTACAATTTTCCTTCTGACAGGATCTACACCTTGAAATGCCATAAGTTTTGTTTTCTCTGTAGATTTCTTCAATCCATATTATTCAGCAGATTATTTTCTTAAATTTACAATTATTATTTGGTCATTTGCAAACAATAAGGTGTTTAATTTTGTATTTCCTGACATTATTATTCCAAATTTATATTTCTAATGAGGTATTATTATAAAATATAAATTTCATCCATCAAACTTTTGACTAGATGTCCAGGTCTTCTTCATTGAGAAATAACACATAGCCTACAAAATTAAGTGAGGGTGTTACATTACAGGTAGCACTAAAGAGACAGCAAGCTGCTGAAGATGCCATCGCACTGGGTCTTACAGCTGTAGCTACAGGCACACAGTATGGCTATCTGCCGCCTGGACCTATATTCGGCATGTCCATCACAGCGCCCAAAAGCCAAGATGCAGGTCAGTACTAAGCTACAATTATCATCATCATCATCATCATCATCATCCAGGGATTAAGCCTGTTGGCTCGTTCCGGTTTCATGAAAGCTAGAATAGTTAAAATTGTTCAGACCATCTTCTGTGATGGGCGTCCACTCCTTCCGAGTGGTTTATAATTTAACAATAATTTTGGAAATATTTCTTCTGGCATTCTATCAAAATATTCTTTCCAGGCGTTCCTATAATTAATTACTCAGTCTATAAGTTTGAAAATATTTAGTTCCTTTCTTATAGGCCTATCTTCATTTCTTTTCTTATCCAGCAGAGTATATCTTGCTATATTTCTTAAAAATCTCATCTCAACTGCTTCCAATCTTTTTTCTTGTCTTTTAGTGATCGTCCAACATTCTGATCCTTACATCAATACAGGAACAGCCATTACTTTATAAAACTTCATTTTTGTTTCTTTTCTTGTGTTTTTAATGGTTCCTTTAATAATGCCACACATTGGACTAAATTTATTTATTTTGTGATTAATATCTTCAATTTTAACATATGATAAATTGAAACTAAATATTTAACACTATTCACTTGCTCTAAAATTTTATCATCCATTACTATTTTTGCTCTTATGGTATCATGTCCTTTAAATGCTAAAATTTTATTTTTTGAAATTTTAAAATTATAATTAGCAATTATTTTTTCCAAATTAAAAATAGCTCTTTGTAGAGCAAATTATCTTGTTAATAATTTCACGATATAATATCACCATCATTCACATTTATTACAGCTGACGCCGTTTCCTGATTCCTTTTTTCTGTGCTTCACGGTCCTGCAAATCATATTGTAGTCTATGTTTCTATCTTTGATAACTGAATAAATGTCATTCGCTCCAATCGTTCCTGGGGAGTCCAATTCCACGATCAAATAGGCCTATAAAAAAGTAACCAACACCAGATAATCTAGTTGGAGAAATGTTGACAAGCAATAATTCCAATAGCCTATATAGGCCTATTTATGTTAATGGCGGCTCTGTGGCGCAAGCGGTTAGACGCTCGCCTCTCACAGCTGGAGCCCAGAGATCGAGTCTCGGTTACTCCATGTTGGTTTCATGGTGGACGAAACAGAGCTTGGGCAGCTTTTTGTCGGGGTTTCTCCCATTTTCCCCTGCTACAATTTAATTCCACCATTTTCTCCATACTCATCTCATCCATTTCATTTCGTTCATCTACCCCAGGCGTGGTCGGCCGGCACCCTTGTCATTCACCGACCTCTCTATATATAGGGGTTCATCTCATCTTATCCCTCGAGCCGACCCTGAGTTGGACACGAGTTGAGAATATTTATTTATTTATTTATTTTATTTTATATTTATCTTAAACCGGAACAAACCACATGGACTTAATCTGTGATTGTTGATGATGATATTTATGTTATTGTAGGCATATAGACCTAAATATAAGAAAGGTATTTTAATACAAAAATATCTGGTTAGTACTTCAAGGTATAATATGACATTGTTATAGAATTAATACGAACATATGTCCTTAAATTGGAAAAATGTATTCCAGATGCCTTTTTTTAATAGGTCTATGTCGGACCGCAGGAAAAACATTTAATGCATCTGATAATCTGGCTGTTCTTATTATTGTGATTTGTTCTGTAATTTAGTAGGCCTACAAACTGAAATAATTTATATCAATCCGTTTTACAATAATGCTTCTATTAAAATAGGCCTATAACGTACATTGAAACCAGACATTGAAACTCTCTAACATGATAGAATTATGCCAATATGTAACATGATTGGAGAAACATTATTTATCAATTATGTTATTAAATGTGCCTATTTAAAGTTAATGTGTAAAGGCAATCTAAAACGAAGTAAGCTTAATTTATTTGGGAGAAATTGCTATCAATTATGCTAAGTAATAGGTATTTCATTTTCGTTTTGAAATAGGCCAATAAAAAAGAGGATTTAAAACCAAGCAATTTAGTTGGGAATGGGTATTATATTATGGTAAATTTGAAAAAAAAAAAAAAATATATATATATATATACACACACACACACACACACACACACACACAGAGAGAGTGTTGCAGAATAAGTATTACAGACTTCTAAGGGCTGTAGAGGGGATTTAGTAGATAAAGTTTTGATAAGGAACCCATGTCCGGAAACGTACCATTTCGATGTAAAATTGGTTTGAAGATCGAAACACAATGGGCTGATATCGTGGATCTTGTGTTTGAGAATTCTAGGGGTTGTAGATCTACTACAAGTATGGTTCCACGTGGCAACCCTGTTGTTCGTTGCACAAAGTGTACCTGCGACGCATGTGTTCAAACACACGCCCCACAAGACCTGGTATGTGCTCAATAATTTATGCTGCCGCCAGAATTCGTGCAAGAAGACCTTGCTCTATCTCGGCAGCTGTAGTAAGTTACAATTCCTAGAAGTCTGTAATACTTATTTTGAAACACAAGACACACTGTATCAGTCCATGGTGTTCCGATCTTCAAACTTATTTTACGAGTACATCGAAATGGTATGTTTCCGGACATGAGTTCTTCATCAAAACTTTATCTACTAAGTCCCATCTACAACCCCTAGAAGTCTGTAATACTTATTCTCAAAGATCCTGTTTACTTAAGGAAAATATTCCCTTGTAATTATATTTATGTGTATTTGTTACTGCAGAACAATGTGGAAGTGAAGATGTGACGTTAGATTCGCCCTCTTCATCCCCCGCAGCGCCCCCGGAAGAACCCGAAAACACGAGTGAGTCAGTAACAGAAGACACCACCAAACAAGCCACTCCTAGAATTCCTGTAGCAACAGTTTCACCTAGAAGTGTGAAGCCAGCTCTTTCAGCCAACTCTCTAGAGATGTTAAGCCGTTTGTTCCCAAATAAGAAGAGATCTGTGCTAGAACTAGTTCTACGCAGGTGTGGGGACGACCTGCTCAAGGCCATAGAAGAAATAGTTCCGCAGAACTCAAATTCACAGCTGGAAGAACCGAAATCAGCTTTTAAACCAGTGTCGCCCCCCACAGCACATCAGAACAGCCTGCCTTTCTCACTTCTAGCACAGACCAGTAACTCTAGGTTAATGTTCTACCCCCCGACAGAACTTTTACACCTGCCATTCTCACAACCTACTACCTTGTTCCCGTCTTTTTACGTTCCGAGCGGTGCTGAAACTAGTGCAGGACAGTTCTACAGGGGCTGTAGTGTACCAGGATGTGAGGAATGTGCCGGGGAAGCCGCTAATAACTTCAAACTTTAACTTGAATATAATGTCAGGCAAGTCACCTTCTCTACGCATCTTTAATATTCTAATCCGCTTAGCTTTGTTCCTTAAAGAGTAACATGGAAATAGGACCAACATTGGAAGTACCAATATTTTTTTTATTATTTGTCATTTCGATATTTCTGGTATTCTCTCCTGGCATTGGCGTATTGTAACCCACTTCTGAGGTTTGGGCGCCTGGAAGGCGGGATTACGCGACTCCAGTGATATGATGGGTGATGAAGATGGTAATGATGCGCCAGGAGAGGCCTTAAACCTAAACCTAATCTAATGAGGTGAATATGATAGTGATGGCCAGATGGACCTTAAAGTTTCCCAACATTTCTTTTACAGACGAGGAACCCCCCCCTTCCAAAAAAAACTCACCCAGGAAACTTGTTCTGACCGGATATCGAACCCGGGCCGGCTGCGTGACAAGCCAGCAGTTTACCTCGAGAAGACAGAGGTACCAATATTAGCCTATACTAATTCAATAATACTATCGAACTGAAGGTTCAAGTTACCCATATCTATATCCTAAGCTAATATTTTCAATTTATTCCCTATGGGCTATAGTTCACATCCCTCAAATCATGGTTAATGTTATTATCCATTCTTGGTCATTCTACTAGGCTCTTTCCTTATGGTTTTTCTACTAGAAATTTACATCCCCATCTTTGATTCCCTATTCGTGCCAAATGTCCTGCCCATAGCAGTCTACGAGACTTAGCTGTTCTAATTAGCGCTACATCTGGATTCCTATAAAGATCATGTACTCACTGTTATATACCCTATAATTTTCTCCACTCATCTGTCTGTTTGATATTGTAGGCCTACTGTCTAACTTCTTCTTCTTTAGTAGGCGACTACAACCTCATTGAAGTTTTGGCCTCCTCAACAATTTTTCTCCACCTAGATCTATCCTGGATACAGACTAGCCAATTTCCAATTTTCACTTCTAATATACCTTTTATAACATCATCCCGCCATCTGTTTTTCGGGCGTCCAGCTGTTTTGGTGCATATTGGTTTCCATTTGTATATTCTTTTTACAAGCTTGTCTTCCTGCATACTATTTATATGTACAAATCATCGCAGTCTTTGAGCTTTGATGTGGTTTATTATATTTTTATTTCGTATTAGATTATCTAATTCAGAGTTCATTCGTATACGCCATGTCCCATAGCTTTCTCTAATTGGTCCAAAAATTCTCCATAAGATCTTCCTTTCAAAGATTAATAGTTTTTGTTTATCAGACTCCTTCAGTACCCATGTTTCACAATCATAAGTAACAATCGGTTTTATTACTGTATTATGCAGTTTAACTTTAGTTAATCTGGAGACAAGTTTACTTTTGAATAGTATTCTATTTGCATAGTAGGCTTTATTGCCCAAAGAAATTCTTTCACCAATTTCTTCCTCTAGCCTATAGGCCTATAGTTTTTTCCATTTACAATTGAACCAAGATATTTATATTATTTTACTTCTTCTATATTTGTATCATTGATGTTCAGATAACTTATTTTTTCATTTCTTGTTGCATATTTTAAGTATTTTGTTTTGGAATTATTTAGTATTAATCCATATTCAACTGATTTTTCTTTCAGCAACTGGAAAGTTTCTATTAGTGTTGGTATGGTCCTTGCTGTTATCAATATGCCATCTGCATATGCAATACATTGTTTAGATTTAGTACTTATATTACCTCTTAGGTCTAACTGTTTCATTATTGAATCAACTACTAGCCTATACTAAATAGTGTTGCAGATAAGGGATCTCCTTGTTTAACTCCAGATTCAACTTTAAATTACCAACTTATATAGGCTCTAAGAAATAGGCCCTATTTCAAACGTTGTACGAGTACTCCAGCAATCAAATTATGGTAGGCCTAATATAAAGCCCAGCCACATCGACGCGGCAGCGATTCTCATAACGTCCCACGCCAGTAACGTGTTCTTGGGAGCTTAAGACGCCGGCCGTACTGGCGCGGGAAGCGGGTTGCGGTCGTGCAGCCTTCTCTGGGCAGAAGGCTGCAAGCAGAGATCTCCCAGACAGTATAGGGATGACATGTGGTCAGCATGTCGGGTATATCGCCGTTATAGCTTGTTTTCTCAACTTAGAGTAGCTATTTATTTAGCTACCCAAATTCCTCAAGATGTTATGTGGGCACCGATCCCATACTGGCCAAAATTCCAAAAGATAATTTGTTCCCCCGTGGGGGACTCGAACCAGAGTCCCGTAGTTCTATACCAAGGCATGATACCTTAAACTGGTCGGCTGATGCGTGGGGCACTCATTTTCTTACGTTCTTATTTTATTAAAATGGCCATCCGCCATAGGCTTGCGATTCCAACAAAACAATGATTGTTATATAAAGCTATACAATGCTATAGTTTGGTTATGGTGTCGATGTTCCAAATTTTACTCTAAAATCGATTTTCTTTGTTGTTTTTTAATAATATTTCAGTTTCCACCCAGGGCCTACGTTGATCAAACGATAACAACATCTCCATCTTCTTCTTAATGTTTTGAGTGAACTAAACATTTATGGAGTTTTCATCATCTTTTGAACCGTAAACCACAAAACTATGTAAACCTTATTATGCTTATCTTACAAGAAGTTATTGCCTACAGGCCTAATTTAAATAATTTTGAGAATTTTTACAGTTAAATGTAATGATTTTATAGCTGTTAAATTTAATTCATTGTTAACACGAAGCTAGTTTTTAAGTATGATGATGGAAAATATTTTCCTTGATGATAGCCTAAAAGAAATACGCTTTCAGCATTCTTACAAAACATGGATAAATTTTACAATTAGTTGCCATTTCTTTAAAAAAAAACATAATATATATAGCCTATTAGTTATCGAATTTGTATAGGTCTAGTTATTTTACCATTTTTGAGAGTTAGTAGGCCTATATAAATATTGTTAATGAAGTAAGTAGGGCTGTACAAGGTGTAACAAAATTCCCATTACAGACTTTGAGATGCGTAGTGGGAACCAAGACGGTTATAGGAACTCGTGTCCCAAAACGTAGTTTTCTCGCTACATGCACGCAAAATACCATAACACCAGTTCAATTCTCCAGCATTTTCGGCGCCAAAGACCCTGTACGTTCTCCCAACTTGACGCCGTTAGACTACTACCTGTGGGGTCACAAGGAATTCCTGATTTACGAGACCCCTGTGGCATCCGAGGAAGTCTACTGGCGGATGTTTCAGGACCAACGATTGGTGATCGTGTGTTCCAGAACACGTTACAAATATACCGTATCTGTGTTGACGTAGGTGGTCGCCACATTGAGCCCTTCTTGTGGACCCAGATGACAATCAGCAGGCGTCAGAGAGAGCAACGTGTGTTGTATTTTGCGTGTAACGGGAAAACTATAGCCTATGTTTCTGGATATAAGTTTCTATGACGAGCATAACCGTCTTGTCCCCACTACATGTTCTCAAAGTCCGTAATGGGAATTTAGTTACACCATGTATTATAATGCAAAAAAAGTATTTCCTTACACTTGAGGCCTATATTACAGTTTAGATTGTCATATTCGAAGGAACAGTATTAAATCAATGCAATTAGTCAGCAGATCTACTAAAGCAGTTTTCTAGCAACTCATTTTAAAACTCATTCAGCAGCGACAAATTAAAAAAAAAAAAAATGTATTTTTGCGCGATAATGAGCTTTGTCGTACATACATCAATGGCGGATATGATTGAAAGTTCAACTTCCTACATTTCGGGGTTGCCAACCTAAATGACTATACTGTAATATTACATATTACATACCTCGTGCAGGAAGTATAACCACTGCCCTTTATGTAGGCTATAGCTACTACGTACAATTTATAGCCCTATGCATAACATAAGTTATACAAAAATATATCCAAAAGGTAGTGTTAATATAGGCCTACATTATACGAAACAAATCACTGCATTTTAAATGAACTGAACTTTATTTGAAACAATATAAAACAATAAATACGTAGGCCTACTTGCCGCCATTTTATCCCTGATTGGTGTCACTGCCTGCTGTGAGTCTTAACTAATAAATATTGCCCACACTGTTAACGTTAGTCTGTTGTTTATAATGAACGCAAATATACTATGATTTTACTATTATTTATTATTTTGAAAACACCATCACGCAAAAAAATAATGTATACCTACAACGCAAGTTTGTGAAGGGTTTTACAGAATCTCTGAAATTAAAAACCTCGCTAATGCTCGGTTTTTAAACATTTCCTCGCTTTTGTAAAAACCACTTCCCAACCTCGCATCGTAATATAGGCCTACTACATCGTAATATAATTACTATTGTACTCTAGTCAGTGATTTTAAGACTATAACACACTCGAGTTCATGTGTTCTATCATGACCGGATTTTTTATGCGTAAAATCATGAGTATGCCCATGGTTTTCTTCGGAAGAGAAGTTAAAACCGCTAGAAAAGTAGACCTACTAGGCTCTAGACCTAAGTACAGCTAGTATTAAATCAATTAACTGCGAAAAATATCAATTCAGCTGTTTAAGGACCAAAGCTAAGACGATAAATGACAGACCAATCTGCCGGCAATGGGCTATACTTTAGCCTGCATGTGGACAAATCTTAGGATGTGCTTCTCTAACAATGTACCAAATATAAGTGTGCCAGCTGACTACAGAGTGTTCTAAGACACAGAAAACTCTGTAAACAAGCAGTTTGTAACATGTTGTAAATTATATTAAATAAATGTTTATCACAAATACACAGAGTTAACTGATTAAAAACCCTAATAACTTAATTCAATTCCTAAATTTATTTGAAAAATAAAATTAGGCCTAATATCAGAGTTTTGCACGTTTAGATTAGGCTTGATACATGTTAACACGAACAACAATAATTATTCCTTATGCCTATATCTTCTTTTTGAAATTAGTGACATAACAGATAAATCCATGTTAGTGGTTGCACACAGTATGGAGCACCTGTATTATAACCTGTGAACACAAATTTCAATGTGCATGGGAAGTCAAAGTTTAGAGAGAGAGAAAAAATTGTATTAAAGTCCAGCCGTTGTATCTCCGGCTCTGACGTATAGGTTGTACGAGCGGTAAAAATAAAAACTCGTCCTCTACTGCCAATAAGGAAATAGTTGAATGAAAGCGAACGTCTGCCACAACCAATCACTACTCTTGACGCCGCTTTAGCGTGCTAGTAAGGTTTGAAATCGCTGAGATATTGTCAGCTGTTTTCTGTTAACCGCATTCATAAAGGGGCCCCTCCCACTGAATATCCATAGGCTATTGGCAACACTGTCGTGAATACGTCAGAGCCGGGTAGCCTACTCAGTAGCTGGACTATAATTCTATGTATGTGTACATTCCATGACTCATCACGAATAATTTCAATAATCGATTCATCCTTGAAGAACAACTAATTGAAGTCGCATAAACAATTGCCGCCGCTATTATTTTAATCTTTATTACAATTCCTGTGTGTCAATCACAGAGGTGAGCATTCATCCAGTTGATATAGGGGTGATATGTGGTCAGCATAATGAGTCCATCATCTACTATAGTTTTTTTTTTAGCATGAAGCAACCAGTTATTTGGGTAGGTCTACCTAAATTCCTCACGATGCTGGGTGGGCATAGTCCCATACTTGTCGAAGTTCGATGAGAACATTTCTCCCCTCCCTCCATGATCCCGCAGCGTAGCTGAGCTGTTTCAGGTAGCGTACCAGGGTGTAGAGTTATGGGACTAGCGCTGGTTCGATTCCTCAAGGAGGAAGAAACGTTCTCAAGAAATTTCGGCGAATATTGAACCGGTGTCCACAAAGCAACAAACGGAATTTGGGTAGCTACAATAACTAGCGGCTCCAGGTTGAGAAAACCAGCTATAACGACTGGGAGACCCAACATACTGACTATGTTCCTCTTTTACTGGCTAGATGATTGTCAATCTTTGTGATTAATACTTGTGAATGTGAGATCAGGATCCGGCTGGTAGGCGAAGAGTTTTCCAAGTCTGTCACGCCATGGAGTGTTTTTATGGGTACTCGAATTACCAGAAGTCCTGCAGCTCTGCACTAAGATATGATGGCCCTTAAGCAGCTCGGATAGGACGTGAGACATTATATAGCCTAGGCCTATATGACATGAAAAGAAAAATAAACGCCTGAACCGGGATTTGAACCCAAGACCTTAACTCTATAGGCCTACTTAGCGCGCTCCCAACTGCGCCACCCAGGCATTCTAGCAGAAACATTTATTTTTCTTCCTTATAGGCTACTGTATATTATGATTCTCTATCATGAGGACATTGGTCGAGCTGCCATCTCGCGGCTTCTATAAGAAGTAAGTATGTAAAATGAATGTTCACTTATAGCAGTAACGCTTCTTTATTTCGATGTTATAGAGAATATAAGCCTATACATAGGCCTATAAGTAAGAAAAATAAATGATTGTGCTGAAAAAATCCTGTGTGGCGCAGTTGGAAGCGCGCTAATGTAGCCTGTAGAGTAATGCAGCCCGGTTCAGGCGTTTATTTTCCTTTTCATGTCACATTTGGCATTAATTGCTAAATGTCAAAATTTAATTACAACATAGGCCTATATATATCCACCGCTGTGGTCTCGACGTAGCGTGCTGCCTTGTCACGCAGCGGGCCCGGGTTCGATTCCCTGTCGGGGCAGGCTCCTGGGTGAGGTTTTTTCGGGATTTTTCCTCACCTGTAAGACAAATGTCAGGAAGCTTAGGGTCCAACTGTCCCCGAAAATCATCCGACCATCATCATCATCCTTATCATTATATCATCATCCTTCACCGGTGTTGAAAGCAACGGGAAGCTATCACACCTATAATTCCCTGTTAAAGCTGCAAAGCATAGGAAAGAAATGCTATGATTGCAGTGAAAGACCTGCCATCGGGCAGAATTACTATATATATATATATATATATATAGGCCTATATATATATATAGGCTATATATATATGCTATAGGCCTATAGCCCTATATATATGCCTACCTAAGGTAAGTGGGTAAAAATGCTATCGGTCGAATATGCAATTTGATTTGTAGACTATTTCTCTTATCATCCATCTTTAACAATAATATGTCTCCAGTAGCGTGATACTACTCATAAGAATAAAGTTAATCACACGAAGATTTATCGTTTGAAATCTGAAAAATCCTAACGTATGTTAAATACAATGGTGAGTAGCCTTCTTATAATATTCATCTCTTCTTTGATAAGGTGTAGCATAATTTATTTTTGGAAGGAAATTTATTTAATATAGTTTGAAACCATATGGAACAAAAAAGCCATTTTTTATACTAAGGACTTCGGATGTACTTTTAGGTGGCATCTTCCCCTTATGATTGGTGTAAGATGTCACCTAATTAAAAATATTATTCTCATATAATGCTAACATAGGCTAAATGTTGGATCCTATAGGGCCTACGCGAATCTTATAGAGTTTGCTTCGGGTGACTATTATAGGCCTAGTGCTTGGAACGAGTAACTATTTTACACACATAATTTTGACAAAATTTTTGAAAAGGATAAAAGTAAAATTTATTTTATATTATAGGCCTATTAAGTATTTTACCAAGTGGAATAAGAAATAGGCCTACATGTGAGATATTTTATTGTAAACTTTATATATTAAGAACTACATTTTTATTACTAATGACATCTTCCCATTATAATGGAAATCTTACCGAGACCTAGAGTGTAAGATTTTACTTTTGCTGTTTAAAAATAAAATGTAATTATTAAAAAATATGAAGACCTTTAGAGTGACTATTTAACTCATGCCCCAAATGGGAGTCAATGACCAATCACGTTTCAATGATTTCTGTTTTACAACCAATCAGAGTCGTGTTTCACGAAATATTTATCAGTGTTAGGATTATCATATATTAAACAAAGCTCCTCCTTTTTAATATTCTGAACAGGTCTGACCGTTATTTTGCAGTGACTGAGCCTATAACAAATACGGCTACCAGATTGTATATAATAGTGCTTACATGTCAACATTTGTAGCAATTGATTATACCACCAAAAAAAGAAACCACTGTTTGCACTTTCTTAAATGTATTTTTTCCCAGGTAATAATCGAGAAAAATATAATTGTCATATTTACATCATACGACATCAAAAATGAATTAATATACAGATTGATGTGTTTCATTTTTTCTCCACTAGAGAGCATTCTTACAATATTGCGTTCCTTTGGCAATAAATAGTATGATCTGGTTGCAGTGATAAACAAAAGAAGCAGTAGAAGCGTACCTATCGTTTCTCATTTGTTTTCAAACATCGCCGTTTACATTAAATATATAAATATTTTAAAATAACTATAGTTAAATAATGATTTGTGAGTAAACAGCTTAATTTTATTCGTTAAATAGTCCTAACAAATGCCACTCTTGATTTCCAAATTCTCTAGATAAATTCACTCCTCACTTCGTGAGTCGTGAATTTATCGATAATTTGGAAATCACTCGTGGCATTACTTATGATAATTTTCAACGATGGTAGCCCCTATACGAAACATGAAATATTATCTGTTCAGAATGCATAGCTCTTACTGGTTTGCTTACGTTTCTTCATTATAGGGCCTACCTGAACTATGGAAACTTTCCCCCCACTTTATATATAGGGCCTATATATATAATATATATATATATATATATGCCTATATGGAATATATAACTAAGTTGATAAGGCCTACTTAATGTAAAGAAAATTGAGCTACTTATTATCCATATCCTCCATTAAATTTAATTAAAAATGATTTTAAAATACAGCCTAATGTTAAAAGATTCCGGACTATGTGACCGTGGTCTATAACTGGTATTTCTTCCAGTTAAACTATAGACCACGGCCACATAGCCCGGAATCTTTTAACATTATGATTACCGGCCGTGAAAGCCTTGCATTCCACGATTTTAAAATATTAGGTAGACTATTTGGCAAAACATTCATTTTCAAATAATTTTTTTTTTTGAAATATCACAGTTATCTGCTGATGCAGTGCTGTAGTTCATTATTCTTTAAACATGATTCGTCTTCAGCAACATCGAAAGGAATTCAATTAGTTTCAGCTTAACAAGAAGTGAACCATAAAAGAGCTAACTGTTCTCTGGTGATAATTTCATACTACAAGACTCAATTCATGTCCCATTCGAAACACACTTCTTAAGCCTATAGATATTGAATGTTTTTATTCTAGATTTAGATAGACTATAATTTATTATCTACATGCTATCTGAATGTGCCAAATTAAACGGTATTTTTTTTTTTAAATCGCAGCTTCACAATACTATTACCCAATTTACTTGCAAATGACTGGCTACAAACTAAATTTTACATCAACAATCCATGGTAATTTTAGGTACAGTAAAATCTCCTTATTCGCGGAGGATGTGTTCCGTAAATATGCCACGAATACAGAATGTTAATTTGTATGGGTAGGCCTAGGCCTATAGAGAGGGATCCGTTCCAAGGTTCCGAAATAAAATAAAAATTATCAAAATAAAATCAATTAATGAGAGATTTTGAACAATTTCTATTAGGCCTAATTATTACTGTCAGGCTTAGGCAAAGAGTTAAATAACTTAGTAATATTGTCCTGTTTTGCCGCTTTTATAAGGTCCTTCAATTCAGATTCGTATTTAGCTGTGGATTTAGCGATAGAATTCCTTATTTTGTCTTCGGATTTCTTGATTCATTAACATTGAAACAGCGTGACGTAGATGTAAACGACTCGCCAACATGTAAACGGTCAAACGTTTAGACTATATTTTTACTTTAAGCGGCAACACTACTTTTTTAAGTTTTGGAACTTATTTTCTTTCCTTTTACTCGACATTATAAATTGGCAACAAAGCAGAAGAGACACGTGCTATTCAATCAAAATTATTGCAACAAATGACAAGTTGAAACAATAAAACACCGATCGTGGCAATGCGAGGGCTGCATTTATCAACGGATATAGCGGCACGTGAATTACGACGGCGGTGGCTTTTAACAATGAACTTTAAGCTTAGTGACAATGCGGCTTGTTTTACTTTGATATTAATTTGTCCATTTGGTTTGAATCGCTCTTTGTAAAAGCTGCTTTGGCACGTGCCTGCAGTGAAAAAGTTGCCAATGCGTTAATGAAGGATAGGCCCTACTAGTCTTTCTAATGGGGCCAACTGAATCTGCGAATAAATATATTTTTAGCCTCGAATGCAGGAACTGTGTCGCAATTTTTTAACCCGCGAATAATGAAATCACGAATAAGGTGCTTTTACTGTATCTAATAAAATATCGCATCCCTCAATGATAATTTACTTTCTCGATAGGCCTACTGTTGCATTCTGAAATGAAGACATTAACTCTGACCTTGGCGTCTTCATACTGAATCTCAGCGCACCTCACTTTGTGTACAGGTTTTGATCCCTTAACTCCATGCATTACGGAATGAAGTCTGATCAGTGAGTGCAATGCATTTTACGCCACCAGTACCTACATGCCTACTACAGAATACGCATTTTGAAAGACACGGCATTGAATTGGTTTGTACTTTATCTTATCTGTAGTCAGTGCAGCATTGTTTGTGTGAGCGCACCATCGTTGTGAGAATACGTAACGTCCACCCCTGCATTAACTCGATAAAAAAACCCTTTTATCGAGTAGCCCTAAATATGCTGCATTGTTGGTCACAATATCTTGTAGGCCTAAGGCTTAAAAAATAAAATGCCAGATTGAGTAAGGAATTCATGACTAATGACCAGTATTTCTAATCTTAGTGAAGTCAATTTAAAATAACCAATCTTATTTTGTGTTTACAAAAGCAAAAAATTTATTTTCATCAACTTTTCCTATTGTCAAATTGCTAGTCAAATTTGACAACTTGATTTCGGGCAGTCAAATAATATTACCAATAGTTTAATTACTTTTATGGTAGCCATATTAATTAAAAAAGTAGTAAACAATAAAGAACTAATATTTATATCTATTCTGCTGGAAAAACATCAATTGTGTGATATACCCAAATAATTGGCTTAGAATGCCTGCTTAGAATGCCAAAGAATAGACTACCTCTGAAGCTATTCAACTACAGTAAAATATCCTTATTCGCGGGGGATATGTTTCGCAAATATGCCGCGAATACAGAAACCGCGAATATGGAATGGTACGTAATTTTATGGGTATATAGGGGATATGATCCAAGGTTACAGAATAAAATTAAAATTATCAAAATAAAATCAATTAATGAGAGATTTTGAACAATTTATCTTAATTATTGCTGTCAGGTTTAGGCAAGAACTTAAATAACTTAGTAATTTTTTTCCTGTTTTGCCGCTTTCAAAAGGATTGATATTCAGCTGTTAATTCTGCGATAGAATTCCTTATTTTGTCTTCTGATTTCTTGATTCATTAACATTCAAACAGCGTGATATAGATGCAAACGACTCGCCAACGCATATAAACGGTCAAGCTTTCTATGTTTAGGCCCTACTTTAAGCGGCAACACGATTTTTTCTCTTGGGTACTAATTTTTCTTTCCTTTTACTCAACATTATAAACTGGGAACAAAGTATAAGATACACGTGTTATCCAATAAAAATTATTGCAACGAATGGCAAGTTGAAACAATAATTTACCGATCGTGGCGATAGAGGCATTATTTTATCAAAGTACATATTGGCACGTGAAATATAACAGCAGGTTTGTTTTGTTTTGATATTTATTTGTAGATTTGGTTTGAATCAATATTTGTAAAAGCCGCCTTGGCACCTGCCAGCAATAAAAAAAAAAACTGCTGATGGTTAATAAAGGACACTAATCCTGCAATATGCCGATTGGATCCGCAAATAAAGACTTTTTAGCCGCGAATACAGGAACTGTGTCGCAATTTTTTAATCCGCGAATAAAGGAACCGCGAATAAGGAGCTTTTACTGTACAGACAACAGGGCGAAGAGACCCATGACGACCTACGAAGCGATGGACGGACCAATATCTATCCTGAAGCGGAACAGACCAATGGCATAATCTCTGATTGTTATTGATGCTGATGAATGATCAAACTTCAATTGAGGCCATGAAAACCATAGTGACATTTTTTTTACAAAAATGAGATAAATGCATGAAATTGTAGTCATTTGGTTCTTTTACCAGGGATTATTATTATAACGGGATGCCACGGTGAGTGAGTTTTGCGTATGTGCCACAAGCGGCGCTAGTGTAGAAGTAGCCTAGTGACATCTAATATCATGTACTGGTACTAAACGGAAAAAGAAGAAGAAGAACTATACTACTACAGCACCTCTGGTGTCAGAAATTACGAAACAGGTAAATGAAAAACAACGCCATCTGGTGTCAGAAACTATGAAGCAGGTAGATGAAAAACAGCGCCATCTGTTAGCCAAATTTGAAATTACATTGTACAAAAGCGCCCCCAAACGTCGAATTATGAAATTACATGTAACCAGCCACTTTTTTTTATTATTTTTATTATTTTTATTATATATATATATATATATACATATATACATACATACATATATATATTTATACATATGCATTTATATTACAGGGAAAATGGAATGGGAAATGATGGAGAATGAAATGTAAAGAAATGTGTTAAATTATATTTATTCATTTCAAATTAAGAAAATGCATTATGAGCTCTTCCACAAACATACATTTGACTTACTCTACACTTCTCTCACACATTTTATGCAATACAGTATACAATATATATAAAAAAACATCTGTACAATAATAAATTAATAAACCTATTCTGATTGTTCTAAAATCAAATTGTTAACGACATGAGTTCTGTGCTAAGTTCCAGTTGTAATGTAAACAAACTTGCATAGGATATTACTTCACCGCCATTATCTATTGTGATAACCATGCTGCCACTTCACCTGCCATGACTTAAATGTGAACGGAACTGTCATCAATAGAAACATTGTTTTTAGGCATCATTGTATATTATAGGAAATAAGATAAAATTGTACCAATAATTAGGAACTTACATTTCTTCTTTATTTATTTATGACTACACTTCCTTTTTTTACTGGGAGTTACAACCTTACTACGTGTTTTCTTCTTTCCGAGCACTATTATACTTACACATGACACACCGGTAACATCACATGTTAAATTCACTATAACTTTTCCTCGAAGTTCTAGATACTTTTCACTAAAGTTGTGAAATACATTTAAAATAAGTTTTTTTTACCCAGTAGTCGAAGGTTTGCCAGACTTTGTTTTACAATTTTAGATGGCAACAGAAGACTCAACACTTTCAGCCATGTTGTTGACTAAAGCATGACTCAAATACATCATCCATATGTACTGAACTATTTTAAGTTGTCATTATTGACTAGATATATTTTAGAATATTTTCTGTGTTTTGAATATTATTATTGTCATTTAAGAAGAATAACAAGTATTTTCAGACGATGTATTTTTAATTTAATGGAGGTAACTACTTTTCCGTATATTTATTGCTTCTACATTGTATGTCGGTGTCAATAACCAATGAAAAGCGAGCAGGTCACATGGTTTTGTTTTGACGAGGATCACTTTAAGAGCAGATAGTATATTGGTCTATGTGCTTACCTAATCCGTTCTTTATGCCTTTTCCATGATGTCAACAAATCTTATTTAAAATTTCATTACGAGCAAAATATATGCCCTATGCTGACTCACCTGTAAATTCTGTTATCACAACCTCAAAGAACTAATGTAGCACAATTTTCACTGAACTGTTTGTAAATAATTTTATTATATAGAACCGGCCATTTTAAACAACTGAAATTCCAACGTATTCTGCATGCGTAACAATATAACAATGTTCATATGATTAATTACAATTTTAAAATTTTCCAATATAAATTATATATACATGTGCTAGATAATACTTTTATTTTCTTTATTTCAACTATATTTTCTTACATGCTCAAAGATAAAATAGTTATTCGACCAATGAAAACACAGTTACATCTTGTTTTTTTTACATTACAACTGGAACTTAATCGGAAGAGCAGCACTAAAGCAGCAATGTTAAAGCAACGACATTTATATGACCACGAAGGCAGTCAGATGTGTACATGAGCTAGATGGAATGTGATGTAAACTATGGCTTTATCTCACTTAACTTTAACTTCTTTCCTACACAATTTCTACAAATAATAATTATATCATAAGTAATAGCGTAGTTTATAATACGAGGCTTCAAGTTGAAAATATTAATTCAACAATGTAAAATGATTACATTATAAGCAAATTTTGGATGTCATTTTATGTCCAACATGCAATTTTTTTTTTTTTACTTTTCAGTGACATGGATTTATTTAAAATCTTAGCAGAAATTATGATTTTGTATTAATTGTGATAAAATAATAAGTACTTTTTTATGTCTTCCTCAATGAAAATTTATTTTTATTCCAAAAACTTCATTAAATTTTAAAATCATAAAGCCTTTCAGAACTTATGTTTCATCTTCGGCACGTAATTTGGTACCAAATGCCTTTCAAAACACATTTCGTTTTCTGCTTGAAGATGAAACATGTTTTGAAAGGTCTTCATGATTTCATTTCTTGAATAAAAATCAATTCAAATTCAGGAAGATGGATTAAAACAAGGTACTTATATTATTATTTAAAAATAATTAATACATAACCTCATTGTGTTAACAATAAATGTTAAATACAAAGTATTGAAAATTAAGATCAGTGAACCTAGCTCATAATCAAATGTCAAAATAAAATTGTCCACAATGGGCAATCTGCAACCATTTTGTTTACACAAAAATAATTCCACTCTCGGTTAAATTTACCATAGTTTTTGATGCTAGTCCCTTCGCTGTTATTGAAGTAAGTGAAGAAATAAGTGCTAGTTACTTATGAAACCTAACTGTTTAATCAAATAAACTTTAAGTAACAACAACAACTTTAAGTAACAAAAGTATTTCATTCTAGCACTGAATTATTCAGAAAATGCATCCTTGCATTAATCAAGATTATACAATTACTAAATATGACACATTAATATAATAAGGAATTTAAATATAATTTACTTGTTACACTACGAGAATATTTATTTCTTACAATGTCTTTACATTTATACATGGTAATTTAGTGTAATGAATGTGCAGGCAGATCGAACGGATAATGTTTCCATTAAGCGCAGTGAGAATTTTTTCTAAGTCCCAGGCAGACACCTTGCACATGCACCAACAAATGCAAAGCGGTTTACTCTATGGAATAATGCGATGCAGCCAACATTATACATGCTATTTAACAAACCTTAAAGTTAACCTAATGCAATTTAAGCACTGTAACCTATGAAAGAATGCAATGCCCAAAAATAAATAGTAAGTTCTGAAATTCTAAAGTTCATATTCTATATTGGCTGCACTGTTGTATAGAATATTCATTCAAATCAATATGGCTGCCACGTCTTCATGTTACATATATAGTTAAATATCATAGAAAAATATGTTGAAATAATCGTTACTTAAAATTGTAAAATTTATTGTAAATAGTGGGAAACAATTTTAAAATATAACCTGTTGGTGCATGTGCATGGTAGGTTTCTACCTGGGACATAGAAAAAATTAGGAAAAACTGCACTTAAACTAGCGTGAAATATTTTCAAAGTCCTATAGAACAACAGTGCGCATGCGCCAGAATTTATAGAGCCAGCAATAACCCACAATCGATTATCATCCTCGATTACTATCAGTCGCTATGAAATTTAAATGACCAATATATGCAATAAATCCCCAAATCTATGTTAAAAAATATATTAATAATATTAAAATTACCAAACATTTATTAAAAATGGGTGTACACTTACTTATCACTCCCTAACGCTGATCCAACCAGTGATAACCCAAAACAGCAATAGAAAAATCATAGACTAAGGAATATACTCTGTGGAGAAAATAGCAGTTAGCATCACAATATTGACTAACAGTTCATAATATTGTGATTTGCATATTTAAATAAATACTTCAAAATTATAAAAATTGTTTGAAAGAGTTTCAAATATTAAATAATGTTAGTAAATACAGAAGAAGAGCTATAGTTTACAACAATATAACTAAAAAATCAAGCGCTAGTAGAAGTGCAGTTGAGCCAAAAATTCTCACTGTGCTTAATGGAAACATCAGCCAATTGAACTATATTGAGGCCATGCGCAGTCCCAGTTAGAAAAGAAAAAGATGGAATGGGACACTGAACAAGAAGTTAATTACATCGCTAGCACTATCGAACTGATTGGTTCACGGGCACGTGGACTAATGTTTTCCAATCATCTCCTGAATAATCTACTTCCCTCAAATCTAGGTTAATGTTATTCTCCCACCTCATTCTTGGTCTACCAACTGGGAGTTTTCCCACTTGTTTTCCTACAAAGAAGCTTCATTGCCCCTCTTTCATTCCCTATTTGTGCCACATATCCTGTTCATTGCAGTCTCCACGAAATGATCCACACACAGCCTTTCTCTCTGGGGACACTTGCAGCAGTCTTATATCTGTCTTCCAGACTGCAAAATCTTAGCCATTTCGAACACCTGAAATTTGTTAAAAGATCATTTGTGTTACAACGTACTAGCATTGAAGTTTTGCAATGAAACTCATAACATATTTTTTACAATTATTAAATATATGTATCCATGTACTCAAATTGTCACATTGAAAGCTTTATATATATTACCAATTTTTAAATATATAATTATTTAAAAATATATTATTAAAATATATATAATTAATTTTAAAATATTTCATTACAATATATATAATTAATTTTAAAATATATCATTACAATTATCTTAAAATGTTATCTTTTCCCAGCAAATTATCGTTGAAAATAGATTCATCTTAAAAAATTATTAATATATGAATATGAATAACTTTAATATTAACGTATTTTTATATTTAATATTAAATATGGCATATACGAATTAAACAAAACTTATTTTTAAATACCAAAACAAGTAATTTTAACTCAAATATTTCAACTTTCGAAATATACATATATTGTAAATGAATGTTTCAAAATGTCTGAACTGTTACACAGATTTTTTAAAATAATATTTTTAATATATATAATATTCATATAATACAAATAAATACCTGTTGAGTTCTCGAGTGAAGCAGAAAAGTGGTTTGCCTCTTCCAATATAATTCTTGCAGCCTTGGTGCACAACATTTCAAAAGCATTTTCGTTGTTTCAAGGACAGATAAAATTCATTAATAACGTAATGGCTGACCATAGAGAACCGATGGCTGACCGGGATGCATGCCTTGCGCCTCGCAATTTGCATTTGTTTTTTTACTTTTAAATTCTGCTACAACGACCAAAGGCGCCACCGGGATTGAGCTACGGACGCCACATGACGTAGTTACGTTACCAATTGTAGATGACTCTGTACCAGCCGTGGCATCCCATTGTAATCCCTGCTTTTACCTCGTGCCATAGAGATACAAGTACTTTCCATCACCTGCTGCCATCTAGAGAGGAATATGTTAACTACATAAACCAGAAATGAGCTTTGCTTCAGGTTCATACTGATACAAGTGACAACAGACACAATGGATTCAGTATGTATGATGAGAAAGGAAGACACTGAGAAACAAAAGGTTGAATGGTTGAAGATTCGGTGGATGAGGTACAACAAAAGCTCTCCTTTGATAGTTCAGTTTAAGACCACACTGAATTCAGACATGCCTTTTCGACATCTTGATCTTCGTCGTAATGCAGTAGGACGGCCTCTACAATTCCCCAACACGCTAAGAACGCTGCGTGAAAGAGAGGTATCATTGAAAACAGAAACAATTAAAGATCTGCTTACCCTGCTCGATTTCATTCCTCCAATACACCATAACTTTTATCTTAACCTCAAAGCTTCTGCTTCTAACATCACTAACTCAGGAAGAGGTAGCGGAAGAGGACGAGTACATGGGGTTCGAGGAAACGGGCATGGGAGCTGTGAGAATATTGTTCCTGGAGAAGAATACTCAGATTCAGAGGAAATAAGTGATGAAAGTGATTAATCCGATCAGTGTTTATAGAGACAGAACTCTTATGTTTATTATTTTACTGTTGGCAGACTTACGTATTTCTGAGACACTGATCTTGAACTTGATACAGATTTATACTTATTTGTAATGTATGTAACAATTTAACATATGTATTCATGATCACATTTATTAATTGCATTTAAAAGTTACATTAGCACTAGGCTATAATGTACATCATATTGCAAATACATACCTATTTAGAGTCATACTGATACAAGTGCCATTGATAACAATAATATCAGGACCATACTGGTACAAGTGACGTTTAATTTAGGCTGTAACGGATAAATTACATGCGTTATGTACCATATGTTCATTATAGGAAGTATTTTATAGGTTGTACTTGAAAATAATAAAAGTTGTTTGATAAGGAAATTCTGTGAATTATTATTCTATTATAAACTTTCAAGTACTAATATCTCAAAACTTGATTTATGCTACTTAGATCACTACGGTTCTCATGGCCTCAATTGTGGATTTAATAAAATACAAACAAAATGGTATGGTTATGTAAAAAGTATGACACAAGACAGATTTCCAAGAAGAATACTACAATGGGTTCCACTTGATAAAAGAAGAGGACGGCCAAAAGTAACATGGATTGATGGTGTTTTGAGGGGGCATGAGGGAAAAAGGTTTGGACGATGAAGATTGGAATGGCAAAGAAATGTGGAGGAGAAAGGCAGGAGATTGATTGGGCGCAGGGAGATGTGAAACATACTGAATAAAAAATGTAAAGTGACTTTAGAGATCCTTGTGGTAGAAGGAAGCTAAGGCTCCCACTTTTTATTGTATATTTGGCTTAAATTGGCAAAGAGAGAGATGGAGATACTCGTATAAGGGTACATCCTTAACCGCTTTCGTCCAGTTGCAAAATAAAGAACCATCCCTGTTGTTAGTTTTCGTCTTTCCCCCTAAACACCTGTTAACATCTGGTGAAGAAACTCCGACAACACTAGTGCGAGTGAGAGAGGTGAACAAGTTGTCTCTTTCTACAAATTTCTTGCAAAGTTAAGCCAGACGAACTATAGTAGGCTACAATCGTATGAGATAAACTTATCAGCCGGATTGCCGCCTTTATTCCCAAAACAAACGTCTGATAGGCCTATTCGTTTAAATTAGAGACTGAGTCAACCTCAGCACAATGATGCCGTCAAAGGGACTCAATCCCTCGATCTTACAGCTTGTAGCGTATTGGCTTTACCAACAATTCTACTGCGCGGCGTGCCCCCGATACAACATCCTATAAGCCTATAGGTAATTTCTCGAAAATTTACAGTGACAAAATGTCTTTATACAAAATATTAATAGGCATACTATTTTATGTCACTCACCTGAAAAATAATCTGGTGTAATCTACCTTGCCCCTCACCTAACCTAATAAAATAAATCAGGCTGTAGACCGACGCGACGTCCCAATTCCTTTAAAAAACGTTAAACAGAAAATATATAAAACTATTATTCTACCAGTTATATTATATGGATGCGAAACATGGAATCTTAGCCTACTTTAAGGGAGGAATGGAGATGATGAGTATTTGAGAATAAGTTCTTAGGAAAAATTTTGGATTAAAAAAAGATGAACAGACAGGTGAATGGAGAAGACTACATAACAGTGAACTACATGGTCTTTATAGGAAGCCAGATATAATAAGAACAGTTAATTCTCGTAGACGACAATGGACAGGGTATGTGACACGAATTGGGAATGAAAGAGGTGCATGGGGTCTTATACGAAAACTAGAGGGAAGACCAAGAATGAGGTGGGAGAATAACATTAACAATGATTTGAAGGAACTAGATTATATAGGGAATGATTGGAAAGCATTTGCTCAGGATAGGGATGTATGGAGAGTTTATGCCCGCGCTGTCATGAACCTACGGGTTCGAGGTGCCAGTGAGTTAGTTAGATCTAGGCCTACTACATGACACTCATCTGTAACTAATCTGATCTCATGTAACTTATTGTACATCTGGCATAATAACTCTTCACCCCTGACACAGTAAGTAATATCGGCTTCTACTAAATTACCTTAAAATCCACAATTTACAATGTTGGTGTCTGAAAATTAAGATAATTTACCAGAAGACGTCAATACTTAAGCAAACTGATGATAGTAATAACTTACTGCTTATCAGAGAGCGGAATTTGTTCCACAAAGTCGAAGACTTACTTGTATTGGTACAGACTATACTAGAATGCAAATTATTTTCTTTGTTTAAAAAAAAGACAATAAATTCCATTACTATTGTCTGCCCAACGGTTCTGTGCCTCCGTAAGATATGCAAATTAAAGCCTACTTCTTTTTCTGCCTCGGCAGATCATTTCCCTCCCTGCATTCCTAGCTCTCGCTTGCACTTGCACTCCAGTGTTGTCAACTTGACTCCAACATTATTCAATATTCAAGAGTCATGACGCTGGGGGAAGTTAGGCAACATCCCTACTCGACAAGTTTCCGTGGCTGCTGTTTGACATTGTGGGAGGGGAGTGCGGTGAAATGGTGTGAGTATTCAGGTGTGCTTTTCTAAGAACGATGTCAGCGCTATAGGAGCACAGATCCGTTGGTCCGAATATACATATCATACTAGAATGCGAGCGACGGGGTGGTATGGGGTTCATCACATAGCTGCATACCTACCAGGCTATGAAGAGACGCAGTAAACAACGTTTCATTTAGTAGAGAAATTTAGTTATTATAGATCATGTCGGTATTGATATTGCGTGTACCCGATCTTACGTGTAGTAAAATGAAAACGAAAACAAATGTGCATGCGATAGGACAATCTTTGTCTTAAAACGTTTCATTATATTATAAGCAATGCATGACCTAAGTATATTTTATTGTTATGCACCTTATAGGCCTATTGCTTTCTAGTGTTTACATTGCAGAAGAGTCGCCCGATAGGTATGCAGACATGTAATACACCCCATTTCACCGATTACGATCGCTTCAGTATGATCAATGCCAGTACAAGTAAGTCATCAGCACTGTGTTACAAATCCCGCTCTCTGCTGATTAGTTTTAAACTAACAGCTATTAGAAATTACCATAACCTTATATTTGTTCTGGATTGTGAGATTTCGGTCAGACATAAATGAGTGACGCAATGGGGTGCATTCAATCCCTGCTACCCCAATCAGTGCTTGGGTAACTAATATATATTAATAATTTTGGATAAAACAAAAATAATAAATTTGTCTAATTTCATTAGAATCCATTACGCGTGATTATTAGAATTAAAATTTTCCTTTGTGTCACTAAACGTGTTGGGATCTATCGCATTTATCTTTACAGAGTCTTCTCCATTCAAATGCAACTCCTATAAACACCAGTGACTTCATGAGACCAGAATTCACAAATGCGCAGATAGGCCTATATGTGTGTGTACGGTTGCCAGATGAAGTTAATGTCTAAAAGTTTGGTTATTTGCTGAAGACCAACTAGCTTGGTCAAAGAGTCTAACCTTATTGTCACAGATACTGAAAAGAGAAAAGCATTTCTCGTTGATCGATTATCATGGAGTTTCGACCCATAGTTCATGAAGAGTTCCTGTGGCAACGAAACCTGATTGGATATTGCGGAAATCGCGAGTTATTTAACAATACAAATATTCGAAATAATATTTTTTTAATTCATAATATTTAATTAAATTAATTTTCTGTCTACCAGGTTGTATTTTATAACATTTCTGACTTCCTCCACTGCATTTGCGAAATTACTCGTATAATACATTTCTTAGGTAGGGGCACCTAGAAAGCGGAGTTACGTTACACCGATGATATGATGGGTGATAAATGATAATGATGCGCCAGGGAAGTCCTTAATCTAAACTTAACCTAAATTCCAGATCATGGACAACCACAAGAATGATTCCCTTTATGGAAAAATGCCTACGGTCTGACCGGGAATCTAACCCGAGAACTCATTAACTGTAGTCTGAAAACGCTGACCAGTAGCCAATGAGGGTGGTAAAATTTAATTTATGCAAGTTATAAACCATAAGGAACAACATGAAATCAAATTATAGGTCTATGGCACTCTTTGTCAACTATGACAACTTTAATTTAAAAAGCTTTATGTATAGTTAAGTAACTGAACAAGTCAACAATTGAATGATGACAAGCACAATACTGGTACAAAGTTTGTTCAAATGTGCCATTAATTTATTTTCACCCGTTTTAATTCAGGCCTTTTGATAAATATAGGCCTAATTTGTCAAGTTATTGACATCTAAATAATCATCATCATTGCTATTATTGAGAAAGATTGGACTAGGCCTATAGATATATTTGGATGCGATTACATTTTCTTTTGGATTGATATCCTTTAAGTCTTATGAATTTGTATTTTTAAAATTTTAGCTAGAGAATCAATTTTTCCGTTGAATAATTTTGGAAATGTCTTTGTAGACACGGTAGTTACATTATTATTGATATTAAGAAGTTTAAATTTATTTTGTTTTTACTTATTTTTTGAGACAATACTGATTAATACATTAGGCCTATTCATAATTTTGGGCGAGTGACTGTGTAACCAATAATAAACATAAGAGGCCATTTTCGTGCAGATCTCTCCATGAGAAAAGTGGTCTCGTGCAATAACGTTGGCCAACTCTAGATTTAACGAACATAAAAAAAAAGAACAATTTACTAGGCATTTTACCTATTTAACTTACGAGAAATAAGTTGGCAGCAATCAATTAAATGTGTCATTTTGTTGAAACTTCAAGACAGATAGACCTATCGACTAAAGCCTATTACAGTATTTGGACGAAAACCGAGTACGGTCATCTGATAATGTTTAATGAAAATAGCAGTTTTCAACGAGAAGACTATTGCCCACATTAGTGAAACATATAGGTTCGCATCCTTTAACAGAATTATTGAATTGTGCTTAAATGAGTATGGAATTTCTGCAAATTTTCATTTTTAATGTAGGCCTACCATAGTTCTATTATTAGAGCCTATGATATGTTTACAGAAACATATTAAGAATAACAAATGTTTCCTACTATTTATAGCTGATCATTTTGCTATAGTGTCGATCCTGGTGGACTACAGTAGAGCCGGTCTTATCTCCGGCAGCGAATCACAGGACAGATTTTGGTCAGCTGACTAACTGCTTCACTGACAGTGGTTGTCGCCAAGGTTATGCGTCACAGTCACACTTATCATGGATGTTACTGTATTGCCAAGTCTACCCTTGTGCGAATGAAGAGAACAGTTGGAAACAAAATAAAAAGCCAGTCCTCTCTTTAAACAGTGGGTGTTAAAATATGCATTCGCATCATTATTAGAGGCAATTTTATTGTGTAATACCTGAACATTTCAACGAATTTGTTTTTATCTGAGGGAAGAAAAGGTTTTCAATAATGAAAATCAACCCTTTTTACTCAAAGCTGTCTTTAATAGCTGTGTTTACATGATTTAATTTATTTCTCTGTTAGTCCAAATCAAATTTCTATGATCAGGTAACATATTAGTCTACTCAATAAAATCAGCTCTACCAAATGATAATCAGATAATTTTTCTAATGCCTCGCATAAAGAGAAATTGAAAACTCAGCATTTTTTAAATCATAAAAATTATTAGGCCTATATTATAAATTTTGGAAAAGACAAAAACACGTAAACTGTACTGTCTTTTGCAACGTTTGCACAATAAAAATGAAAAAATTTATCTCCTTTCACGTGGGTATTAAAAGAAATGTGTAAGTACTTTTAGCACTCGCTCATTTTGAATATGCGATTTTCGTAAATGTAAAAACAAAATTAGAAATTACTGAAACGTAGAAAAATGGAAAATAGAGTACAACAAATAAACAACCTTTCAATACTAATTAACAAGAACTAAAATCACTTGCTTACCGGTATTTTTTCATAAGTTATGCCACGAGTGATTTCCAATTTATCTAGATAATTTGGAAATCAAGAGTGGCATTTGTAGGACTATTTAACGAATAAAATTAAGCTGTTTACTCACAAATCATCATTTAAATATAGTTATTTTAAAATATTTATATATTAATGTAAACGGCGGTGTTTGAAAACATATGAGAACCGTTATGTTTCATTTATTCATCACTGCAACCAGATCACATTTATTGCCAAATAGAATCGCAATATTATAAGAATGCACCCTAGTGGAGAAAAAATGAAACATCATTACAGGTTATTAATTAATTTCTGATGTCCTATGATGTAAATATGTTAATTATATTTTTCTGCAACATTAATTCCTGGGAAATAATACGTTTAAGAAAGTGCAAACAGTGGTTTCTTTTTTTTATGGTAGGCCTCTAATCAATTGCTACGAATGTTTTTCTATTATATCTCGCATGCAGAATCTGGTTACATTCGTGCACTATTTATTCAATCTGGGAGACACTTTTCGTACTGAAAGTGATAAAATCGAGGTAAAAAAGACTGTGATTGGTTGTACATCAAAATTCATTGAAATGTGATTGGTCATTGACTGCCATTTAGGGCATGAGTTAAATAGTTAATTTAAAACTGCTGCGCTATATCGTGGTTCGACAGGATGTGCTACACAGAACGGAAGGAAATACTAAAGGCACTAAACAAAGCAAAGGAATCCAAAAATCAAGTAGACCTGGAACGATACGCCCAGAAAAGAAAACAGTACAAAAACATAATAAAATACAAGAAAAACCATTACATAGAAATGAAAGCCCAACAGCTAGCCGAAGAAGCAGAAAAGGACCCTTTCCTGGTCTTAAGGAGGAAACCCAGAGGAGGGATGAAAGAAATACCGATAGATTATTGGGAAAACCACTTCACAAAAATACTGAATGAAGGAAACAGAACAGAAGCTTACGAAGTCAATAGGCCTACTACCAGGAACCCAAGAATCCTGAATCTGGAAATGGAAATCACAGAGGATGAAATAAACAAATGCGTGAAAGAAGCAAAAATAAAAAAAGCCACAGGACCGGATCAAGTAGCATACGAACACCTAAAGGCATCAGCTGACGTGCTAATATCAATATGGAAAGAACTGTTTAACAAATGCCTAGAGACGAGAACCATACCAGAACAATGGAGAAGGGCTATCCTGAAAATGCTGTATAAAGGTAAAGGAAACACGGGAGATATGAACTCATACAGAGGCGTTGTACTGGAGAACACCCTGTTCAAAATCTTTATGAAGATACTTACAAACAGATTAATAGACATCACAAAATTAAACATCCCAGAAAACCAATTCGGATTTAGGAAAGGAAAATCCACTCTGCAAGCAGCATCCGTATTATTATATGAGATAGAAGCAGCCCTCAACAGACCGAAAGGGAAATACTACGTGGTCTTCATAGATTATGAAAAAGCGTTCGATTACATAAACAGAACAAAACTACTCACGAAGATGAGGGACATGATTGGAAACGAGCACCCCAATATTGGAATAGTACACGACATAATGAGGCGAAACTGGTTACAAATAACAGATGAGGTTGCGGCATCAGACGAGGTTATGCAAACTAATGGGATACTACAAGGAGATCCCATCAGCCCGCTACTATTTAACATAATGACGGCTGACATTGGGAAAGCAACAAACGGGACCACGCTGGTAATGTATGCGGACGACATGGCCATTGGGGCAGAAAACAAAGAAGAATTGCAAAAAGGCATAGATGGGATACAACGATGGGCTATGGAAAATGAGTTCAAGATAAACAGCAACAAGACCGTACAAATGGTTTTCAAGAAAGGAGGAAGAACAGCGGCAAGTGATAATCTAAAACTAGGAGAAGAACCGATAAGAATGGTCAACAAATTCAGATATTTAGGCATAACACTGCAGCCAACAACAAAGTCTTTCAGCGCACATGTGCAGGAGAGAGCAGCAGCAGCTATAAGAGCTATGTGCAGTATCAAAGACATCACATCGTTAAAGTTAGTCACAGCCATGAAATTATTCGCATCAGTGATCACCCCGATCGTCACCTACGGGATAGAACTGATATGGGAGAAACTATCGACCAGCGATTTGGAGAGGTTAGATAAAGTAAAACCAAGATTCATCAAAAAGGCATTAGGTGCAAGCAAATACACACCAAATAGAATGGCCTATATACTAGCCAGAGAAACCTTATTCCTAGAGGACCTGAGGCAAAGGATACTACTGCCAGCAACGGAGCCATATAAGAAAGTCATCGAAAAAAAGAAACAGAGAGAAAAAGAGATCGACGAAGATTTCTACGCCTCAGATGCCATGGTAAACAGAGAGTGGACTGGAAGTAACCAACCACAAAGACACAGAATCATAGGTTTAGCAACACATGGATATCATCACAAAATGTGCAAAAATACAAAATTCCACCAACCGAGTGATTCGTGTGAATGCAAGATATGCGACCAAAAGTGTGAGCGGTACCATTACAAACAATGCAGAATATGGACAGGATCACTGAACGAACTCATAAAAGACAAATCATAAACTTATAACTTAATGCACTTTCGAGTGCCTCTTACCAACTTTATTATTATTATTATTATTATTATTATTATTATTATTATTATTATTATTATTATTATTATTATAGGGCATATCGCTATTACCAAATAAATCCGTACTTGACAACATTGTGATTCCCTGGCTGTATCTTTTAAACCATTTGCAGCAGTCGCGCCAAAAATCGGGTAGGCGTGATCACGCCGGAAATAAGAGCGGCTCGAGTCTGGTTCCAATGTTCGTAGGTTCAAACCCGACCGAGACTAATGGATTTTTCAAACCATAAAATCCTGAGTATGGATTCCTTTGGGAAGAGAGTAAGGCAAGAGTCCTGTATCGTAGATTTAAGGCACGTAAAATAATCTTAAGCTTCAAAGAGAGGCAGCTGAGCAAAATTAATTTGGCCTTTCGCATCAACGTTTGAATTGTAAGTTAAATGCTAATGTGTATTACCTGTTAAATAGCGTCGTTAAATAAAATAATAGTACAATAGCATATCATTTTGCAATACGAGTTGTAATTAAGCGTAAGACGCATTTTCTTCGTACAGTCGGAGTTGCCAATGTCACCACCGCACACCAATGGAGTGACGTCTATAGTAAATTACCACACGCAATACATCTTCGATGCTTTTTACGTACTTCCCTTTTACAATATCAAAATGGTGATTCCATTTTACAGTGATTGAATCTCTTAGGCCTATGTATTCATGCATAAAGATAAAAGGTGTTTTGTGTTGTATTCTAATTACAAAGTAGGCCTAAGTGTATAACCTGCTACTTGTAACCGCAATTTTAGGCGGTGTAGTTATTTATTTTTTTGCTGGTTTATTTCGGCACTTCTAGCATTAGGCTAGTCTATTTTATAATTAGACATGATTAATATTAGTTTCCATCCATAGTAATTAATTATGCCCGAGGGCAGGTCTTTCACTGCAATCATAGCATTTTCATGCTATGCTTTGCAGCTTTACTAGGGAATTGTAGGTGTGGTAGCTTCCCGTTGCTTTCCACACAGGTGAAGAATGATGATGATGATGAAGATATAATGATGGCCATATGATTTCGGGGACCGTTTGGGTCTTAAAGTTTTCCTGACATTTGTCTTACAGGTGAGGAAAAACCCCGATAAAAATCTCACCCAGAAAAACAGCCCCGACCGAGGATCGAACCCGGCCCCGCTGCGTGACAAGGCAGCACGCTACCTAATATTAGTTTAAAAACAAGAAATGCTGACTCCCACATTTACGCTAAAACTGCTAATACAAAAAAAAAGTTCGTTTGTCCCGTGATCGGTAGTCATTTGGCCTAATTCCACTTTGTCGGCCCGGGTTCCATTCACATTCGGGTTGATATTTTAAACCCCCGCTTTGGGCAAGGCTGTTTGTTTTGAAGAAAAATGATACATGTGAACTATTAAAAAGGAAAAGTAAGAATAAAAATGGGAAACAGAAAAAAAAAAAGAAGAAAAACTGTAGGCCTACGGTTTAAAAAATTATTAGTTTGGCCTTTGGCATTTCTGCTCACGCTTGCGAGATCCTGAGTTTGATTGATTTTGTATTTGCCGTTTCAAGTCGTCAACACGAAATAGGAGATTTCAATTTCATTATGACGATATATTTCATTCCTAACCATTTATTTAATTTGCTATTTTTGTTTCATTTAGCCTATATTTTGTATTTATGTAGGCCTATATCTTCAATTTTCTTTCATATGTAACTACAGTCCTAACATATAGGCCTAATTGTTAAATAGGACTTCAAATCTTGGAGATTAAATAAATAAATAAATAACCATTGTTTTCATTGTATTGTATTGTAAGCCTATGTTTTTCCTTTACAGAGATTTAGGCGCTGTCCCCCTACAGGGAATAATTTGAAACATACTAATTTAGTTACACTTGTTTTCGTATAGATGTCATTTTGAGTGGTCCGTGGTCAGCGTTCCGCCTCATACTGACATCTAGGAAACCAAGGTAGTACTAGGATGGGAAAATTCGGTAAATTTTGCTTAGAGGCCTTTTCATTCAGGCTTAAGGATTTTTTACGAGCCTGAAAATATTCAGACTCGGGACCCACGGCTTAAAGTCCCTCCCGGAGGACTTGCTCATTGGACTTTTCCGTCCTAAAAAATCGATCGACCCCGGCCGGGTTTGAAACCGCGACCCTCAGGACCAGAGGCAAGGAGCATAACCACTAGTCCACCGCGGCCATAATTAATTAAAATTAAAATCGGTTGTGTATATAGGCCTATACATAGGGCCTATAACACGTGTGAATACAGACAACTACATACCTACACATCCTATTGGGACACACAGAGAACTTAGAAACGTTGTAATCTGAGACGTTTAAGTGTCTCTAACTGAAATAAACGCAAATTCCTGTTTTTGTGTGGATGAGACGATATGAATGTTGAGCAAACGGCAAACTATATAAGGCTGTGGGCTCGTCCATCATGTCAAGAGGGCGCTTGTATTACTTCTGCAAACGTTGCAACAACATTAACGTGCTCGTTTCACTTATAAAATCCTTTTATTTGAGTTGCAATATAGAGTTACATAACTACAGGGTTTCCAACCTACTTTGTAATTGACAGAAAAATCACAAACACTATAGGTAGATTATTATTACAAAATGTATATGAAGATAAAAGGTTATATAATTAGAGCGAGGGATTTTATGAAATTTCATGTTTTAAACTATTAGTCAAAGAGCACTGCGACAAAGAATGTTTACATTTTTACGTTGTGTAGAATCGAATGGGACTAAAGACATTTTTTATATTTCATAATATTTTGGCACAATTTTCATAAAATGACACCTCACTGATAGTATTATTTTAACAAATAGAATGTATTTTATGAACATAGTATTAAGATTAACAAATATTTTTTTGTTTCCTTTAAATATTCTATAACCGACAAACTAGTTTTCTATATTTCTCTCTCTCTCTCTCTCTCTCTCTCTCTCTCTCTCTCTCTGTTTCATGTAGGGCCTAAGCTTACATTAGATAGGGAGAGTCTACCGAACAATTTATCTTATTTATACACTTTTTATCATTAGCTTTAGTGTTATATTTAATTATCATTATTGTCAATAAAAAAATTAAAAATAAAGATTTGCTAGACAGAGTGGTGAAGGAAAAACAATGCTGGAACTCATGAAGAAGAGGAAAAGAAATTGGATTGGCCACTGGCTAAAAAGAAACTGCCTGCTTACGGATGCCCTGGAAGGAATGATCAACGGAAAGAAGGTTAGAGGCAGAAACATACATCCGATGATAGACATCCATCCATAGTAATTCTGCCCGAAGGCAGGTCCTTCTCTGCAATCATAGCATTTTCATGCTATGCTTGCAGCTTTACTAGGGAATTGTAGGTGTGTTAGCTTTCCGTTGCTTTCCACACCGGCGAAGGATGATGATGATGATGATGATGATGATGATAATGATAAGGATGATGATGATGGCCATATGATTTCGGGGACCGTTTGGGTCTTAAAGGTTTCCAGACATTTGTCTTACAGGTGAGGAAAAACCCCGATAAAAACATCACCCAGAAAAACTGCCCCGACCGGGGATCGATCCCGGGCCCGCTACGTGACAAGGCAGCAGGCTACCTCGAGACCACAGCGGTGACATATTAAAATAAATGGTTTGTATGCAGATACAAAAAGGAAGGCTGAGTTAAGGAAAGAGTAGAGAATGCTGAGTTTGCAGTGAAAGACCTGCTATTGGGCAGAACACTGTGTATGTAACATTATCGTATTATCGTTCTTAATGTTATAGACCCTAGATATTATTTCATTGATCAAATCTTTATTTAGTATTTAACATTATAATTAATTATGATTGTCATATTTTAATATAGGCCTACGGCCTAACATGTTTGTCCTGGTGAGTGGAAGAGAATGCAACATGGTCTTAACTCTACCAGTCTAAATAAATAAATAAACAAATAAAGTATAACACGATATCAAAATAAATGGTTTGTATGCCGATACAAAAGAAAGCTGAGTTAAGGAAAGAGTAGAGAAAGCTGAGTTTGCAGTGAAAGACCTGATCTTAGGCAGAACACTATGTATATAATGATTTATTGAAGATTTTATATTCCTTTATATCTTTCAACGTTTGAAATAAGAGTATTTTTTCAATAAAATTCAATATTTCTGAAATTACCAAAGTTCTTGAACTCGTATCATTACTTCCACTGACATCAAGCTGCCAAATGTACTGCGTTACAAGTATGTTCCCATCACATTGTGTGGTGTGGAGCGTAGACTACTCTTTCGTCATTAAAAACATTTCTGACAGACATGTTGCAGATTACTACCGGAAATTGCAGAGAAACTTTTAATTGTGTATTGTGAACAGAATTGACAATTTATTATATAATGTTATGGGTTACAATCATTTACTGAAGTTCGTTATCTTCGGAGATAGGCCTACTATAAATATCAATCGCGCTAAAGTGTAGGCCTACCTGGTCTAAATTTTGTCAGTGCTGTATTAGGCTACGTGGAAGGCTTACAAAATAGTCGAAATCTTGATTTCTGGAGCCACAAAAAAAGTGTACTTAATCTCATTTATATGCTTACACCTATAATCTATATAGAGCTTGTAGACTACATATTCGATTCCATAGTAATTCTGCCCGACGGCAGCTCTTTCACTGCAATCATAGCAGCTTTACTAGGGAATTATAGGTTTGGTAGCTTCCCGTTGCTTTCCACATCGGTGTAGGGTGATGATGATGATGCCCGGATGATTTCCGGGGACTGTTGGGCCTTAAGCTTCCTGACATTTGTCTTACAGGTGAGGAAAAAAACCGGAAAACCCTCACCCAGGAGCCTGCCCCGACCGGGAATCGAACCCGGGCCCGCTGCGAGACCAGGCAGCACGCTACCTCGAGACCACAGCAGTGGAATATAGCATATATATATAATCTAATGCCACTAGGTTTTTTATGACATTTCTGGCTTTCGCCCCTGGCATTGGAGGAAATGTAAGTTAATCCATTTCTTAGATTGGGGCACCTGGAAGGCGGAGTTATGTTACCCCAATGATATATTGGTGATAAATGATAATGATGTGCCACCGGAATTCTTAACCTAAACTTAACCTAAATTCCAGACTTTTGGCAACAAGAAGAATAATTAATTCCGTTTAATTAAAACTTCCTATTGTCTGACCGGGAATCGAACAGGGATCTTATGAACAGTAGTCAGAAATGCTGACCACTAGCCCATGTGGCTGGTCAGAGCCAATACTTTATATATATATATACACACACACATGTAATATTTTTAGAAAATAGTTGTTTCGTTACATTTTCTTATAGGCCCTATAGGCCTAATTATCAAATTTTTAAAATAATATTCTTATTTTGATTTCATATTTTGGTACCATTTTCTTCATGTCATTTCTCACTCTAGTTGTAATAAAAAAATATATGCCCGAGATCTCAGTCATCAACTAAGTAGGCCTAACTGAAATTTTACTTACTTAGTTCAGGATGTCAGATCTCAGGTATATAATTTATTATTCTAACATTTCATTTACCTCAATAGTGATTCATAACAACTTTTAATAGTATTGAATAGGTTTAAAGGAAAGTCATTTATTTTATATTAATTAAACCATTCAAGTTCCGTGTCGTAGCCGAGCGGTTTCAGGCATGATATCTTGGTGCAGAGCTACGGAACTGAATAGTTTTAGTCCCATGGGGGAAGAAATTTTTTCATAGAATTTCTATCAGTATGAGACTGATGCCCCTCCCAGCATCATGCGGAATTTGGGTAGCTATAATAAGTAGCGGCTCCTGATAGAGAAACCCCTGCTATAATGGATGGGAATTCCAATATGCTGGCAAACATGTCATCCCTATACTGGCTGGATGATTATCCGTATCTGTGATCTCCCCCCCCCCTCATCCTCCACCCCTTGGGATACCTCGGACACAAGCCCATACTCCCCAAGTCCCAACTTATTTTTCTCCCTTATCTACTGCTCAACCACTGCTCAAGTTCTCGGCTTAAAACCAACACCCCCGGGAGAAGATGTTGGAGTCACAATTTCGGTGAAATTGCTAAGCTTCATAGTACGTCAGGACGCTCACCTCTGACGACCCCACAGTTGGTCCACGGCCTCCTCGAGCCTAGCCGGGGGGACTGCTTTGCTCGGAAGCATCGCAGATCCACCGACCATCCCCCTGTTCTACCTCCAGGGACGTATCCTGCAGCCGGCGTGAGACCGGCTAGGCTTGACCCACCAAGCCCCGCAGTGTAAGACTTTAGTACATTCAGGTGCTCATCTCCTGGCGACCCCACATTTGGTCCACGAGCCCGTAGGCTGAACCGCCGACCCCACTTATGGTTCACAAGTCCATAGGACTTAGCCGGGAGGACTGACTAGCACCACCCAGGGACGTGTTCTGTTGCGTAAGTAGGTCCAGCCTGGGCACTAGTACGTCAGGTCGCTCAACTCCTGACGACCTCACAGATTTTCCTCAGGTCAGTCATTGAAACGGTCCAGGAGGCGGAGAAAATCCCACACCCAAAGATCGCGCCCCCTCCGTCGCCGCTCCCTGCGACCTGGCCTGTAGTTCCCCGGCAAAGTTGGTGCCTTTGTATTGTCCCAACATCCCGTTCGCAAGACTGGGCCTCGTCGTGCCGCTACTGTGAGTCCAGCACACTGAGCAATGTAGGCATCCAGGGTGCTCACCTCACCTGGTGTCCCCACGGATGGTCACGGGTTCAAAGAACCAATGGATCGACGCAGCGCATCGTAATACTACGCCGATAACCCCCACCTCGATGCCCGGCCGCATGCTCCTGCTGTGGGACCAGGATAGTGAGCATATAGTACAACAGGGCGCTCGTCTCCTGTCGACCCCACTTATGGTCCGCGAGTCCATCGGACTTAGCCGGGAGGACTGACTAGCAGATCCACCGACCTTTCCCCCTGTACGCCACTTAGGGGATGCGTTCTGTTGCTAAAGTTGGCGCAGCATTAGCTAATAGTACGTCAACTTCTGACGACCTCACAAATAAAATGACCTGCGGGTCCGACTGGACCTAGCCGGGAGGACTGACAAGCAGATCCACCAGCCGTTCCCCTATCCACCACCTGGAGACGCGCCATGTTGCTGTTGCGAGCACAGCGTGGAGTCCGACAAGCTGATCCCCCAGGGCGTATCTATGATCTGTGGAACTAGCCCAAGTTCCATAGCACATGTGGATGTGAGGCCAGCAGGCATATTGTAGGCCAATATCGTTCTGGGCTTGTCACGCCATGAAAAAATACGGTAGTTATTCATGCATTACTGGTATTACGTTGATTAATCTACGCCTCGAGAGCGACAGCTAAGTAAGCCGAGGTCCTTCGGCGCGAGAGTTTGTAAGTCAACCGAGGTACTAATCATTAAATAATGCATTATTTTATGGTTTAATTGTTCTGGCTATTCTATGTCACCGTGCCAATTCGATCGAAGAACAAGTTACTTTTAGCGTCGTGTTGGCCATTGTGATAACACAGGTTCCCTCTAGAGCCATTTCCCAACATGTTTGCTCACATATATGGAGATTCTATCCAAATAATCAACCTACCTACATTAGTGGGCTAGTTAGGTGAGAAAATGGGCAAGTAAGTAGGCCTACACCATATTAGTTTAGCGTTCACTTGTTAGCGGTCTTTTTTGTGATAAGTTAACTACACTGTCTCAGTAATGACTAATACAGATTTTACATTGCAAATATGCTGATTTTAGGTTACTTTGAGCTTAACGTCTCACTTAATTTTAAGACATTTTCACATTTTTTGGGAAAGAAATCAACATAGCCTAGGCCTATACGTTTCTCTCAGATTATTATTTTACATACTGCAACAATAATATTGTGTGTATTTTCGTATTTTTATTTGTATTTGTATTGGTAGCATTGTGGCTTCCTATTAATTTCTAGTAGGCCTATATGATAGGCCTACATGAAATTTAAGCCCTGTTTTATTTTTATCTACGATATCAAAAACTTAAACCCGCTAAGTTATATTACCCCCATTATAGTCGCCTCAGTCATGTAGTTTTCAGGCGCTTTGCTTTGTGATTAGGTATTACTCGACAACGTTATCTTTGCGGAAAAACTGCGAACTAAAAGAATGTGGTAATGATGAGTAGGGGTTGGAGGTAGTAGACTCTTGTCTCAGGTTTTAGTGACAGTGTTTATTATCCGTCAGTCGTGTATTTTAAGTTGTTAGTGACAATATCAAGTGCGAAAGTTAGATCCTATATTCACAGTATATACACATTTAAGTCTGCCAGACAGTAGTCGGAAATCAGTGCTGATTTAATTTCTCTGTACGTCACATTATCCAGAAACCCGTAGGCATGCAACCTTCAATGATCTTTCATTAACTTCATCTCCTATTTCAAGTAGGTCTACCACTATATTTTGCCACTGAATATACCACTTGCCCAGTCATTCACTTGTACTAACGGTGGAAGGAGACACTTTTCTCCTCTTCAACACTAGCGCCATTGCTTCCCCTCACCGCACCGGCTAAAAAGTTAATGCGGTCGAGTAATAGGTCTATTTCGCATTCATAAGTATTTAGCATATCAAGCGGCGTTGTCACATTTTATTCACTAGCACTAACATATAACTATTATAATCATATTGCAAAAGACAAAAGTTGCAACGCTGTTAAGATAATTATATCCACGTGGAGTAGACATGGAAACGTCATTCAAAAATGCGAAGACATTATTGGCAGAGAACGGTTTTCAGTTTTTGGTGATTGGAGCGGCGTCTTAGAAGCTCCACGGCTCTACCTGACAATAACAATGTCATATTTTAAACCGTAAGGAAACAGTTGTCTTCGATGCCGCCTGGAAACTAAAATACTGAGCGGACTTTACAAGGCAATGTTTAGCGAACAGTATTGTTGAACGAAGAAAATCCACGATTTAGACATTAAATACCATATTAATGCTTCAAAGTTTTATTTATTTCAGTAATAAAGAACTAAACCATAAATAAGTAAAGGGAAAAACTACACTTAAACTTACTTGATATATTTTCAAAGTCCTATAGAACAACAGTGCGCATGCGCAAGAGTTCATAGAGCCAGCGATAACTCACCATTGAACCACATATCGATTATTATCCTTGCCACATATCGATTATTATCGAGATCGTACTAAAGTTCAAACAGCTTATGCTAGTTGGCAGCGCGTCGCTATGAAATTTAAATGACAAATCTTCGCAACAAATCCCCAATTCTATGTTAAAGAAATATATTAAGGGCCGGTTTCACCAACATCGGTGAAATTTAACCTTCACGACGAGTTACATAACCGGGAGAAAAATAACTAAGCGTGTTTGCGTTTCACCACGCCATATAACACCGACGTAAACAAACGGGCGGTTTACCGTTAAAATTATTTTGAATCGTATATTTCTCATACCTCATATTCAAGCGGAACAAATTTGTAGGAGGGGAAAGAAATGCTATTGGTTGTTACTTATCGCGTTACCATAGAAACCTAAATAAACACATTGAACCAACACAAACACGTTCCACAGATCACGTATATTAGTACACGTGGAAAATTTGCCAGAAATAAAGAACATGTCCAACGAAAGATTTTCAAAACTATAATAGAATTAATATAGAAACGTTGAAACTATAGGAAATAAGAAACTATCCATAAAACATGCGTAACGACGAAAAATATTTTTTCTTGATTAGGCCTGTTTTTAAATTAACCTAATGATTGATTTAAAAACACTTTTACATTAATATAATATGGTAGTGTATTATCATCATCATCATCATCATTGGAATGCTTTAGTATATTTGGGTTATGTAAAAGTTTTCATGGAACAAGCCATTTTAATGGTATAAGAAGAGCAATTATTTTGGTTGGGACCATGTATTACAGTGTTTACAAAGTATCTAATCCATCTCCTGAAAATGTTGCTGCTGTAAACTCTCATTCTTGGAAGAATTATTTAATAACATGCAAAATGATTATGATAATGCAAGCCATGTTATATATATATATATATAAGGTGATTTGGAGCCATTAAGCAACAAATCTGATGAGAGGTCCTTAAAAAAAATTCCAACATTTCTCCCTCTCAATGCATAGAAATGCTAGATTACAAACCCTTGTGCTTCATGGTTATTCAGGTGTAATCATAATATAGGAACGTCCTGTCTGCGGATGAACTTGTGATGGAACAGATTAGTTTAATTTGTAAAACTTGGAGTAGATCTTGGGAAGCTCAATTTTTTTGGTTGTTCCTGGACCTATTATAAGAACAGTGAGAGTTTTCTTTTTGTCTTACATATATTCATTATTTTCATTGTTGCACTTTGGAATACTGCAACCCAGTCTTAACGAATTTCACTAAAAATGTTTGACTTTATCAGACCCATACCCTTGTCACATTCTAGGTATGTAGGTCCACTTATTGGGAATGTGACAAGAACTGACTGCAAATGTGTCTTCTCATGAACAATGTAGTGTAAATATCTAAAGAGCATGTAATTTTTATTTGCCCTCCTGCAGATTCACAGAATATATTTAACTACTAGATTTTTGGGTTAAGGATGTTTGTAATATACTGATTAATAAGAAATGAAGTTACCTTATTGGCTCCTTTCCTACCATGAGCTTCAGAATAAATATAGAAAATGACCTTGTTATCAAACAACTTTTGAATGTTGAAAGAAAAGTAGCTAAATCGTTGCTTGTAATATATGATGTTTGGACAGGGGAGATTTTTCTGAAAATCCATGGAAATAAATTTAGTACTTCTCTTCCATGCTTCCCTCTGGCCGTTATAAATAATCTCAGTTCTTGCTATGTGAACCTTGTTTTCAGTTTCAAGATACATTACCTTCTTCTCTACCTCCAGCCTCATCTCTTCATTTGCAATGGTACTTAACTGAACAGGAGCGACTTCTTATTAGCAGTAAATTCATCACAGATACTATACGAATCGTTTCTGGGGTATCCAAATTAAATGTTGAACTGTGTTATGAAAATGGTTTAATACATTTCAGAAGATATAAAGTTTTCAGAATAATTGTCTTTATACATGTTATACGTTGTTAAAAATACACAGTTCGCCAGGTAAATACAACTTCTGTTTTCTTTATGCTATAATGGCTTTCAGGACCCTTAAATGATGTGTGTTCCATAACCAGTTTTGGACAATTTGGTCTGCCTGTTGGTGTGTTTGCCTTACATATCCTTGCCTATCTCTGCATTAGTATTTATAGATTTTCGGATATTTTCAATTCTCTATTTTGAAATGGCATTTATAAACCTGAAAACTTTTTTACATATATCTTTATTTCATTTGCATAATTTTCATCTGAAATTCTTACCTTGTATCTGAAACTTTACTATGAAGGAGAGCATCATCTTCATTTATTTTGGCCTCCTCTGTTTAATATTGTGGGACCAAACATATATATAAAGTTAATAGTGAGTGGAGAACATATTTTTAATAACTCACCTCATACAATTTCAAATTTATTTGATTTAAGACCATTGGTTTTGAATGAATTTTTCATTCATCTTCAGTTTATTTTCAGTTGTTGATTTCACCAATTCTCTAATTCTGCCATATTTGGTTGGCATTATAAATTTTTTTCTATAGGAATATCAAAATTCATTGATCGATATTTATTCTTTTGAATGAATATCTTCTCCCAAACTGTTCATTCTAATGGTTTATCCAATTGTTTCAAATTGTGAAATTGAAAAATCAGCAATTGCTGCACATAGTTTATTAGAACATCATAAAATTAATAGAGATGCAAAACTTTTGAAACAATTGGATAAACTATTAGAATTAACAGTTTGGGAGAAGATATTCATTCAAAAGAATAAATATTGATCAATGAATTTTGATATTCCTATAGAAAAAAATTTTATTTCAAAATTTATAAAGCCAACCAAAAGATGGCAGCGTTAGAGGTAACCATGGTGAAATCAACAAACATAGAATTTCAACAGTTGGTGTCATGAAAATAAACTGAAGATGAATGAAAAATTCATTCGAAACCAATGGACTTAAATCAAATAAATTTGAAATTGTATGACGTGAGTTATTAAAAATATGTTCTCCACTCACTATTAATGATATAACCTCATAATGTTTACTTCCCAACATTAATTTTAATATATATAAAGATTGTGCCTCTAACATTGTAAATTTTGAATTTGTTGATTCATTTATTTTGCTGATTTACATCAATACGTTTTAAATATTTTAACCTACAATTACAGGAGTCTCCAGTTTCATGAATCTGAGCTCTCAATTTTTTGTTAGTATCTTTCATCCTGCCAAAAACTCTTCCTCTTCTTACAGCTTTCATAAGATACACAGTTATTGATCATACTCATTCATTTTGAATGTACGTGATTCCAGTTTTCACTTTTCTCGCACAATATTACTAGTAAAACAACATATGAAGCAATACAATGAAAAAATAGTGTACATGTAATTCTCCTCCCAAATAAGACCAATATTGAATAAATCCAGTTCTATTACTCTACACCTGCACTGCAACAGTTAGATTAAAATGACTTGCTTTCCTTTTCCCCTGTTCACTATAGACTTACCTTTTTTTTTCACTATCAAATGGGCCTTGGGTTCGATCCCCGGTCGGGACAGTTTTTCTGGGTTTTTCCTCACCTGTAAGACCCAAACGGTCCCCGAAATCATATGGCCATCGAAATCATTGTATTCATATTCATCTTAGATTAAGCTTGGGATTAGGGACTCTCCTGGTGCACCACTATCATCATCCATCATATCATCGGGGCAATGTAACCCTGCCTTCCAGGCGCCCCAACCTCAGAAGTGGGTTACAAGTACGCCATGCCAGGAGGGAACACCAGGAATGTCGAAGGGCAACCTGGGGCATTTGCAAAAAAAAAAAAATCTCAGTGACTAGCCTTACTTTTGCTCCATAATTTAGCCCATATAAAATTCACTGCTCAAGCTATATGAATGTGCCCTTAACTGATTTTTTTTTATCACATTTACTGACTTACCTCTCTTTTTCCCTATAGTCTTCAATTCCATCACTGCATTTCCTCAAGAAAAGATAGTCTCCAACGTAACACACAGGAATATTAATTAAATTATTTGGAGTCAATATTAATGTTGATTATCTTGAACATGTTTCGCTTATATCATAATCATTGATATGCTATAATCGAAACATGTTCAAGAACAAATCAACATTAATATTGAGTTAAGATGAACAGACTCCAAATAATTTAATTAAAAGAACCTCAAAATATTACTTCCTAAAATAAAACATTAAATACAGGAATATGTTTGAAAATGACTTGAAAACACTAGTGGGTAACACATAGAAGTAATTATTTTGAAATTATATTTTATTTAATATTTTTCAAAATTATACAATAATTCATATAAATAAACTCTTATTATTTACTGCTTCAAATATCTTATTGTTTCTATCAGATACAACAAACTGCAAAACAATAAGACTGAGGAACATGTATATAATTTACTCATTTTATAATTTCATACTGCGTAACATTCTACAGCATCTCTCAAATGTTCACAGGCAATCAGTTTTAGTAAAATATTTAAAATTGTACTGCACATTTTGAATGTATAACAATAAATCACATAAAAACCTAAAATATTTTTAAATTATTACAGTATCATCACTGATTAAAATATTATAGAACAAAAATATAATTAACAATTTACTCTACAATGGGATTTTGCAATTTGCAGTTAAGCCCTGTTCCATAAATCTTCATTTTTAAAGAGAGTTATGATATAATCAGATGTAGTGTAAGAACAGATTGCAGTAAAATGGCACAAAGACAACATCTGGACCCTCTGCTTCGGGGTAGAATTATTGGGCGGCTAGAAACAGGACAGACACAAACTGAGGTCTCCATAGCACTTAATGTGCCACAAAATGTTATATCTAGGTTATGGCGACGGTTCCAAGAGACCGGAGACGTTAGGCGAAGACCAGTGGGAGGTCTTCCAAGAGTTACAAATCCTCAGCAGGATCGATATCTTGCGTTAACTGCAAGAAGAAACCGAACAATGTCTGCCAGACAACTGAGTTCAGAACTTGCGGCCGCCTCAGGTATCAGAGTATCCAGACAAACTGTCTATAGAAGACTCAGAGCTGCTGGTCTGTATGCTAGGCGGCCTGTAGTGTGCGTCCCACTCACCCTTGATAACAAGAGAGCACGTTTACGGTGGAGTCAGGAACATCGCGACTGGACTCTAAATCAGTGGAGCAGCGTGCTATTTACAGACGAGTCCAGATTCAGCTTGAACTGTGATTCGCATCGCGTGACTATCTGGAGGGAGCAAGGAACTCGTTACAACCCCATGAACATCATGGAAAGACATCCATTTGGTGGCGGTGGTCTCCTGGTATGGGGAGGTATAATGATGAATGCACGCACAGAGCTTCACATCTTCGCAGGTGGCACTGTTAATGCTCAGCGGTATAGAGAAGAGATCCTGGAACCTCATGTAAGACTTTTCAGGGGAGCTGTGGGTCCAGAATTCATATTCATGGATGACAATGCCCGACCTCACAGGTCACAACTGGTGGATGAGTTTCTTCAGGAGGAAGATATCCAGCGTATGGAGTGGCCAGCGAGGTCTCCGGATATGAATCCTATAGAGCATGCATGGGATGCCTTAGGGAGACAAATTGCATCTCGTCAGCCTCCTCCGAGGACACTTCAAGACCTTCACATTGCTCTTCATGAGGAGTGGAATTTGCTGAGCATCGAACTCCTGAACAACCTCATCACTAGCATGCCACGTCGATGTGAGTCTTGTGTAGCTGTCAGGGGTAATCACACCCCATACTAATCATTTGAACCATTGTTGTTCAACTTTTATGTTCGAATTCTGAAATGCAGTTTTCGTTTGTTGTGAAAATGACAAGTGAATGACGTATTCATGCCATTGTTTCTTTCGTGCCATGTTTCTAATTATCTGTGACATACCTTACCAAATTTTGTATTATTCTGACAAATGCTTTATAATAAGTCGGCAAATGAACTAATTATCCTTAACTTTTGGACACCCTTGAAATCCATCTCTCCAAACCCAATTATGAAAAAAATAATTTATAGAGAAATTATAACAAAGTTATATGACGTAACTAACAACGTTACATTTTACAATATGAGAAATGTAAGCTAGGGTGAGTTATTTTTTTAAGCTGTTCTAAATTTAAGACTGATGTGTATAAATATTTATAACTGTTAGACTTAATAGTTGCAAATGTTATAATTTGCCATAAATTGTTCTTCACCTAGCAATGATGTCACAAAATGTCATATTTGATTTACAAATAGCCTTCACTTTTAAAGAGAAGTAGTATTTCAAGTTACTTGAACTATTCTGCAACACCATCACCAGGTCTTTATTCTTTGTTTGTGTAATCCATTGAACTTCCGGTCTTTAGGGATGTAGCTTGAAGTCGAGAACTTGCAATGGCACAACTGACTCGGCAGACAATATCTTAGGACTGTTGATCTCCTGACCCCTCCTGAATGATGAACCCTTATCTAATCATTGTCCAAAGCCAGGAGCAGCTGATTTATTGGAGAAATGGCTTGATTTCTAAAAAAAAAAAAGCAGTATGTAATATAAACTTATTGTGTTGTACAGATCAACTCACATAATACACGCATATAGCAGTACAAGTGAATTATTCATAACTAGCTGAAGTTATTTTATCAATAATTAAAATTATAGATTTCACAATCAACATAGTATACCACTGGTGTATAATACATAAGGATTACTGTATGCTGGCTCAACTGCACTTTTACTAGCGCTTGATTTTTCAGTTATATTATTGTAAACTATAGCTCTTCTTTTTGTAAACTATAACTCTTCTTTTGTATTTACTAACATTATTTATTATTTTAAACTTTTTCAAACAATTTTATAACATTATTAGACAGTTTTGAAGTATTTATTTAAATATGCAAATCACAATATTATGACACTGTTAGACAATATTGTGATGCTAACTGCTATTTTCTCCACAGAGTATATTACTTAGTCTATGATTTTTCTATCGCTGTTTTGGGTTATCGCTGGTTGGATCAGCGTTAGGGAGCGATAAGTAAGTGTACACCCATTTTTAATAAAGTTTGGTAAATTTAATATTATTAATATATCTTTATAACATAGATTTGGGGACTTATTGCAAATATTGGTCATTTAAATTTCATAGCGACGGATAGTAATCCAGGATGATAATCAATATGTGGTTCGATTGTGGGTTATCGGTGGCTCTACAAACTCTGGTGCATGCGCACTGTTATTCTATAGGACTTTGAAAATATTTGACGCTAGTTTAAGTGCAGTTTTTCCCTGTATGCTTAGTAACTTGCATTTCTTACAATTTGTAACTTCTGTGTATCATAGATTTGCACATGCTGATATATCAAATGTTATCATTGATCTGCAGTTACTTCATGAATTATTTTTAGTGCTACAGGTGTTTAGTCTACAATATTAAGACTCGTCAAAACATATTATTTAAAGAAAAGTAGTATCACAGAATTAGAATAATAAAATCAAATAATAGAGAAACTGCTGATTACATATAATGACTGTTCTGTTCTGGAACATGTTTTCAGAGAAATACTTGATCTTACAATTAATGACAATATATGTTAGGCCACTATACAATTTTAGCATAATTCCCACTGCTCTAACATTAAATAACAGGAAAATTGTCTTGGATGTCAGATATATTACCGGTACTGATTATCTACAAGGCATTTAAGATTAACACATTTTTGGAAATTATCTCTAGAAATATTTGTATTTAGACCTAGGATCTCATTACTTGTTCTATATTGTAGGTATATACATACTAGATTTAAATTACGGTACTTGCTAACAATTTCAACAAAAATAGGCCTACTGTATTTAATATCCCAAAATATTAAGAATGTCAAATAAAACCAAATATTTTATAAAATATATTTCTGTAATTGGTAATTAAATATATAGTTAAAAAATAGTCCATAAATAATAAACATAACCTCACATTATTTTGTAATGATACTAACTTGCTTTTAAATATGTATTCATGAGTGAATAAAATTAGTAATTCATTGTGTAAAGTACTGGTATTATACATGAATAAAATAATTTTCATTAACGAATTAAACTTACTTGTATTTATGCCTGACTTGTTTTATATAATAGGACAGTATTCATACTAGATTTATATTATTTGCTAACCATTTTAACAAAAATAGGCCGACTGTATTTAAGAACTCAAAATATTATGAATATCAAATAAAACTCAAATACTTTCTAAAATATATTCTGTAATCAGTAATTAAATATATTGTTAAAAAATAGTCAAATAATAAACATGACCTCACATTATTTTGTACCGATACTAACTTGGTTTTAAATATATAAGCATGAGTGAATAAAATTAGTAATTCATTGTGTAAAGTACTGGTATTATACATCAATAAAGTCAGTTTCAATAATGAAATAAACTTACCTCTCCGATGATCCAAATGTGCAGTAGCCTATCAGGTAGACAGGCCTGGTATCTTCGAAAGTCTGCGATATCACTGTAATCGTAATTTTCAAACTATTCACACAGTTCTTCTACCCAACTAGAGTATTTTTCAATTCAATTGGCCTTCAAAATAATAATTAAAACCATATTCACGTTCAATGTTAAAAATGTCCAGTCTTTCACACGCCATTTTAATATAGGAATCACCCTCCGTTAATATCACCCTCCGATTCTACCGACCAAATTCGTGCGGTTACGGTCTACTAACGAAATACGACGAAATAACTCCCGGTAAAAAGTTACTGTTGTTGGTGAAACGCAAATTGTAGTGAAGCTGGGAAACGCTCCGTTTAATTCACCGGTAACACGGTTACCTGTGTTGGTGAAACCGGCCCTTAAAAATGTTAAAAAATGTTAGTAAATACAGAAGAAGAGCTATAGTTTACAACAATAAACTGAAAAATCAAGAGAAAGTAGAAGTGAAGTTCAGTCAATTAAAGAGTTTGGTGAGTTATCGCTGGCTCTATGAATCTGGCGCATGCGCACTGTTGTTCTATAGGACTTTGAAAATATATCAAGTAAGTTTAAGTGCACATGTACTAGCGCTTGATTTTTCAGTTAGGATATTGTTGTAAACTATAGATCTTCTGTATTTACTAACATCATTTAATATTTTAAACTTTTTCAAACAATTTTATAACATTATTAGAAAAATTTGAAGTATTTATTTAAATATGCAAATCACAATATTATGACATTGTTAGACAATATGGTGATGCTGCTATTTTCTCCACAGAGTAGGCCTATATTACTTAGTCTATGATTTTTCTATCGCTGTTTTGGGTTATCGCTGGTTGGATCAGCCTTAGAGTGTGATAAGTAGCCTAAGTGTACACCCATTTTTAATAAACGTTTGGTAATTTTAATATTATTAATATATTTTAACATAGGCCTAGATTTGGGGATTTATTGCAAATATTGGTCACTTAGGCCTAAATTTCATAACGACGGATAGTAGTCTAGGATGATAATCGATATGTGGTTCGATTGTGGGTTATCGCTGGATCTATAAACTCTGGCGCATGCGCACTGTTGTTCTATAGGACAAAATTTTTCACGCTAGTTTAAGTGCAGTTTTTCCAACTATTTTACTATTATGGTACAATGACACGAGTTAACAGCTAGTTAGCAGTTTACTATGAGAAATTAAACAAGCAATATCTCCTGAATATGTCACCCACAGTAGATGATAAAATGTCGAGAAGACATGGCAAAAAAAAGCCGAAACGGTATTTTAAAATACTAGGACTATTATAGGACTATTATTGCGAAAGACTTGCCCCTGGAGATTTTTATCACATGAAAAATTTGTTACACCTAGGGTCTACGTGTTTAAGAAAGAATCGTTCATACAAAGAAACAGGCCTATAGCATTATTTTTATTGTTTAACTGCAGAATTTCAATTTGTTCTGTACTTACTTCAATGCTTGTTGAATCCATTTACATAGTTCGTCTGCCGTAGGTGGGACACCATTGTCTTGGAATTGAACTTTTTGCTGTGTTATTCTACGAAAAATCGTCATATTTGTAGTTTTGTTTTTACTTGTAGGCCTAAATATAAATAAAATGAAAAGTACGTACGCGCACGAGAAAATATAATTGTACACTTCACCGCACAGACATACTGAAAGAAAACACAACGTTGTGTCTGATTTACGAACTAACCTCTCTGATAACAAAGCGAACTCCACACTACCGAGGTCAGAGCTCTAATGCGGACTACTTAATGCTACAATACACATAGTAATTTAAAGTCAATGTTATTCTGATTATTCACGTAGAAATATCCTTTATGCCATCTGGAAGACTATTGAATGACACTTCATAACTACGTATTATACAGGTTGTAAGGGGTAGGCCTATATGTCACAAGTGCATTATTTTAACAGAAGATTATTCATGTCATCTAATATATAAAAATGAATGTTTGTTTGTTTGTATGTAGGCCTATGTTTGTTTGTTTGTTTGTACTTTATGCGCGGCCATACCGTTGATCCGATTGTGATGGGGCATTTGCAAAATGTTCAGGAGATTCCCGGGATGAACATAGGCTATAAGACAGTTGTAATACTCAACCTCCTCAACCCTAAAATCACCCTTTGTAGTGAAAAACGTGAAATAAAGTCCATATTTTGACGCTTAAATGGCTTATGCTGCCTAAACCATAACAAATATACCAAATTAATGTACACAGAATTGAATAGGGCCTATCTAAAAAAAAAACTCTACAAAAAAAGTCCGCGGCAGCATATGTTTACCTTTTACGGATAACTCACAATAACCATTTTTATCTTTCATTGATGCCAAGAAGATCGGGATAAGTAGATTCCCGGGCAAGCGCAGCAGCGCACGGAGGGTATTCTTTCATAACGAATTTTGTGTTTCAGCTCATTTATGCCAAGTACATCGGGATACGTAGATTCTCGGGCAACACCGGGTAATCAGCACGTTGCATATAAAAATAATTACGATATGGCCTTATTTATAGTGATTGCTTGAATATTAGCTAAATTTTGGTAGATGAAATTTTATTTACTAATCGGATTGTATGAATGGTAATTTGAAAATATAATTAATTAGTTTATTGCTGTTTTAGCTACAATAACGAAAAGAGCTAATTTATAGCCTAATTATTTTTCCTTTTACTTATTCAACTAAACGTAAAAACATAGGCCTATTATCATTTATTTAGTTGAAGCAGCGCACGCCGGGTATTAGCTAGTAAAGAATAAAAAAAGTTTCCTCACATTTCTTCTAATTACAATATTTAATTAATTATTAAAGTTTACAAAATTGGATATTTGGCAACGTTGTTGGATGGGGAAGAGGGCATTTATCTTTACAGATGAATGGAGATAGATAGGCCTATAGCCTTTCCATACCGGTACAAAACAAATGCTCTGTTCTAAGGCAGAATCGAACGAATTCAACTGTTGTTTACGTAAAAGCGCAGCAAATAGTCTACAAACTTTCAGTTTCATTAATAAGATATTACGCCAATTAAAATTTTTATTTAATAATATTGCTTCATTTTTTTATTTCTAAACATTAAAATAAGGAAGGTTTACTCTATAAAATCGAGCACATTAACCTTTTCCCTAATAGGCCTACAAACATTTAACCTAGCCTATTCTGAATAGGCCTAAACATAAGGTTTGCAATTTGTTATATTTACGACATAACATTTTTTTTAAGAAAACTCATCCCTTAAGTTAGGCTATAATTAACCATTTATAGGCTAGTTTTATTCAAAGTTCAGTTTTTTTTGTCCATTCCGTTTATAGGCCTATCAGATTTTCCACGTGTCGCCCTGAAGCCAGGCATCACATCTTCCAATCCAATTGTAGAGGACACGTTAAAAAATGTAACCTATAGGCCTAAGGCCTATATGAAGTAAGCTTATAGACTAATGTTTAACAATAATAGCCTAAATTTTCAACCTATAAGATTAGTTTTACAGAAGGCAATATATATATAGGCTATATATATATATATATATATATATATATATATATATATATATATATGCCTTACTGCATTATCTATTTGACATAAATAGGCCCACACATTTTTAAATAAAATCTCAAACGTTAAGAATTGATGTTATAGTAGCTATACAAAGTGCAATTTTAAAAATAAATTTAAAGGCCCCATAGGTTTATTCTGGAGGGGGGAACAGAAATCTTAATTTTCATAACTGGTTCACAGAACAATAGATGTGAGGAATGCTGTTTCAAAATGTAGGCATATATTTTTGTTACACACACACCCATATAGCCTATATATAGGCCTATATATATATATATATATAATTTGCCATCTTCGTCAAGATTGTCAGTTAAAGGCATATATTTTTGTTACACACACACCCATATAGCCTATATATAGGCCTATATATATATATATATATAATTTGCCATCTTCGTCAAGATTGTCAGTTAAAATGTGTATTAGGCCTATGTCTTTTATTCTCCATTCTATGAAGTCATTTAGCCTATAATTCAAGGATTCAATAAAGAAATCCAAGTATTTTTATGAGTAGGCCTAGATATATATTTTTTACATAACTGTTTACACTCTTATTTTTAATTTTATTGATTTCACATCATAACACGTGGAGTAGGCCTCCACTTCATGTGTGTAAAGTTCTGTATTTTTATTTTAAACATAGGCCTATATTTTTTGAAGGCCTACAATATTATTAAAAAAAGAATGGATCGACTTTTGTTCCTTTCTTTAATTTTGCATTAAAAACTTTATTATTATTTCATTATTCATGTAGGCCTATTCTGATACATCTGAAATACCGTGCATAGGCCTATATTTTTATTGCAATCTGAGAAATACCTCACATTTCAATTGTTTAATTATGTGCACCTATAAAATAGCGAACTGGATTAAGCCCACACTATGTCCTAATTATATCACGGTTCATTGGTTTTGAACTTTTTTGTAAAATTAGATCACTAAATTTAATGTTTAATTAGGCCCTATGAAATTATGATTAAAAATAAAATGGATGCAGTGATGTAATTACAAACAGAACGTGCTTTGAGAACTGGAGAAAATCAGGGAAAATTCCCTATCACGAGACTTGAAGACAGAATATTCCGAATACGAGTCCTAAATACTGCCGTCTAAGACTCATACTCCTGAGATCTCGGATTAAAATTCTAGGACCGACAAACACACGGTATTATTAGCAGTTTTCCTCAAGCATCAATGCAAATTTAGAGTTAGAATTTAATTATCAGAATCCATTTCATCATTAATGATTTCACTTCTTCTTGTAAGCCCTTGTTTCTCTCAACGAGACTTAGCCGTTCTCTCCCTACATAGGAGAAATTAAACCATACAAATACATAGTTAGGCCTACACTTGTTTTCGGATTGATGTCATTGAGTGGCCCGATGTCAGCGTTCCGCCTCTTGTGACATCTAGAAAACCAAGGTAGTAGGCTACTAAGATCGGAAAATTCGGTAAATTTTGCTTAGAGGCCTTTTATTCGGGCTTTATATCCCTCCTCATCACACTACCTATTATTCGAAATCTTTTACAATTTCTCTTGCTAGAACATGGAATTCCCTTCCACTCTATGTCAGAGACTGCCAAACTTTACCATCTTTCAGAAACAAATTGAAAATAAAATTACTAACAGAAACAACTCACTAATATTACTTTTTAAAAATTAATAATTTGTTTTTTTTTTTCATTATTTAATAAAAATAGTTTTAAGATTTGTTAATATATTTACCTAATGCCTTGTAGGCTATAATAAGTGATAGATTAATTCTTTATAGTTTATTAATTTCTTTGTATTTTTTATGTATAGTACATTCGAGCTATTATTCCTTTCTGCATTCATTCTATCATTAATTTAATTTAATTGTATTTAATTTTATTGTATTATTATACATTATTTTCATTATTATTCAATTTGACATATAATTAATTGTTTAGTATGACTATTATTGTAATTTGTTGTATTTATATGTAACATATGTTTGTCCTGGTGAGTGGAAGAGAAGGCCACATGGCCATAACTCCACCAGGCTAAATAAATCTATTCTAAATAAATCTATTCTATTCTAAGGATCTTTTACGAATCTGAAGATCTTCAGACTCGTAACCCACGGCTCAAAGTCCCTCCCATCCTAAAACATCCATCGACCCCGGCCGGGTTTGAAGCAGCGATTCTCGGGACCAGAGGCAAGGATCATAACCACTAATCCACTGCGGCCAGAATCCATTTCATCATTAATCATTTCATATTTCATTAAAAATTAAATGGGCGAACTTGTACAGAAGACACAAGATACAACAGAACACAACTTACTTGTTACACATCAATAAATAAAAAAAATTAAAAATCACTCTTACCATTAGGTATATATTAATTTTGCTTTGTTGAAGTAGCGACTACGTGTGTGAGCCGTTTTAGGGATTTGTAGGTTGTGTGATATTCCCTGTGGATTTGTACGATGCCCAGAGGCAGGCACGTTACGTTGTTAATCTAGCGTGTAAACACACAAGTGATATAGAAAAATACTGCGCTATCCACTACAATTTGCGACAAATCACATTACAAAGGATCTGTATCCTGCCTCCAGCTACTCACGTATTGCGATTCTTCGTCTTGTTACCAACTCCACCATACACTGCACTATTACTTCGTTTAATATAGACAGGGTTCAATTCCCAGCAGCGGAGATGGACAGTTTTTATCACTCTTTCATGTCCAACCAGACCTGAGGCCCAAAAGACTCCTTAGAGCGTAGAACTATCAGTCTAACTCTGCCTCGTGACTTTAGCAGAGGCATGTATCCTCTGGAAGTTCGTAATCTGTTAACAAAATATGTTTAACTTTAATTTAATAATTAGAAATAAGTGAAATACTATAAATATGATTATAGAATATAATTATATAATTTAATCCTCTATAAATTCAGGTATTTCATATCTTCAGGTTGAATTTATTGCTGGCAACATAAACTTGTTCACCGGTAATTTACAATAGTATGGCGATCGCAGCTATTTTTATGGATAGGCCTACTTGTTATTCTTCGTGAATGAAAATAATAGTATTCAAAACATACAAAATATTTTAAAACATACCTAATCAATAATTATAACTTAAAATAGTTTATTACATATGGGTGATGCATTTTAGTCATGCTTCAGTCGATTCTCATGAAACAAAATGGTGGAAAGTATCCAGTCTTCTGTTGCTGTGTCGTCATCTCCCTGTTAAACTTACTTATTCACTGGCACTATCGAACCCGTAGGTTCATGGCCGCGCGGACATAAGCTCTCCATACATCCCGATCCTGAGCTAATGCTTTCCAATCACTTCCTGTATAATCTACTTCCCTCAAATCATAGTTAATGTTATTCTCCCACCTCATTCTTGGTCTACCAACTGGGCGTTTTCCCTCTGGTTTTCCTACAAGAAGCTTCCATGCAAGTCGTCCATTCCCCATACGTGCAATATGTCCTGCTCATCGCAGTCTACGAGACTTGACTGTTCTTATTATATCTGGCTTCCTATGAAGACCATGTAGTTCATTGTTAAGTAGTCTTCTCCATTCACCTATCTGTTCATCTCTCTTTGGTCCAAAAATTTTCCTAAGTACTTTATTCTCAAATACTTGTAATCTCCTTTCCTCCCTTAAAGTAAGAGTCCATATTTTGCACCCATATAACACATAACTGGTAGAATAATGGTTTTATATATTTTCAGTTTAACGTTTTTTGAAAGGAGTTGGGACATCAAGAGTCTCTGCAATGCATAATAGCATGCATTTCCAGAATTGAGCCTATGTTTAATTTCTTTGTGCATCTCATTCCTATTTGTGATTATTGTTCCTAGGTATTTGAATTCAGCCACTTCTTCAAAATTTTCCTCATTTGTCTTTAGCTGTCCATTTCCATTATATAATGAATTTCTACATGCGACCATATATTTAGTTTTATTGATATTTACTTCCAGTCCTAATTTCTTAGTGTTACTCAATAGTGTGTGCGTGTTGTCCTTTAGTATCTCCTCCTATCGGTCAATAATACTACATCATCAGCATAAACTAACAGCTTATTAATACCATTGAGTTGTAAGCCTTCCTCATTCTCTAAAGATTTAATGGCATGCTCTAGTACAAAATTAAATAGTAGAGGAGATAGTGCATCTCCTTGCTTCAACCCATTCTGGATTTCAAAAGTGTCCGAAAACTGTTTGCCTACACGCACCCTACTCTTTGTGCCATTCAGACACATTCGCATAAGCCTAACTAACTTTTTAAGAATTCCGAACTCCAGCAGGATACTATAGCCTATAACTTCTCCCTCTTAATTGAATCATATGCTTTTTTGAAGTCTACATATAGTTGATGTACAGTACCATTATATTCCCATTTCTTTTCTAAAATCTGTCTTATACTAAAAATCTGATCTGTTGTAGACCTGTTTCTTCTAAATGCACATTGATGATCTCCTAGAATGTCATCAATATAGGGAGTAATTCTGCTTACTAATATATTTGTCAGAATTTTGTACGAAGTTGAGAGTAATGAGATGCCCCTGTAGTTGTTGCAATCAGTTTTATCTCCTTTCTTATAAATTGGTACGATAATTGATTCCTTCCATTCATCTGGAAGAGCTTATTTTTCCCAAATCATTCTAAGCAACCAGCGTATCTTGTCCATCAATCCCCCTGATTTTATCAGTTCTGCTGGGATCTCATCTGAACCTGATGCTTTATACATCTTCAATTTTTCAATCGCCATTTCAAGCTCTAATGCATTTGGTTCTGCGACTAGCATTTCTGCTGTCTGTAAATTATCCTCCTCAATGTCCTGTTCCGTATGTACATTTAATAGCTGATTAAAGTAACTTTTGCAAATATTTAATATAGGCTACTCCTGGAATCTGCAATCATATCCCCATTTTCATTCCGAATTATGTTTGTTCTAGCTTGAAACCCTTTCTTCTCTATACTAATTCCTGATATAATTCTCTAATGTTCCTATTTTTTGCGTTCATTTCAAGATCATAAATCTTCTCTCTCAAATATTCCCTCTTTTTACTCTTTAGTAACTTGGTGGTTTCCCGTCTAAAAAGCGGCAGTAATTGTGGGCGAATGGCGGAAAGATATTGCTTCTATAACATATGTCGGTGTCCATAACCAATGAAAAGCGAACAGGTCACATGGTTTTGTTTTGACGAGGATCACTTTAAGAGCGCACAGGGTAGGCCTATACAAGCCAAGAAACCTAAATCACAGGCTATAGGCTAAATAATATATTAACATATTAACTCGTAACTCATTGGCACTATCGAACCCCAAAGTCCATGACCGCGAGGACATAAGCACTCCATATATCCCTATCGTGACCATATGTTTTCTAATCATCCCCTGAATAATTTAGTTCCCTAAAATTATGGTCAGTGTTATTCTCCCACTTCATTCCTTGTTTACCTACTGGGCATTTTTACTCAGGTTTTCCTACAAGGGGTTTCTTCTTTCATTCCTCATTCGTGACACATCTCTTGCCATCGCATACTACGAAACTTAACTGTTCTTATTACATTTGTCTTCCCGTAAATATAAAAAGCCTATAACTCACCGCATTGTTTGTTTTTCTCTCTTTGATCCAAAATGTTTCCTAAGAACTCTGTTCTCAAATATTCATTATCCTCTCCTCCCTTAAAGTAAGATTCAATTTTTCCATCGATATAATATAGCCTAACTGTACGAATAACATTTTTATATGTTTTCAAATTAACATTTGTTTAGAGAAGTTGGGATGACAAAAGTATTTCTAATGCGTAATAGCATGCACTTCCAGAACTGAGTTTAGACCTATGTTTAATTTCTTTCTGCACCTCATTTCATTTAGCCTATTGTTCCTAGGTATCTGAAATCAGCCACTTCTTCAAAATTTCCATCACTTGTCATTAACTGTCCATTTTCATTACATTAATGAATAGGCCTATTAGGTAATAAAAATTAGATAGGCTAATGAATTTTATTTTGAAAACTTCAGCATCTTTAGTAATATCGCTTCTAGGATCACTTTTAACTATTTTTTAAAGTAGATGCTATGCATAAGTTTTTTGTTGTTGTTTGTGTCTTGTGCAAATTCACTGAATATTAATTTTAATTAAATATGAAAAGATGATGAACCCTCAAATTGGCGAAACTAAATTTATCATGCCAGCTTATTTAAATGTGTGAAACTGCAGTGAAAATAAATAATATAGGCCTAGCCTATAACTGAATAACTATTACTGAATAATGTTATATAATTTAACACTGATTTAAATAATTTCTACTCTTTTATTTTCATCGTTTTATTAAAAATATTAAATAAATTAAACCAATGTAGGGCCTACATTTTGTTTACATTATCAATTTAAGAGTTAGGGCCTAAGGATGAAATAGAACAAGATAATGGAATTCGGTGTTAGCATGTGCCTTTACAACTAGAAAACACGAATATTCATAGGCTATATATAGGCCTATATTTAGGTTTGTCAGATCCAGAATTTGAGCTCAAGATCACTCGAATAGGAGTCTCAAAAGTCTCAGCCAACTCGTTCGGTAGGCCTAACTTAGGCCCTATATGCGATAATAATAATAATAATAATAATAATAATAATAATAATAATAATAATAATAATAATAATAAATAATAATTATTATTTTATTATTATTTCAGGATTGTTTCTGTTATATAGGTCCACACAGGTATCCTCAACCAAAATATACAATTTTTTTCTTCCAACTTCCCGGTCTTGTGTGTCTTCTTCTGTCATACCTATTTCTCTTCTTTATGTTGTCTTGAATTCCCTTTATCCACGTTGGCTTTGGTCTACCACGTTTCCCTTTTCCAGGAGATATATATTTCAATCTTCTTTGTTTATTATTATTATTATTATTTTTATTATTATTATTATTATTATTATTATTATTATTATTACATAAGTACTACATGAATAGACTAATAGCTCTAGAAATGGATTATTTACGCATAAGTGCCAGAAAGTCTAAATTAGAACATGTCACAAATAAGGAAATTAGAAACATAATGGAAGCAGAAGAAAGCATAATTGAAAGAATTGAGGAGAAGGAATTAAAGTGGTTAGGACATGTTTTAAGAATGGAAGATGAGCGATGGCCGAAGCAACTATATGAATGGAATCCGAACAGAAAGAAGAAAAGAGGGAGACCAAAGTTAACATGGAAGGAAAACACGAAGACAGTAATGCAAGTTAGAGGGCTAAGCATCGAAGATGCCCAAGATCGTTGGCTTTGGAGGTTTGGTACGGGAAGACGACAGCAGCTGTAAAAACCCGAGAAGATATTATTATTATTATTATTATTATTATTATTATTATTATTATTATTATTATTATTATTATTATTATTATTATTATTATTATTATTATTATTATTATTATTATAGTGAAAACGATACTAGTAAAATTCATGATAAAATTCCGTTGAGGTATTAAGGCACAATAATAAAATTTTAAAATAAAATTAGGCCTATAAAATAGTCATCTTGCAAGTCCGTCTCCTCAACTTAAGATGTTTTAATGCTCTGTAGGCCTTTCGAGACTAGTCCCATCATCAGCAGAAAGAAGTAGGTCTATATTTGTTGAAGCACTCAACAAATAGGCCTATAGACCTACTTCTTTCTGCTGATGATGATGGGACTAGTCTCGAAAGGCCTACAGAGCATTAAAACATCTTAAGTTGAGGAGACGGACCTGCATGGTGACTATTTTATAATTGTATTTAAAAAATGTATTATTATAGTGAAATACTAAAATGTAACTACCGGCGAGTTGGCTCATGCAGCAGAGATTTAGTCTCGAATTCGGGATACCCGGGTTCAAACCCAGGTGCCGATTAATTTGACTGAAGATTTTTCCTGGTGTTTTTCAGTAGGCATAATAAAGCCAAATCCCGAGTCAAAATTAATAATGATGACCCATTTCATAATATTTACATTTACATAGTGTCGTTAAAAAATAAATTGATGCAATATGACTTTAGGCCTACATGTTAAAGCATCTATGAATATGCCTATGCCTAAATGTAATTAAAGAAACTTATTTCAATGTGTGTGTTCCAATGCCATCCAGTGTTTCGGGTTTTGTTCCAATGTTGTTTCTCATGCTTTTACTCGTAACTAGAGACACATATCTCCTATTCTATTCTATAGTAATTCTGCCCGAGGGCACGTCTTTCACTGCAATCATAGCATTTTCATGCTATGCTTTGCAGGTTTAATAAGGAATTCTAGGTGTGGTAGCTTCACGTTGTTTTCCACACCGGCGAGGGATGATGATGATAATGATATGGATGATGATGATGATGGCCAGATGATTTTCGGGGACCGTTGGGCCCTAAGCTTCCTGACATTTGTCTTACAGGTGAGGAAAAACCCCGAAAAAAAAAACCCTCACCCAAGAGCCTGTCTCGATCGGGAATCGAACCCTGGGCCTGCTGCGTGACAAAGCAGCACGTTACCTCGAGACCACAGCGGTTGACACAATGTGTCTCCTAAGCATTATTATTGTTTTGTTATACGGTACTGTAAAATTAATGCTGTATTGCCTAGCTTGTCTTCAAATTAAACATGAACCCTTATATTTTGTATTTGTAAATTATTTTGAACTAGGCTATAGAGCATTTAGGAAATAACTTTTTTGGGGGTGGGGGTTCCTGAATATCATCTAGTCCTAAGTGAAAATGATACTTGAAAGTCGATAGTGGTATAATGATAACATAAGGCATTCCATCAAAATAAAATATTTTATTCAGACTTACTGTAAGAGGTCGCAGGTTGAATGTTTGTGACACGTCCTGTATAGAGCCGGAGGCGTGTTGACAATAGAGATGAAGACAGAACGGGGCGGAGTCCCTCGGGAACATACAACTCGGTTAACAAGCAAAACAAACTTTCATTACATTGCGCTTCGCCTCATTTATTCCACAGATACACGTCCATCCCTTAACTCATACTATAATACACATAAATACATAGCCTACTGTATATTATAAATCATCACCGTGTAAAAGGTCACCCTTGTCTTCTCTCTTTTCAGTTCTTGATAAGGTGGAGGTTATACAAGACCAGCTTTCTACTTACGCAACTTATCATATTTTTAATGCAATTTAAATTATTACTAACTGTTCTTGATATCATTTATCCGCGAGTAATTACCACCATGAAAGTATGTTAACGTAATATGAAATGTACGTGTGGAAATATGTTCTTTTACGTTGTAACCGTTAGCCATGTTGCATTTCCATAGAATAACTGTGATGAAGAGGTAATTCTTTTACGTATTAAATCACACTTAAAATGCAAGGAACCTAAAAGCTAACCTAACCTAATTCAATTACTCTAACCTAAATTAATTACTCTAAAGGGATTGGCCAACTATGGGAGACAACCCTGACAGAAAACATCGGTCTTCCAGGATAGCTGGGAGTTGGGCATAGGGTTGACACCCCTATCCCATAAAAATTATAACCGTCCCGAAACCAGAAGACAGTATGCCGGACAGAACTTTCCACGACGACATGGCAAGCTCAGAACAGGGAAGTCTGGCATAAGCTTCTGAAGGCGGCCAAGGCCCACATGGGGCTGTCGAGCCATTGATGATGATGAACCTAGGTGGATCCCATGGAAGGCCCTTTTTATTATTTTACGCGGTTAAAATTTTGTGGAAACCACAGAGATGCTGTGTCAGTGGTTTTATCGCTGGTTAGTAGTGTGGTCATCGGTGATTATCGCCGGTTATAAGTGTGATAATCGGTGGTTTATCGCTGGTTAAAAGTGTGGTAATCGGTGGTCACTAGTGTAGTTATCGCTGGTTACGACGGCCATTTTGCATAAAATTGTAACCAGAGTGGTCATAACAGGAAATAGTCCCACTTTATTTTCATACGAGTATTTACGAGTAAAATAAAGAAATGATAATTACGACTCGCACGTAAATACATTTAATAGGCCCCTATAACATTTTATTAATATTTGTTGCAATTGGCTGTGTTAAAGTGGGTAAATAAAAAGCTTGTCATGTTCCACGCGTTCCCTTGAGACTCTTTACATCCTACTATAGGCGTATACTTCCATTGCATTTTCTAAAATAATATGCGAAAATCTTCTATATAATTTTCCTAAAATGCTGTCTTCAAAAATTCTTCTCCTCCTTCTCTTTGTTTTAGGTCCATGACCGGTTCCATCCAGAATTAAGTATCTTCATCTTTTTATCTTCCAGCTGTCCTTCTCCCTTCCTCTGGTAACTTACGTATCTCTTGCTATGCGTACAATTCTATCTGGTATCATGCGGGATATACGTTGATTCCATTTAAGTCTTCTTTTTTTCCACTCAGTAGTCTATTGCCTGAATATTAAGCTACCTTAATTCTTTCATTTCTAATTTGATCTTTCCTTAATTTACGTACAATCTTCCTCAGAATATTAATTTCATTTATTTCTAAAGTTTGTTTTGTTTAACAGTAGTTTATCTGCTCTTATATTAGAGGCATGTTGGTCGTATCACTGCTTTATATATTCTTGTTTTGGTATCTTTACTTAAGTACTTCAAAAATGGTTTACAAAATTTATTGTGATAGGATTTATTTGGCGGGACATGTGGCACGAATGGGGAAAGAAAGGGGACATGGAAGCTTCTTGAAGGCAAACCAGAGGGAAAGCGCCCAGTTAGTAGACGAAGAATGAGATGGGAGAATAATATTAACTATGATTTGAGGGAAGTAGATTATACAGGGGATAATTGGAAAACAATAGCTCAGGATAGGGATGTATGGAGAGCTTATGTCCACGCAGTCATGAACCTACGGATTCAATAGTGCCAGTGTGTTAGTTTGTTTAGGATTTTTTTTCTGAATCATATGATTTTGGGATTAGGTTCGTGACTAAAACGTTTGAATGAGTGTTACTTGCGCAGGAGACATTGCACATGTAGGCCTATTTATTTTAATTATTTCTCTAAATATTGCTTAGTTTTATCAAAATGTCCACCGCTGTGGTCTCGAAGTAACGTGCTGCCTTGTCACGCAGCGGGCCTGATTTCGAGACTCGGTCGGGACAAGCTTCCTGGGTGAGTTTTTTTCCGGGTTTTTCCTCGTTTGTAAGACAAATGTCAGAAAACTCTAAGGCCAAAACGTTCCCTGAACATTATCTGGCCATCATAATCATCAACATTCATATTCAGCTTAGATTACGTTTAGGATTAAGAACACTCCTTACTTTTTTTAAATGCCAGCATATTTGTCATCAACCATTTCTCACTTTTCGTCTTCTTTAACCCTTACATTGTTAATATATCCTATAAGATACATGTAGATAAGTTGTGTATATATATATATATATATATATATATATGGAATGATAAGAAAAATAAATGCCTGGACGGGATTCGAACCCGGATCTATGAGTCTGTACCTCAGTGTGATATCCATTACACAACCAGGCGAATCCAATTCAAACATTTATTTTTCTTATATAGGCCTATGTATTATATTCCCCATTATTACTAGATGTCGCGAGAACTCGGTCTTCACTGCCATCTAGTAGCTGACTATAACAAGTAAGCAAATTAAAGAGAACATTTTTACTTTATAGCAGTGACGCTTTATCGATGTTATAATTAAATATTTAACATTGAGCAATACAAGCTTAATATGGTATGATAAGAAATATATATAGGGCCTATATATATATATATATATATATATATTACATTGAGCAATATGGTATGATAAGAAATAGCCTATATATATATATATATATATATATATATATATATATATATAAGTTTATATATAGGCCTATATAGCCTATATTGGTTTAACTTATTTAATATTTTTGATAAGAGAGAAGAAAACGTACGAGAAGAAATTACTTAAATTTGAATCAAATTAAATAATAGGCCTATAGGCTACCTGATAATAACAGCTGTGCATGATTTCGTTTTCATTGCGGTCCGCCACTAGTATATAACTGATATCCTACGAGAAATTAGTGTTTTGTCAATCATCATCAGCATCGAGACTTAGGCCATCTGACCTGTTCCGACTTCATGAGATTTGGTCTCTCTATCTAGCAAATGGTCTTCATTGACTTCTATATCCTGTAGGTCTGTAGTTTAAAATCATTTGAGGTATATCATCTGGCATTCCAAGTAGATGCTCGTACCAATTTTGTCTTTGTTTGTCAATTTTATCCGTCAATTTATAAATATTTAATTGATCTCTTATCTTTGTACTTCTTTTCTGGTCCATAAGAGTGTAGCCCGCTTTGGCCTTAAAAATCTCATCTCTGCTGCCTCTAGGTTTCTCCTATCTGTACGAGTCAAAGTTAAATTTTTACTACCGTACATAATAGTAGGAACGGCCACGACTTTATAAAATTTCAGTTGAGTATCTCGAGTTGTTTTATTATTTAGAGTTCTACTTATTGTTCCACACATTCTTTGAAATTTCTGTATTTTTATATTTATATCTTCTTTTTGGCAGTATGATACATCAAAATCCAGATAATTGTAGGATTTCACTTGTTCGATGATATTATTATTTACGACAATTTTACATCTGAGATGATCTTTTCCTCGAAATGCCACTGATTTTGTTTTTTGTACATGAAATATTTAAATTATATTCCTTAGTTACTTTTTCTAATTGGTTTTGCAGCTCTCTGGAGATTATCTTCTGATGAACTAAAAATAGCCTGGTCATCTGCGAATAAAATCGTATTTAAAACTTTGTCATTTATTTAAAAAGTTTCAATTAAGACATCTTGCCGTCTTTTTTAATAGCATGGTCAACATAGGCCTATATATTCTAAACGAAGTCGGAGATAGCGGGCATCCCTGTCGTACACCTTGGTTAACTTCTTCAGAGATATTACTCTTGCTATTCCTTTGTCAATGCTGATGTTTTTTTTTTTTTGGAGTACAGACTTTTAATTACTTTATAATGTGATTTGGATATTCACTCATTTCCATAATGGTCCATAATTTCTTTCGGCTTACCCTATCGAAAGCTTTCCCATAGTCAACAAATAATATAAATGTAGGTAAGTTGTATTTTCTCCTTTTTTCAATAAGTTGCTGCATTATGAATATGCCATCGGAGCAGGAACGCCCTTTCCTGAAACCACATTGTTCATTCTCATTGTTTTGGCAATTTAAGGGTTAAATAACCTACGACATAATTATATTTTTAAGAAACACATTGAGTACCCAATGAACAGCTTTATATATGAAACCGGTTCCAAAAGGCCAAGCTGAATAATTTAAACAAATCTAATTTGTTGACGACGACTGCCACAACAGGTATAACTTTTATTGTTTTATATATTGACAAATTAATAGTATCTCTTATACTCTCCCATTCTCTATTCGTATCAGCTTCTTTTTCAATTGTAACATTTTCATCTGAACATTCCAGTATTCGCAATTTTGACCTGGTTTTCTTGCCGCCTTCATTTCTGAAATGTTTTATTTAAAAAATGTCAGACTATCTTGTACGTCTCATATTTTCATCCTGAGCAGATGACTATCTGCACTGCAGCCAGTTAGCCTAACTTATTTAATGTCGGCAATGCTAGTGTGCCAGCGTTTAACTACTAGGCCTAATGCATCATACATCTGGTTTTGCTACCTTCGAGAAGTCCAGGTGTCTGTATGAATAAAACCTTAACATGGATTGTTGTGCTCCTAACAATACGATTTTTTTATGTGCAAAGGTAACTGATCTAATCTTATTACTGTTATACAGGCCTATTATTATTATTATTGGTCTGTTTATATAGCCTATTTGTATTATTATTTAACTACAATCTACTTCTAATTTTATTATTATTATTATTATTATTATAACTTATTATTATTATTATTATTATTATTATTATTATTATTATTATTATTATTATTATTATTATTATTATTATTATTATTATTATTATTATTATTATTATTATATTTAGGAATATTCCACAATACAGCGTTTCTCCTTCAACCCAAAGTGACTTGTCGCCAGAGGTTCCTGTCTAAAGCATCTTCTTCCCTCAAATCTCTAGCTTCCGTATTTCTCTTCACTCCATCCATCCATCGTTCTCTAGGCCTGCTCTTCCACTTCTTACATTAGCTTTCCAAATAAGGATATTCTTTGGTATTCTCTCTTCTTCCATTCTTATGAGGTGTCCATATAATTTCAAACGTTTTTCTTCTATTTTTCCTAACATTTTTTTTTTTTTCATCTCGCACAATTTCCCTTATTGTGCTGTTTCTGACCTTATCCCTTCTTGAAATTCTTGTCGATCGCCTCCAAAAATCCATTTCTACTGCTAACGGCTTGTTGGCTTGTTTTCTACTTTTATTATTATTATTATTATTATTATTATTGTTATTGATTTTGTTATTATTATTATCGATATTATTACGTCTGATATAATTCGTCTTTATATTAATAATATCATTATTATTAATATCATTAGGTCATAAGTAGGCCTATGTTACAAATAATGGACATTTCTTGTGGTTGAATAGGGGCCTACCTTATATTCTCTCAAAAACGACTTGCATTCTTTTATTATCATTAGGTCTATTATTATTAGCTAACTCACTGGTACTGACACTATCGAACCCGTAAGTTCATGGTCGCGCAGACATCAGTTCTCCATATAACTTACTCCTATCCTGGACCAACGTTTTCCAATTATTCCCTGTATAATTTATCTCCTCAAGTCATGGTTAATGTTTTTCTGCTACTTCATTATTGTCCTACCTACAGGGCGCTTTCCCTTTGGTTTTCCTACAAGGAGTTTCCATGCTCCCCTTTCATTTCCCATCCGTGCCACATGTCCTGCCCATCGTAATCTAAGAGACTTAACTGGTCTTATTAGATCTGGTTTCCCAAAAAGATCATGCAGCTCATTGTTACGCAGATCTAATCTTCTCCATTCACCTGTCCGTCCATCTCTCGTTGGTCCAAAAATTTTGCTTAGAACTTTATTCTCAAACACTCGTAGTCTTTTCTCATCCCTTGAAGTAAGAGTCCACGTTTCAAATCTATATCATGTAATTGGGAGAATATCAGTTTTATGTAGCCTATTTTCAGTAGGGCCTATACCATTTTTTGAGAGAAGTTAGGATGACAAAAGTCCATGTGAGGCATAATAGCATGTAGGCCTATTTCCAGAATTGGACGTAGGTTTAATTTCTTTGTGCACCTCATTCATATTTTGTAATTATTGTTCCTAGGTATTTGAATTAAGAAATTTCTTCAAAATTAAGTGTCCATTTCCATTATATAGGGCCTAGTGTATTTCTATATGATCTAAAGACATCAGTAAGAAAAACAAGGATTAGGCCTATGGCTTTCAGAGGAAAAGATCCAGTGAGATCCAAAATTATTTTAGAAAAACAAAGTATAGAACAGGTGTCTAGTTTCAACTATTTGGCTGCGATATTAGCTTCAATGTGGAAAGAGGTATTGATTCCAAAATAAACAAATTTCAGACGGCATGTGGAACAATGTCCCGCGCTGCAGCTGAGTAGTTAAGGCAGGAAGCTTTGGCGCAGAGTACGAGACTTGCCCTGTTCTAGTCTCCATGGGGGAAGAAATTTTCTCCTGATATTTCGACCAGTATGGGACCGGTGCCCACCCAGCATCGTGAGGCATTTGGGTAGCTACAATAAGTAGCGGTTCCAGGTTGAGAAAACCAGCTATAACGGCTGGGGGATTTGACATGCTGACCACATGTCACCCCTACACTGGCTAGATGATCATCTTCCGCCGTGATTGACACATGTGGATGTGAGACCAGCAGCCGGCTGGTAGGCTAAGGGCCTTCTAGGCCTGTCGCGCCATGATAAAAAATGGGGAACAATACAAAGAACGTTCAAGAATAAAATTAAAAAGGAAACAAAAATAAAAAAGCATAAAGTTATGGCAATTCCCACATTATTGTATGGATGTGAAACTTGGGCTCCAACGAAAAAACAGAAAGATAGAATACAGACGGCGGAGATGAAGTTCCTCAAACAAATTAAATGATGTACAAAACTTGATACCTATTATTAGAAATGAAGATATATGAGGAGAATTAAAAGTGCAGCCTTTATTGGATAAAGTCACGAATTTAATTGTCGATGCAAGTGGACTGATCACATGAATGGAATGAGTAAGGAGAGATGTCCACTGCTAGCAAGAAATTATCAAGTAATAAGAAAACGTGATGTCGTAAGATCTAGAAAACGTTGGGCTGATACATTATGAAGTCGGAACGGGCAATTGCCTAATCCTTGGAGTGAGATGATTTCTATATGTGATCATATATTTAGTTTTATTGATGTTTACTTCCAGCCCCAATTCCTTTGTGTTACTCAATAGAATTTGCATATTGGCCCTTAAATATCTCCTCGGTATCGCCTAATAATATTACATCATCAGCATATTAGCCTATAAGTTACTAACAATTTATTAATAGGCCCTACCATGAATTCTTTATCCTCTAAAGATTTGATGTTATATGCTCTAGTTCAAAATTATTATTATTATTATTAATAATATAGGCCTATTATTATTATTATTGTTATCATTATTATTATTATTATTATTATTATTATTATTATTATTCGTAGTAGTAGTAGTATTGTATTCATCATCATCATAATCATTACTGGATTCAAATCCTGAAACCGGTCAGTCTGAAGTTTGTTTCTAGGTCTCTTTAATTGTGAAAAATTAGGTTGGAATTCGATTACCGGTAGGCCTACTCACCATCATTTCATACTCATTAGTCATTACCATTAAATCAGTGAAATCTACAAAAAAAAAAAGTACGACAAACACAAGAGAAATATACGGCATTCTGGATAAAAATCTAAGATTCTAGAATTTATTAGGCCTATAGTATTTGTTGTTAAAGCAACTATAACTTATAAATGAAGCAAAAATGATTACTACTCTTGTTAATAATATGTTAATAATAATAATAATAATAATAATAATAATAATAATAATAATAATAATAATAATAATAATAATAATAATAATAATAATAATAATAATAATAATTATTATTATTATTATTATCATTATGTAGGTAGGGAGAGTGTAAGGTGATACCCAGGCCCGGACCACCCATGCGGGCCACCCTCGGCTACACTAATGCGTGTTACGACCCGAGTGTCAACATAACACAGCTGTTACTGTTAGCAAAACAAATCATACTACAGAGACCACCTTAATATCAACACTTGATTATAATCATCATCAACATCATGTGATCTGTTACAAAATTATTTTTTTTCAGGACATTTCTTTCCGATCATTTGCTTCAAAAGAAAATAATGGGCAGGTGTGAAGGCTGAATAATTAATTAATATCTTGCTCTCTTTACCTCAGTTTAATCTTTCCATTTGCAGGTAGGCTATTTTTGTATGCCGCACTTGTGCTGGGCATTACATGGGCACGATCCGTCAGGAGAGGACTTTTAACTCTGGATCATAGATGTTTATTTTCATGGAGGGCTCTCTGGATGAGCAATCAGTATATGTCTGAAACAACACATTGATGACACCACATTATTCACTCATATAAACACGGTGGGTATTACATGTATGGATTGTGACGACTAGGCCTACGTGTAGATGACTACGACTGTGAATGGTGTTCGGAGACTTTTTGGGCCTTGTAAGTTTCCTGACATTTGTTTTCCAGGCGATCGCGTAACCAAAGTGATGGACATGATGAATTACTAAACATTTAAACATATGTAATTAAAAATATATGAATCATTAACTACAGGGAAACATTTATTTGCACAACATATAGCTACTACTTCTATCACAATTCTTCTGTAGGCCTACGTATGTTTGTCACTGAACACCTCCTAAACGACTGGATCGATTTGATGACATTTTTTGTTTGTGTGGATCCCTTGATGGTTTAGATTCACAATTTGAACCTCTAAAACCATTAAGTATAGGAGTTCACCCAAAGTGAAAATATTAAAATCGTTCTAGCGGTCACATTTTCCGATGTTTCACAACGGAACACAGTAATTATATCCTATTAAAATAAACCGAGATAGGTATTTTACAGAAATGAGCGAAATCCGACAATTAGAAGTGGACGTTTACTAGAAACCCGAAATTAAAATCTGCCTAAATGACTGGACCGATTTTGATAAAATGTTTTGTGTGTGTTTCACTGGGTCCCTGGATGGTTTAGATTCACAGTCAGATTAAGCGCTGCGATCGGGTTATAGGATTTTTTATGTCAGATGTGAAGTCATCTACATTATCGATATAATTCGCGCGACAACAATGTGACATCTTCATACACTCTTAACAGACTGCAGTGAGGAGTTTTCTTGCGAACCTATTTAATACGTCTTAATTAGTGAATTTTACGGTAAAAAAGTAACATGTTTTTATCATCCGGCCATGAAACGAGAATTAAACGTTCGGGCAGGATAACGTCTGCCGGGTCCGCTAGTTGCTTTTAAATTTAGCTAATATTTTTTTCATTCAATTTCTACATGATGCGGCTATCATTTAATGAAATCATCATAAGAAGTGACGTGGTAACATTGTGATAAACTGCTTAACTTACACTCACAACTAAATAATAACTTACTTAATCTTCTTCAAATAATCACATGCTTAGGCTAAAAATGTAACAAGCCGGTAAAATTCGCTCATATCCTAAGTCTATGCTATGTAATATTTTTCTATTTGTTAAGTTGGATTAATTTCTGAAAATTAACCCTTGAAGTTTGGATATCAACACATAATACAGCAGCTTCAGGTTGCGACTTAGGTATGTATGAGTAGAGCTCGGAAATTGAGGAAAAATCCATTTTTTATTTTATGTCTGCAGACAAAGTCCAACATAACATAAATACATTTTGGGTTATTGTAGATAAAAAAAAATGGTGGGTTTTATTTGTTTTTTTTTTCTTTTTTGACATTTTTGGTTTATTGGTCCTTTTTTTAGCCTTGACGGTTTTTCTTTGCAACTTTACCTTATTTTGATTATATTTATACCATTTGTATCTTCGGTTCTCTATGATTTGTATAGCCTAAGATATAAGTCAAGATGGCGGACGCACTAAACCAGCGTGTTGAAGACGCTCTTCAGTGTTTGACAAATATAGCGGAAACAGGTGGCTACCTGAAAAAAATACCAAAGAAGACTTGCTAAAAGCTGTAAGTGCCTTAAAAGAATGTTTTAACGAAATGGAAAAACAAAAGAATAAGGGAAACATTGAAAATAAAACCGAAGCGATCCTGGAAAAGGAGGTTATGGAAACAGAAGAATCCCACCCCTCACCCCGTCCCAGTTGCTGGACGGGACAGGTGGCGCCATCTCTGGATAAAAACAGAGACTTCTTACCAGAAAGCCACCACATCCTGACACCTGGTGGAGAACAACCTAACTCCGACACCCAACCACCAGACACAATAGAAGAGAAAATCACCAAAAATATCACGCAACAATTGAAATATATGATGGAAACTTTCGCAAACAATATGAAATATCTAATAAAAGAAGAAATAAAACAGACAGGAAATCAGAAACCAGAACTAAAACAGACAGCAGACAGGAAATCAGAAACCAGAACCCCAAAGAAATAACAAAAATCAAACTGTAATAAATGATACGAAGGGAAGCAATACGTTAAACAATAATACACCAGAAGGACAAAATTTCGAGATAGAAAACACCGAGACAACAGAAGGAGAAAAAGAAGAGGACACAAACGAAGAAAATTGGACACTGGTAAGCCACAAAAGAAAGCGAAACCCGCCACGGAAACAAGACTCGCTGACCGGCACCGGATCGAGGGACGAAGAACTGCAAGCTGCAGAAAAGAGGGCCTGGCTGTATGTAGGACGGTTAAAACCCGAAACCACAACGGATACAATGAAGAAATTCCTTAATAAACGGGGAATCAAAGAGAATGTATCATGCGAAGAAATCCAGACACGCAGCAATACAAAATCTTTCAAAGTAGGAATCCCCTTCGAAGCACTAGAAAGGGTAAACGAAACAGAATTCTGGCCGGAAGGGATCATAGTCAGAAGATTTCGTTTCTTTCGCCTGTCTCGAAGACAAGAAGGATACGCACTTGAATAAGACAAATAAACACTGTTTCGAAACAAAAGAACTGAAGGCATCAGAAAATAACAAAGACCTGAAAGTCATATTATGGAACGTGGAGGGACTAGTAAACGCACTGCGATACATACCGGAATCGACGTTAAATAAAACAGACATACTAATCACAACTGAAACATTCCTTCTTAAACCAAACGACATCCCTGAATTTTACGGAATACATGCGCTTGCCAAACCAACAAGAGGCAGACCAGAAGGGGGTGTCTCATGCTTCATGAGAGAATCTGCAGGAAAACTTGAAGATACGTACAAAGAAGAAAACATGGTCATAGTCCAAACATCAACACTAACAATTATTGGAATATATATGAATCCCGACAAATCTACAGAAGACATCATCGAAAAACTATTAACTGCACTGTCAAAGTTAAAGAAAGACTCAAATACAATAATTGCCGGAGATTTTAATTGCAGAATCGATAAACCTAATCAGAAAGCAGAAATAGTAATAGAGACCCTATTGGAAGAAGGCTACTCGCTACTCAACCAAAAGGACGAGAAAACATACTTCGGACACAATGGATCCAGTACAATTGATTTAATATTTTACAAAGGAAAAGGAATAACCATCAAGAGGCATGGAGGGCTCTGGAACTCTGGTGCCTCCATCATCAGGAAACACATTCCAATAGCAACGGACATACAAATCTCAGAAACATTGCAATCACAGCCGATTCCCAACAACACAAAACTATCACGAAGACTGGACATGGAGAAATTAACCAACTGGAATACTACAGAAGCTGAAGAACTTGCCTTGAAAGGTAAAACGGATGAAGCCCTCGAACTCGCCACCAAAATTATCCTAGAAACAGCTATAACACAGAAAAATAGAAGATCACAAAGATGGTTTGATTCAGAGTGTTATAAGAAAAGAAAAGAAACTCTAGCAGCTCTACACAGGGTAAGGAAAAAACAAACAGAGAGCGAACACCATATGTATGCACAAAGTAAAAAGGAATATAAGCTACTTCTAAAACGGAAGAAAGACAACTTCGTAGAACAAGAAGCCAAGAAGATGGCGGAAGACGCGAGGAATGACCCTTTCATAGCACTGAGGAGAAAAACTATTACAAGAGCCAAAGAAATACCAATGGGTAAATGGGAGGTACACTTTCAAAACTTGCTAAACAAAAACAACACAGACATCGCTTACACCAGAAACGAAAACGAATCAGAGGAACCGACAACGAACCACAAAAACATCAAAATCACGACAACTCCAGAGGAAATAGAGGACATTATAAGACAGGCAAAAAATAAAAAAGCACCGGGACCAGATCGAATGTACACAGAACACATCAAAGAGTCTCTCGGGAAACTACTACCACTATGGACCAACATTTTCAACAACTGTCTAAACTCAGGTATACCAAACAGCTGGAGAAAATCTCTCATTAAAGTGCTATACAAGGGAAAAGCAGACACAAGCGACCCCAATGCTTATAGAGGCGTGGCACTTGAAAACAACCTCTTCAAAATATATATGAAGATCGTAACGAACAGACTAGAAGAAGAGGTCTCAATCCCTGAATGTCAATTTGGCTTCACACGAGGTAGAAGCACTCTACAAGCCGTCAGGTGCCTAATAGGCGAAATAGAAGAAGCCTTACGAAACCCCAAAGGAAAATACTATACTGTATTCATAGACTACAGCAAAGCATTTGACTCCCTGAACAGAAAACTCTTGATCCAAAAAATAAAACACATGATCGGCACTGAACATCCACTAGTCAACATTATAGAAGACGCTCTCCAATACAACTACATCGAAATAGAAGATGGTGTCACCAGATCAAAGATCATCACGCAGACGAATGGAGTCCTCCAGGGCGACCCCATAAGCCCGCTACTGTTTAACATAGCGACGGCAGACATAGTGGAGATACTCGAAGGAAAGACTGCAACTACATTAATAATGTATGCAGACGATATGGCCTTAGGATCGCCCAACCGAGAAGAACTACAAGAAACACTTTTAGAATTAGAAAGCTGGGTAATGAAAAACCAACTGAGCATCAATATGCAAAAGACCTGTCTGATGACATTCAGAAAAGGAGGGCGGACATCAAAAAAAGACATAATGACGCTATACAATGAACCTATAACAACAGTCAACAACTTCAGATATCTAGGCGTAACCCTACAAACAACAGGGAACTCGTTCAGATACCACATACAAGAAAGGACAGCAGAAGCCACGAAAGCGATGTATAGAATAAAGAACATTGCATCCTTATCACTAACGTCAGCCACTACACTTTTCAACACGACAATATCCCCAATAATCACGTATGGGCTCGAATTAATATGGGAAAAATTAACAATCAGTGACTTAGAACGCATTGAGAAAGTCAAGGCACGGTTCCTAAAGTGTGCCCTCAGAGTGGGAAAATATGCTCCATCAAGGCTGGCATATGAGCTGGCCAAGGAAACTTTTTACATAGAAGATCTGAGACTCAGCCTACAATCTACCGGAGCCAGCAACAAGCTACTAGAACGGAGAAGAATGAAAAGAGCGGAGATAGATATCGACTTCTATGGGACGACTGCAATGATCGATCGCAACTGGACCAAGGAGAATCAGGAGCAGAGACACACCATTACAAGACTAGCCATTCACGGCTTCCACCACAAATTATGCAAGAACAAGACATTCCACACCCCGAATGACCAATGTGTGTGTGAATTGTGCGGACAGAGATGTAACCAATATCATATCACCGAGTGCCGTGAAAGAACAAAATCAATCTCAGAATATAGCAAAGAATAATACCCATTCGGGTGAACCTTCCATATTTAATTTGTATAGCCTAATGCTTCTAGCCTATGTTTCTAGTTATAATAATTTAAATTTAAATTTATTTATTCAGTAGGCCTATATCCACAGTGGGTTCACTGAATTCATTGTAGGTGGGCAAAAGTTGTTCAATCTAAATTCTCCAAGAACTTTTTTTAAGGAACACAGAATCCTTTTTCAAACTATGTTGAATTAAATAAAAATAAATAAAGTATGAAAGAAGAAGCACTTCAGCCAACAATTTTTTTCGCTATGTTAGTACTTATCACTAGAATTTTGTACTTTTTAAATATTATTTTATTAAATTCATTAAAAATGCAATTGAAATTAAAATGATTATTTAATTTGAATTGCCTTTTTACGTCCCTCTTCCAGTCTTTAGGTGCTTTCAGGATATCTTTAGGTCTTTTCAGATATTTTATAGGTACTCAACTTTCGAGCCCTACTTATGAGTAGGATCCCTATTTTTGTTGTAAATACATATGCACTGTATTTTATTTATCTGTCTGCGAAAATAACTTAAACATATGCCTATACGAATTAGAGTAATCGAATTCTCATCTTTCATTATAGTAGTAGGCCTATTTATTTTATATTATTTATTACATATTTTAAAAATAATTAGCACATTTTCACATAAAAATTAACATCCATGTCAAAATAGTAGTTAATGAAATGCGTTAGGTCTACATGAGATTAAAAAAACGTCATTTTAAAATAAACAGTAGGCTTAATGTGAAATTTGTTGATCGGCCTACATAGGCCTATGTATATTACGCATATTTCAGTTTTAAACCGTCCAGGTGACCTATTACAGTATTTCTTTCCCTATAGACCTCTTCTCTTACGAGATTATGTCATCATATTGGTGCTTTGCCCATACTGTTTTGTTTTTATTATGACAGTACATGAACTCCTTGCCTTTCTAACTTTCATTCCAGTACATCATAATTCCGCAAAGAGTGGTAGGAGGTAAATTTACTCCCTTACTTTCGTTTATATTTTGGTGCCTACTCTCACCTTACATTTCAGCTGATTGGGATGTCTAGCTTAAAGGCTGTTTGTTGTACTTACCTACTATCCTAGTGAAGCAGTTACTAGTTGTGAATTTGGCTCCAGTCATAAGCTATTTACCCGACGGAAACTTATGTACTAAAAATATGGATACATAGGCCTATGTTGCAAGTGTTGTGTTGGTCGAATTTGATTTAAATTACATAATTTAAAAAGTCTGCTTGTGTAAAAATAATATTTTAAAACAAGCTGAAGTCCATCTACTATTTATCCAATTGTGATGGGGCTTTTTGGAAAATGTTTAGGAGTTTCCCGGGAAGCTTTTAGGCTATAAGAGAGTTGTAATACTCAACCCCTTCACCCTTAAAAAATCATCTTTTGTAGTGATAAACGTGTTTTTTCGGAACTTTTTGGACGCTTAAGTGGCTTACGCTGCCTAAACCATAACATATACACCAAATTAATGTACACAGAATTAAATATCTAAAAAATCTACAAAAAATTCCGTGACAGCATATGCCTGTCTTTTACGAATGACTCTCAATAACCATTTTTGTCTTTCAGCTCATTTATACCAAGAATATCGGGATGAGTAGATTCCATGGCAATCCGGGTAATCAGCACGGGGTATCTAATAATAATTACGACATAGATTTATAAGTATTTTTCTTTTTACTTAGGCTATTCAAATAAACATAAAAAAAACACATTTAATTTACCGATATTTAGGCGTAGCAGCGCATTAGATATTTATTAAAGTTTTGAGTTTTTAAAGAGGTATTTATGTTCATATTTTGAGGTTAATATTAGGTTAAAATCCTGGTTTATGAGGTAGGCTATATACTGGTTATAGAGAGTCCTAATCTGCTCATCTCTGATGTTACTATTCAACATGGCAAATGATTGGAGAGGTGTAGATTTTGTTGTTATAGCATAGAAGGCCTATTTAATTTTCTGTTTACTTTTTTCTCAACATTACCATATAATTATCAAGAATTCAGTTAGGCCTATATGCCAAAGTACTTTGAAGATATAGGTCTACAGAGATACAGAGTAATATTAGATCGTACATTTTTGTAACTATTTACTTCATTCTAACAAAATTCGTGATCAAAAGGAAAACAAAAATCTTATTATGAGCAATTAATCATATTTATATTATGTAGCAATGAGTTTAATAATTAACAAAATGATAAAACGAACATTTTTCTGTGATACAATTTTAAACAGAAATTATTCACCATTTTATTATTCGGTCAGACGAAAATAAGTAGTCTAACAGTTTGTGTGGAGTTTTATTTTCTTCATTGTATCACTACTGAGGTATAAACCCTCTGGAGTAATCAGATTGAATAATTTTCCATTCTTCTAAGAGTGTCCTCTTCAATATTGTTCTGTGGAAGTCATTGATTTTTTCCCACTCTGGTATTAAGCTCATACGACATAGGCTATTTTAAATTGGATTGAGGTTCGGTGACTACGATGGGATTTGGATAACTTTCGAATAGCCTAAAAAAAGTCTTATTCTTACAAACCATACTTTAGCCTAAACTTCGGACCATTGTCGTGGTAAAACTTTGGAGATCGGCTTGATTCCAAAGTTGTTTTGCAGATTTATGTAAATTACCTTTCAAGATGTTTTAACACTGCATACGATTCATAGTATCTGCGGGAAAATAGGCCTAAATTCCTCCATCCTAGCTGCTGATATTCCTTACATCAGTATCACCATGTTTTACAGTCTGCTAGTTCTTCATTTGGTTTGCGGCATACAAGAGCCCTGTCATCTGACTGAAAGTAAACTAGACTATCTTTAATTTAGGCTACTTTCAGCTACAAAAATAACATCTAGCCACCTATTTTTATTTCTTTTTACATGTCATTTGCGAATTCCAGCTTCCTCTTTATATTTAGTGCACTGATATAGGGCTTCTTTCTTGTAATTCTTCCGGAATACCCTTCGCTTCTAAGGACCTTTCGAAATTTCAGGATGAACTTGCTTTTCACTCTCCTTTAGTAACTGTAGTAATTTTGTGTTCACTCAGTCATGGATTTCGTTAATTTTTTCTTACAACCGAGCGTTTTTATCGCTAGTTTAACATGGACTATTTAACTCATGTCTCAAATGGGAGTTTATGACCAATCACGTTTCAATGAATTTTGTTATATAATCAATGAGAGTCGTGTTTCACCTCACTCTTTATCGAATTCTTTTAACCACCTTCTGACTTTGTGATAAAGAAAGCTCCTCTTTTTTTATATTCTGAACAGGTCAGAGCATTATTTTGCAGTGACTAATTCTCCAACAACGCTGCCAGGTTTGAATGTACAAAATGGCATACTTCATCTACATTTAATAGCCTATAGCAAACAATGAACATATTCCTTCGAATTAGGCTATACATTTGACAATTGTGTGTTCAATAATTGTGTTTTTAAAAACTGAGTTGTTTACTAAAAAAATAAATTATTAGCCTATAATGTTGGTTATACTAGGGTATACAGTTTGATTAGTCCACCGCTGTGGTCTCAAAGTAGTGTGCTGCCTTGTCACGCAGCGGGCCCGGGTTCGATCCCTGGTCGGGACAAGTTTCCTGGGTGATGGTTTTCTTTCGGGGTTTTTCCTCACCTGTGAGACAAATGTCAGGAAACTTTAAGACCCGATCGGTCCCGAACATCATCTGGACTTCATTATCATCATTGAAATAGGGCCTATTCATTAAGTTTAGGATTAAGCCCTCTCCTGGCGCATAATTACCATCATCATATAGGCCTATCATCAGGGTAGCGTAACTCCACCTTCCAGGCGCCCTAACCTCAGAAGTGGGTTACAATAACGCTATGCCAGGAGAGAATACCAGAATGTCGAAATGACAACGTGGTGGCATTGAATAAAAAATACAGTTTGATGTGTTTAATTGTTTCTCCACTAGGGCGTATTCTTACAATTTTGCGATCCTATTTGAAGTTTACCACGCCAGATGATAATAAATAATATTATATGATCAAGGTGCACTGGATAAACAAATGAAACATTACCACACAATTCTGATTTGTTTTCAAACATCACAATTTACATTAAATACATAAATATTTTAAAATAACTATATTTAAATAATGATTTTTGAGTAAATAGCTTAATTTATTTGTTAATTAGTCCTAGCAAATGCCACCCTTGATATACAAATCATCTAGATTAATTCACTCCTCACTTCGTGAATTTATCGATGATTTGGAAATCACTCGTCACATTACTTATGATAATTTTATTTTCTTCGGGAAAGATTCTATTCGATCTTCACGGTCGTTTCTTCACCAATCGTGCTTCTCGAAGTATTCAACCACTTAAATGTGTTCCTATTAGATTTTGTTTTTGTTGCTGGAATATAACCAGCTGTGGTTTAAAGGTTGTATTATGAGTTTTGCGTTCTATCTTTATTCAAATGAAATTCACAGTAGCTATAAGAGTATGCATTTCAAGAGTAGGAATTCATTTTGATTAGATGTTGCACGCGCCACCAGATGTCAGCACGTTGAATTAGATTAACACAATAGAAAAACTTCAAAGAGTTGGTAAATAAAATGGTACATGGCTTGTTTCTATGGCAATTACAAGTCATGCTATACCACATCAAAATTGTACTGTATTTTTTGGGACAACGGTATATCATACAGTAGCCCTACTATATTGTCATTGAAAATGTTTACCGTCGCTGGGTAATGAAAACCCGTAACAACACGAACCTTGAGGAACCACGAAGTGAGCTATATTATACCCACAGTAAGAAATTGACACGTAATCTGCACAAAACTCGGAATTCCTTTCTACAATGTATCTAACGGTAGAAATAAAATGTTGTTCCACCAATTCGTTTCTGAATTTTCTTTTGTCTCGTGTAAAATTTGTCAATGTTTCTTTCGCCCAGTGACGTTAATGTATAGTGTATAGCATATATATATATATATATATATATATATATATATATATATATATAATAGGAGCATGCCGTAGCGTAGTGGTTAAGGCTATACGCTACAAGCCGAAATGTCGATGGTTTGAGTCCAGATGGGGTCAGGATTTTTAAACTGATCCAAACCTTCTGGCAGCACTATGGTCCTGGGGTCAACTCAGTCTCTAACTGAAATGATCACAGGACACTTGTTCTGGGGTAAAGGCGGCCGTCACGCAGGGCTGACAACCCGGCTGACATCAAGTGTCGATTGTCTAGAAAGAGTGGAAGCATTAACCTCCTACTACTCCAAGGCCTCTAGTAGGATACTTTTACCTTATGTAAACAATTATATTAAATATGTAGCCCAATGAGTTTATATTTAATGCAGTTTTACACTCTATAGTTGTGATTATGCAACATTATGGCATTAAAACATTATAGTTAGAATTTGCCATTTTTTTAAATCTAAGTTTCAAAGTTAGCAGAGATGAGACCACCCAAAGAAGCGCGCATTGTAGTTACATTAGCTGATATAGCGCTGACCCCACAACGTGTCAACAATCAAAATCTAGAACGTTTTAAATCTTTGTTTTTTATGTTGGTATCTTTTCTTTGGCATCTGCTAACAAAAATAGTGGGAATCCATTAGCGGTTTGACAAGTGAAGAAGGCTTCAGTTGTTTCCGCGCGCACAGCGGGACGTCTCTAGTAGTTGGCTGTATGAATACGCGCACACAGTTACACTCCATGTAAACACCCCAAGGCTCCATACAAACAGATTGACAGCTCAACCTAGTAATTGTGGCGATATTCTCATCAGTGCCGTGCCACCTTCCTTCTTTAGAGGACAGCAAAATGATGCATATTTATTTTATTGTAAGTTACTCAATGAAATCCTGCTTAATTCTACCAATCCAATTGAAATTACATTAAAAAAAGTTGACATTAAAATCATTCAGAGGAAATTTATATTTAACTTCTGCTTTAAATTACCTTTTTGCACGATAGTGAGTTTTGTCGTACTTACAGCAATGGCGACCATGATTGAAAGTTCAACTTCCTAAATTTCGGGGTTACCAACCAAAATAACTATAACTTATTGTAATAAAATAACTATTCTGTATTATTACATAGCCTATTACAAAATGTATATGGGTTGTAAAACCACTGCCCTCTATGTAAGTTATAGTATACTATGTACAATGTCATCATCATAATCCGTCTTCCGGAAATCAAACGCCATTCCTCTCTGCCCATCCATTGATCTTCCTCCAATCCTCTGATATTCATAGCCGCTTGTACCCCTTCTATCTAAGTTTTCTTCGGTCTTCCTCTCTTCCTCCTTTCCATTGGGATCCATTCCATAACAATTTTAGGCAACCTTTGCTCTGGCATTCTTTTGACATGGCCATACCACTGTAAACTTTTCTTTTCTATAATGTCTATGATGTCCGGCTCCTCTTGTACCGGCGTGGAGTTGCCAGTCTCCCATCGGGCGCCTTCCCAGGTGGCGGATAGGGAAATGCTCACAAGATATGGCGGGTACTGGTGAAATAAAATACCCAGGGCGAAACAAAACTAGCGCTGTTGTCTTGCAATAAGATACTGGACTATCAAAGGCTAGAGGAAGAAAACCTTGAACAAAAATTACCCGTCCCCCAGGTTGGGGGGTTGATGCATCGGACAATTATAGGCCTATACATCTTTACAATGGCGTGGAAACACATAAAAGAGCAAAACATGGTGTTTCAATGTTGATTCATAAGAAATAGAGAGGTACTAAAAAAATTGGGAAGCCACTGATGAAGGAATTTTAAAATTAGATATGAATATACGGGACTATAAGTTAATGATTTATTTTTTGACAAAGTTAATTAAGAAATAGGAAAAAATTGCGCTGGGAAACAACTGATATTGTTGGGAGACATGAATAGAAGAATGTACAATGTAGGCCTATATACAAAAAAATATCCAAAAGGTAGGCCCTAGTGTTAATATAAATTATACGAAACAAATCACTGCATTTTAAATGAACTGAACTTTATTTGAAACAATATAAAACAATAAATACGCACTTGCCGTCATTTTATCAATAATACTGGTCTCACGGCCTCCTGTAGTTTCAACTAATAGGCCTAAACATTGCACAAATTGTTAACTTTAGTCAATTGTTTATAATGAACGCAAATATTTCCAACAAAGATGTTATTTTACTATTATTTATTATTTTGAAAACACCATTGCGCAAAAAATAATGTAGGCCTACAACGCATGTTAGTGAAGTGTTTTACAGAATCTCGGAAATCTCGCTATCGCCCGGATTTTAAACTTTTCCTCGATTCTGTAAAAACCACTTTCCAACCTCGCATCGTATCTTTATAATACTGTATGATAGGCCTAATATGCATTTAAAAGAAAATGTATGCCTTAGGTATTAGGCCTATTATTATTATGGCGGGGATTCCATGGCAAAGGCACAAATACAGCGAATATGGAATGTTAGGACATTATATAATAGTGGGCACTATAAATATTAACGCGGGATTATATAAATCATCGTTGGATAAGTCGCTTTACAGGAAATTAAATGGTAAGGAGAAGGTGGCCAAGAATCAGAAAGCTTTGTAATATAGGCCTATTATGAAGGTAAAGCGACACCTGCATTCGGAACGGGGTTTTTAGTCCGAAGGAGGATTCTCTCCGGTATTCGAGATGTTAACTTTGTCAGCGATAGGGCATCACATATTATTATAAAGGGTAAACGATATGATTTTGTAATCGTAACTGTACATGGTCCCACAAAAGATAAGGATGAGTTCTACAAAGAATCAGAATGCGTATTAGATATAGTCTTTCACGATATCATATGAAAATTGTCTTAAGATTTTAATGCAAAAGCGGGACGGGAAGATATATTCAGGCCAACAATAGGTAAATTCAGTCTTCATGAAGATGGTAACGACAATGTTTTTTAACTGCAATGCACTAAAATCTAAGATCAAATCTCTAATTTAAACCAATAAGAAAAAACAAACATTCTCAACTTGGGTGTCCAACTCAGGGTCGAGTCGAGGTATTAGACGAAATGAAGCTCTTTATTTATAGAGGTCTCTGAACTGCAAGGGTGCCGGCTGACGACTCCTGAAGCACTGCCACGGGGGCAGATGAATGAAATGAAACCAAATGGATGAAATGAGTACGGAGAAATGGTGGAATGAAATTTGTGGCAGGGAAAAATGGGAGAAACTCCGAGAAAATCTGCCCAAATTCCATTTCGTCCACCACAAAACCCACATGGAGTGACCGAGGCTTGATCTTGGGACCCCAGCAGTGAGAGGCGAGCATCTAATCGCTTGCGCCATAGAGCCACCTTCTAATTTAAATTGTAGGGAAGTAATACAACACCTGAATTGGTAGATTGGATAACCTTCACTATTTAGCATCTGCGCTGCATCCCACCTCACTTCACTCTGCTCTTACTCATGCAGGGAGACCACCTGCTCCATACAGAGAGTTAACATTGCTGAATTATCACTTCAATTTCCGTGCCTTGCAGTTAAAAACAGCAGATAATTTTTTGGACACAACCTTGGTACATCACAACCCACAATGCTTCTCTGGGAGAAATTCCAAGGTAGGTTTTGGCAATTCAATGGTTGACAGTTCCCTTGTCAGATAAAATGGATAAAAAGTACACCAGGATGAAAAGATTGTTATAAAATCCTACCCCAAAAATCATGTGTCTATTTCCAAATAATGTTTGGATGAGCCCAATTATAAGAGTCTTGGTTTTGTACAATGTTTCACAATGACATATAAAAAAATAATATGATTCAGCACCTTCACTGTAAAAGTGAAATAAAAAAAAAGAGTAATAATAAATTATCTCATTCCACAGCCGAGTGGTTTAAGGCACAATACCCTGGTGTAGAGCTATGGAACTTACGCTGATTTGAATCTCCATGGGTGTAATAACTGTACTTTTGGGTTTGATATAAAAGGTTAAATTATAGAAATCACTCTAAAATAATGCCACATTATGATAATATATAAACTAAGCAATATTAAAATATATAAGATTGGAATAATATTCAAATATCTAAATAATGTCATTAAATGAAGACCAAACAATTGATTTCAAAAGCAATTATTCAAACATTTAAAGATGGAATTATTGTATGTAAAATAAATAGTTTAGGTTAAAAGATAAAAGTACATATTTAAAAATATCAGATGAAATGATATGAGATATCAAAAAAGACAATCCTTATCCAATAGTAACAGGTTCAAAGGGAGGCAGCTGAATAATATAAATTATAGAATATGTGATTGGAAAAGTGTCTTGTTGCTTGCTGCTGGCAAGATCAGCTGGACAATGTAAGTTCACATACATACAGTATTTTATATATAACTTCATGGTTTATCCAAAATTAAATACAATATCTTTCTTAAAAAAATTAATAAATTTATGTATTCATGTAGACTTTCACGGCCGGAGTTGCTATAATGATCTTCAAGAAGATTTTCGGACTGTAGGCCGTGGTCTTGAGGCTCACGACCACGGCCTACAGCCCGAAAATCTTCTTCAAGATCATCATAATAAATTTATATTCAAACTTATACCATGATTAGACATAGACTTTTTTTTGGGACTTATTCCAAATTGGGAATCAAATCATTATTAATATGTGGATCAATTAAAATTTTGGAATTACACAGTTGGAAAACCTCATCTCTAATCTTTAAGCAAAGAGCTAACCTGAACTCTCTCTCACATGTTAATTACAGAAATAATCTTAGCAAAATATCATGATACACATTGCAGACTTGTACATTATTCTATATTTTAATTGTTAAACAGAATATTTAAAAACAAAACTGTAACATGCTACCTAGAGCTACCAAATTAAGATAATTTATAAAGTAATAAGAAAGCAACATTCATTAACCTTTTACTGCCAGTTTGTCATAGGTAATTATGTCCGGCATTCTTCTCTTTAGGTTTTTTTAGCATTGTATATTTGAGTCCCGAGACTGAAGATTTTCAGGCTCGTAAAAGATCCTTAAGCCTGAATGAAAAGGCCTCTAAGCAAAATTTATTGAATTTTCCCATCCTAGCACTACCTTGGTTTCCTAGATGTCAGTATGAGGTGGAATGCTGACCACGGACCACTCAAATGACATCTATACGAAAACAAGTGTAACTAAATTAGTATGGTTCAAATTCTTCCCTGTAGGGGGAGAGCGCCTAAATCTCTGTTAAGGGGAAACATGGGCTTACAAGAAGATATTTTTCAGAAGAATGAGGAGCTGGCCCATTGCTACAACCCCCAACCTGGAGGACCAGGTAATCTGTAATCATTGTTGTCTTCCTCTAGTCTTTAGTGAATCAACTACAAAGGCAGTAGCTGTTAGTTATGGTTTGCCTCGGGTATTTCATTTCCCTGATACCACCCATATCTGGGAAGCATTCCCCTATCCACCACCTGGGGGAAGCACCGGATGGGGGACTAACAAACCCACAGAATATCTTTCATTGGATACAACAGATGAGCTAAAATGTAATTCAGGAAAAATACGTAATGTTAAATTTTTTTAAATATTTAGGATCTACTTTAGATAAAGATGAGAATTGAACTACAGAAATTGAAAGAACAATAACTGATGGAAGAAGAATCATTGGTTTGTTGAACTCTGTGCTTTGGAATAGAAATATACAGAACGAAGAAAACTACATATCAAGTTCTATTACAAAGCATTTTATTATATGGGTCTGAAACCTGGACAGTAAGTAGAAAACAAGCCAACAAGCTGTTGTTAGCAGTAGAAATGTATTTTTGGAGGCAATCGACAAGAATTTCAAGAAGGGATAAGGTCAGAAACAGCACAATAAGGGAAATTATGCAAGTTGAAAAAAACATTAAATATATGTAGGTAGGAAATAACACTATGAGGTTTATTTTAATTAAATTTGAGATGTTTTTTGACTCAACTCACATTTTTTTATTTTATGCAGACTCGAATTTCGTCACTGAATTCGTGACACTGTCGATGCATCACAACTCTGATGTATCAACAATGTCACAAATTCAGTGACAAAACTCGAATCTGCATAAAAATCAAGAAATATGAGGCGAGTCAAAAAATAACTCAAATTTAATGTAAACATATTAGAAAAAATAGAAGAAAAACGTTTGAAATGGTATGTGCACCTCATAAGAATGGAAGAAGAGAGAATAGCAAAGAAGATCTTCAATTGGAAAGCTAATGGATGCAGTGGAAGAGGTAAACCTAGAGAATGTTGGATAGATTGAGTGAGGAGAAATATGGAAGCTAGAGATTTGAGGGAAGAAGATGCTTTAGACAGGAATCTCTGGCGACAAATCACTTTGGGTTGAAGGAGAAACACTGTATTGTGGAATATTCCTAATAAATAAAAAAAAAGAAGAAGAAACACAGTGGTCTAAACCTCAAATACTACTTAGATTCCAATTTAATTCAAGTTAAACAATATCTAATTCCCTCTCTCCATGCTATCATGATAGATTCTATAACCTTAATAAAATCAATCCTGGTAATTCTACCTTCAAAAGAAACTAAAATTCCAGTCAATTGTGATTCCCCTATATTCAATTAAGTTAATTTAATGACATTCTACCAAAAGCTATCCAAAGAAACTACAATTTTTAACAATGGGGGAGAAATTTTCTCATATAATTTCAGCCAGCATGGGACTATGCCCACCCAGCAATTTGATGAATTTGGGTAATTACAATAGGTAATGACTCCAGGTTGAGACCTGAACATGCTGATCACATGTCACTCCTATACTAGCTTATGATCGTTTACCTCTGTGATTAACACATGTGGATGTGAGCTCAGAAACTGGCTAATAGGGTAAGGACCTTCTAGGCTTGATTGCTACATGGAGTTTAAATCAATAATACATTATATGGTATTTTTGCCTGAACATGCTGATCACATGTCACTCCTATACTAGCTTATGATCGTTTACCTCTGTGATTAACACATGTGGATGTGAGCTCAGAAACTGGCTAATAGGGTAAGGACCTTCTAGGCTTGGTTGCTACATGGAGTTTAAATCAATAATACATTATATGGTATTTTTGCTGTTTATTAAATGATCCTTCATAAGTAGCAATAAGAATGAGTGTTTATAGTCCATAATTTTCAAAAAGCATTTCACTATGAAGAATGCACAAATGCAGATGATAATAAATCTAACATTCTGTTATGCACATGGCAGCAAATTAGTATATTAGATTTGCAGAAATACCAATATAACTATACCAATTACAAATGAATACAAATGTGACATCTCCTTTAGTGGACATACTCGAGATAGAACTGATTGTATGGCACTAGAAAATATTCTTAAAACCAAAGAATTCAATATAAAAAGTCAACATTTTTAAAGATCAGTAAATTATGAATTATTGGAATAATTTCGAAACCAATTTAAAAAGAAGTCAAAATAAGAGGTGAGTGATACATTTTTAATATTTAATTTATAAAAGACTTGGTTTTATACAAACTGCCAATGTTTAAATCCAGAGGTATCCATAGAATTATATATAACAATATACGGATATGAGAAAAATATGAAGATAACTTTGAAAGATCAGAATTCTAAACCTGGAATCTGGGAACATAACAGAAATACCATATATAATAAAAATAAATAAGAATGGAATAAGCTGAGCATGAAACAATTACAATGAGCAACAAAAAATAAACTTTTTTTTGTCTCAGAAAGAAAAAAAATATGTGATTCTGATAGTATTTTTTCTCCTGAATTCAAAAATGATATCGGTTTTTCTACATCATTCAAGGTTTCTGAGAGACAGGTTTTTATAATTTCAAACACTTCAATATTTTCTACATTCGTAACTACACAATATTCGAACATTTGGACTCACCTAGAAAGTAAGAAATGTCTATTTTCTGTTATATTTTGCCTGTGGAGCATCCCTCTTGATGGTCCAACAATAATCGGCCAGCATATTAGGATTCCATTTGCCTTGATATCTCTTTTCCATTGCTGAAATCTCCTGATGAAAGTGTTTCCCATTTTATTTTACAATGGACAAATGGATGAAAAAATGTTTATTAAAAAAATAATTATTTAAATCCATTAACTGAAATTTAAATAAAAAAAACTGTGGGTGATGGAGAAATTCCGAATACACATTTGAAAACATGATAAAAAAACTGCATTAAGTACAACTATTAGCACTCATGAGACAAAAATCATGTTGGCCAGTGTTATAAGGAAAAGGCAGTGGACAAGCCAAGGAAGAGATGGTTAGACCCAATTCTTAGTAAATGTTATGAACAGAGTAAATGAAATGCAACTTACAACTTAACTTGCTTCCTGTGCCACGATTTCAAGACCATGTACTTCGCATATAAACAAACCTAAGATAATACTAAAATATACTATACACTATATAAACACGATTACTCCCAGTAATTTTGTTTCCTGTAAAACAATTCAAAACACTTGTCAAGGCAGAGATTCGTATGGAAAATTATTTCTGCCAACAAGTCTTCCCACAATGTTCAGTAGTGGTCCTCGTAGCTGGGTTTCATTACCAGCTGCTGAAATTAAACCTTCTGCTAACTTTTCTAAAAATGTATGTAGCCTTGTTGAATTTCTTCCTCTCTTATACAGGATGTAAGAATTTAAAATATGATATCCAGAAAGTGAAAAAATAATTTCTTCCACCATTTTTTCTTTGAAATGAATTATATGATAAAAGCTGGTCTGATTTATTTACACCAATTTTGAATTTATTTTCACAACCTCAAGGAACCAGATTGAGAGGAAGACCTAAGAATAGATGGTGGGAATGTGTGCGCCAGGATCTTAAAAAAATGTCAAACTATTGGGAAAGGCTTTCTATGGAGGGGGATGTCTGGAGGAGGCTCAATGAGGAGGTGAAGATCCTTATTGGGCTATAGTGCCATTTAAGAAGAAGAATTTTGAATTGATTGTAATCAATTACGCTTTCGGTTTAGAATTTTGGTGCCTTCCTCTTGCTCTGGGCGTCTCTACCATTGAATCTTCATGTGTAAAGTGATATAATGTATACATCCCTTACATCACACCATTTTATTGCTAGAAGTCGTCCACTTTGTGCTGTTAGTTTTCCCCCCCTTTTTTTAATCTCTCTCCGAACTGTTGTTTAGGCATTTCTTTTCTATTAGTCATAACGGTTCCTATGACATTTAATTCAATACCCCATATATAGAGATCCGTGAAAGTGGTTTTATTTTTAGGGAAAATTTGTTTTAAAATTTCAAGATTTCAATGTTATTGGGAATTTGGCAGTGTTATTAAAAAAATGTAAATTTGAGTCTTTTTAATCCTAGTTTAGTATATCAAACCCAATAAGAATGATATATCCAGTAGTTTAAGGTCAATTTTAGCTTGTACAATTGATATCGATTTTAATACAATAAGATGCAAAAATTTTAATGGTAGTCACTAATTTGTAATCAAAATTTACCTTTTAAGAAAAAGCAACCATGGTGAGTATTTCTGCATTCTCAGGTATCAATCTCCGCCTTCGATCACTCACCACAACACGAGACTGATAAATATATTTCTTGGAATTTATATTAGCCATAGAATTTAAAACCTATGGAGAGACCATATTTGAGCATGAGAAGGACAGAAAATATTACCTCTATGTTGTGAACTGTGTTGCAACCATTTCCCTTTTCAAGAGTGCATGGAGGAAGCACATATGGCAGTTAAAAAGAAGATGGAATCCGAAAACAGTGTTTAAAAGTGCCTTATGAAATTTTGTGAATATAACAAAAAAATCTCCAGAATTCGTTGAGAATTTTAAATTTTGGTATTATTTCATGTTATCATAGGATTTTGCATTATTTTGCAATTCATAAATGCTTTTTTTGAGGTTATGGGAAGTGGAGTTAAGAAATGGTACAAGAAAATGACAAAATTGGAGCATTTTGTTTTATTGCGACTCGCGAATTTCACGGATCTCTGCCCATGTATAATCAAAGAGAATGGTGCTGGAAAAATAGTGGTCCATGTAGATAGTTTGCCAGTTATAGAGTACTGGTTCAGACAATTGATTTACAATATTGAAGGGTGTATTGTGATCTTCATCTGTAGGGACTGCATCAGGATACACCTCCATGTTGATTACAAATCTGGATTTTGCCTCACACATTCCATAAATATTTGTACCGTATTTACGAGGTTTTCCCTTTATATACACGCGGAAGAAAACCTGACCACGAAAGGCACAAATCCTTTATTTATTGTTAGATTTTCTTCAGGGAAACATACATTCTGAAATTTACTATTGAGTTCATCTAGTATTGGCTTCACTTTATGAAGGACATCATACCAAGGTTGGCCTCTAAGAGAACATATTTCATTGTTGTTGAGGTAAAGCATTGTTATAACGCCAAGAAATTGGTCACACAACATTCTGACTGATTTTGTGAATGTTGTATGCAGAATAGGCCAAGTGGACTAGTAATCTTGATTTGAAGGCTTTCTGATACGGCACATAATGTGAAAATAATTTTGATTTCATTTATAGATACTCTTTTTCCAAAGTGCATACATTGATTTTGGTGTATCTCACATTTACAATATAATTTATTGATCTGCATACCTATTTGTCTCTTCCTGATTTTTAAAAATTTTTTATCGAAAAAAAAAATTAATACATGTAAGGGAGTACTTCCTCTGTTTGTGGTCCAAAGTACTTGCTTACTAAATTTCCAAAAAATAAATATGAGGTGAGTTAAAATAATAAGTCAAAATTTGGTTGAGAATGGGATTCTGGTTTTTGAAACATATCCTGGTGAGAGGATTATATTTTATAACGAAAGGTGTAAAATTTCCATCTCATATCTAAACTTCGTCCACCGCTGTGGTCTCGAGGTAGCATGCTGCCTTGTCACACAGTGGGCCCAGGTTCGATCCCCGGTATGGGCAGTTTTTCTAGCTGAGGTTTTTATCGGGGTTTTTCCTCACCTGTAAGACAAATGTCATGAAAACTTTAAGGTACAAACAGTCCCCGAAATCATATGACCATCATTACCATAATCCTTCACCGGTGTGGAAAGCAACGGGAAGCTATCACACCTACAATTCCCTAGTAAAGTTGCAAGCATAGCATGAAAATGCTATGATTGCAGTGAAGGACCTGCCTTCGAGCAGAATTACTATGGATGGATGGATCTAAACTTTACTGATATTTACTCCATAGTGTCACTTCCCATTAATTTCTTATAAACAATAAAAAATTAAAAATTGTCAAAAATCTCCCAATTTGGTTTATTTTTTTACTTTACTGTATTGCCCTCGTGGTACTAGATGCTTCAAATATAAATAGTTTGGGAAACTTATTTTGATGACAATGGAATTATTTTGATTAACACTATATACACCATTATTTTATTTAGAAAATTAAAACATATAATTTGTTGACCTTATATTACACATATTTACTACGTTCTTCCAGTCTTATTACAACATGATATCTTGCTTTCACAGTCTTTCAGGAAATACTGAAACAAAATACAAAAACAGCTATAACATCAACAATGATAAATAATAGAAATAATATTAATAACACCAGAACCAGTGACCTCTTGTGAGCTAAAATTTGACTAGAGTTGAAATAATTCACTCATTATGTAACATTTTTTTAAAAAAAGAAAAAAAAATTGTCTGAACTGGGAATCGAACCACAAACTATACATAACATCAAAACATGTAACATTCTTTTTTAAAAAAATAGTCAAATAGATTTAAACTTTAAGATTTTAATAATGACATTATCAAGTAAATTTTTTAAAAATCATTAGGAAGTAACATTATGAGGTTTAATTTAATAATAGAGTTTTTATTTTTTAAACATTCTTACCTCATATGATAATTTTGTCAGACATACGTTTCAAGGCTGAGCGTTTCACAAACTGATTTTTTCTTTTCTTCAGGGCTGACAGCATGAAGAAAAGAAAAAAAAAACAGTTTGTGAAATGCTAAAGACGGGGCCACAGCCTTGAAACATATGTCCGACAAAACATATGAGGTAAGAATGTTTAAAAAATACAAACTCAATTATTAAAGTCTATTTTCATTTCAGGAATAGTCCTGTAAGCCCCAAAGGATAAGATGCCACCAATAGCTGCTTCAACAACAAGAACAAGAACAACAACAATAATAATAATAATAATAATAATAATAATAAATAATTTTATTCTAACGTATTTTCTTCATGATATAATTACTTTTCAGTCAAAGTGGTCAGATGAAATAGTTCTGTTATTCAAACTGTTTGTCCCTTTTCAAAGCCAAGTTTTATTCCATGTTATCAACTGATTACCTTTAATTGAGTGATTATGTTTAATTATCTTTTAATGTAGGTGAATTACCAGTCCATCGTAAAACTACCTCTCTGGTGGCCAAGATTTGATTTTGGAGTGTAGGTTGTCAAACCAGGCTTAAAAGTTTGTCTCCCCTTGAGCTTCGGTATTATGGTGCTGCCTAATACCCGCCATTCATACCCTCACTTTTAGTCACTAGTGGGCCAGGTTTGATTTTGGAGTATTGTCTGACCATCGGATCTGTGCCCACCATAAGATATGTGAACTGAACTCTAATTCTTTTTCTGCCTCGGTAAATAATTTCCCTCCCTGCATTCCTATCTCTCTCTTTTTACCTCTCCCTTTCTCCCCTCCCACTATTCACAATTTTGAGCCTTTTTGTGAGATAAATTATTTGCACTTGCAGCCCTGTATTGTCAATTCAACATGAATATGTAGCATGGAGTAGTGAAACAAATATTATCAAGCATGTAATAGCATTTTTTGCGATGAAGAGAAACGAACAAGTCAATAAATAAGTTGGGTCTGTCGTCATCTTACCTCATATTTCGTTGTTTCTTGTAAGGTATGTTTTAAAGCTCCATCTTCAGTTGGTACAGACTGATGATCTTTAAGTTGTCGACTCTGGAAATTTAATAAGCAAGTTCTTTGGATCACAAAAAGAGGGAGCAGAAGTCGAGATCCAGGGCTGACAACTTAAAGATCATCAGCCTGTACCAACTGAAGATGGAGCAAATATGCTTTGAAACATTCTTACAAGAAACAATGTAATATGAGGTAAGATGACGGCAGACCCAACTTATTTATAAAGTAGAACCTCATAATGTTTACTTCCCATTGTATTTTCACAATAAATAAGTCAAAATATTAAATTAATATTAAGAAGCTAAAGCTGTTACTATGATTGAAATAAGTATATTAAAGTACACAACTAAATTATTGTAATCAAATGGTAAAGAGAAAAATTTATGCCTGAACCGGGAATTGAACCCCGAACCTTCAGCTTTCCATGCTCATGCTCTTAACTATTGAGCTAATTCAGGCTTCCTTCCCATCTCTTTACCATTTGATTACAATAATTTAGTTGTGTACTTTAATATACTTATTTCAATCATAGTAACAGCTTTAGCTTCTTAATATTAATTTAATAAATAATGCTTTAGCTATGTGGAGTCCCTTCTTGTCTTCTTCAGGTAGAAGCCATTCATTGTGTATTTGTGAATGATGATTCATTACATTTGAATGTGTGATCAAGACAGTAAGGTAAAGGAAGGATTTATGCTTGGATGGGAAGGAAGCCTGAATTAGCTCAATGGTTAAGAGCAACAGCATGGAAAACTGAAGGTTTAGGGTTCGATTTCCGGTTCAGGCATAAATTTTTCTCTTTACCATTTGATTAAAACAAGTCAATACCCATTTCCTATAAATCAATAATAATTAACCTTCCATTATTTAATATTCAATTGTCATGATACTGTTTGGAGAAGTTTGGAAACATCCCAGCTTAGAAAGGTTCGTGGCTGCTGTTTGACATGATGGAAGGAAAGTGCATGTAATAATGGAGTGAGTACAGGCGTTAACTTTTCTAAAAACAATATAAACTCTGAAGGTGCACAGATCTGATGATCCAACAATACATGTTTATTAAATTAATATTAAGAAGCTAAAGCTATTACTAAGACTCAAATAAGTAAATTCATGTACACAACTAATTTATTTATTTCAATAATAGTAATAGCTTTAGCTTCTTAATATTAATTTAATAAACATTGTTATAGCTGTGAAGTCTTTTCATGTATTAACGTAGAAGCCGTTCAATGTGTATTTGTGAATGATGATTCATTGCACTGAATGTGGGATTAAAACAGTAAGGGAAAGTGAGGATTTATGTTTGGATGGGAATGTAACCCAGATTAGCTCAGTGGTCAGAGTGTCAGCACGGAAAGCTGAAGGTGCGGGGTTTGATTCCTGGTTCAGGCAGAAATTTTTCTATTTGAAGAGAAAAATTATACGCTCAGTCAGGGGTTTGAACCCAGGACCTTTGGCTTTCTAGGCCAATGCTCTACCACCGAGCTACATGAGAAACTCCAATCTATAATTTTTCTCTTCAAATATAATTTATTCTTCAGTGAGAAGTGTTAAATTAATAACAAAACATCGAATGAAGCCCTACTGGCTTTATAAAGTAGTATTTAAATTCCCAATAAATGTCTTCTAAAATAAGAAGCTGCCATTTGCATGATTGAGCAAATGCTTGAAGCATTAGGCACTTGGGAATTAACAGTGTATAAGAGAAAAATTTGCATTTAGATTGGAGTTTCTCAGGTAGTTCAATGGTAGAGCATTGGCCTAGGAAGCCAAAGATCCTGGGTTCAAACCCCAGCCTGAGCGTACAATTTCTAAGTTAGACATCAGTATGGTTCAGTGATTTATGCCACAAAATATATTTTTGCTGAGAATGAAACCTTTCTTTATATTCACAGCCATAATGTAAAAATAAATAATAAGATTATGGCATAATAAATGTATGTACCTGGTGTTAATTACTGAAACAGTCATAATGGAAGCAGCAGGAATTATGTTTTCTCTCTCTTAAAAAACTAAAAAGGGTTTTGTCTGGTTCGAACACACAACTTCATGAATACCAGTCCACAAAGTTATCATTAAGCTATAACACTTACATGCAGTACTTTTACAAAATAACTATAGATACACTTCAGCCTGAGGTCCAACAATGTGTAACATTCCCTTCTCCAAGTATTAGGAAAAACACTTGAACGATCCTTCATTTTGAAGACAGTGGTCACTTTCATTTTTGCCAGTTATACTGTATTATGTGTCACTTATCTCAAAAAGTTTGAACTCTATTCAACAATATAATTGTTTTTTGTTGAATTCTGGACACAATATAAATAAATGCGAGATATATTTATACATACACATACTCAGTCTTCTAGAATATTGTCTGCTGTTGGTAGCAGTGTGTGCTGCCTCTCCTCGTACATGCTCTTGGCATAGTTAACTTGTTGTGACACCTGTAACATAACATACATGCAGTGTTTATTGAAGAATTTGTTATGTACGGTATAATTTATGTACAGAATGTCTCTAAAGTCACTATCCATTTCCATGAAAACACTACTACTTTTTTCTTTTCTTTGTTTACACTGTTAGCTTAGTGCAACATGTTTAGTATGGAAGAATGGGTTGCCATTGTTTGTGCATAGGTACGCAGATTGTCATAAGAAGATCTCAGAGTTGAATTTTACCCACAAATTCCGTAAATCAATCCCAACAAAGGCACACATTTGTCTGCTTATAAACAAATTTAAGCATCATGTTTTTTTTTTGAGTCTAAGAAACATCTTACCTCAATTTAATGTTGATTTGTTCCCTAACATGTTTTGATATAATCATCTGTATCATCTTCAGCTTGCCCAGACTGATGAGTTTTATGTTGTGAACCCTGGATGTCGATATCAGCTCCCTCTTCCAGCTGGCTGAAGAACCTCCAAACTAGGTCACGTTCAGCAGGAATTTCGAAATTCATAACTCTATTTTTGTTCTTCTGAATGTAATTTTTTTCCCAAATGGTGAGTTCTTTTGTATTTTCTAATTGTTTTAATAATTTTAGTGTTCGAATTTACATTGTGTTTTTCAGCCCAAACATGAGCAGCAACTGCAGATTTTTCTATTTCCCCATATTTAATATTTTATGTTAATGGAGGAAATAGAAAAATTAAAAAATAGAAAAATATTTTATATTAATAATATTAGAAACGGGGAAATAGAAAAATCTGCTTTTGGGCTGAAAAACACAATGTAAATCATCATCATCATCATCATCATCATGAACAAATTCGTTTTAGGCCATGTGGCCTGTATGGTAAACCTAGCGAAGATGGTCTAAATTCGAACACTAAATTATTTAAACAGTGAGAAAATACAAAGGAACTCACCATTTGGGAAAAAAATTACATTCAGAAGAACAAAAATAGAGTTATGAATTTCGAAATTCCTGCTGAACGTGACCTAGTTTGGAGGTTCTTCGGCCAGCCAGAAGAGGGAGCTGATATCGACATCCAGGGTTCACAACATAAAACTCATCAGTCTGGGCAAGCTCAAGATGATAAGAAGATTATATCGAAACATGTTCGAGAACAAATCAACATTAAATTGAGGTATGATGTTTCTAGACTCAAAAAACTTGATCAAAAGAACCTCAAAATATTTCTTCCTAAAATAAACCATTAAATTTAAGCATACTGTGAGTGTGTGTGATGAGGTATATCAAGGACAACCAAGTGTATCAGCAGAAACAGTGCAGCAAGTTCAAATTGCCAGTGATATTCCAAACGCATCAAATTGATGCCTCAATAGGTAGTTGAATGCCTCTCGCAACACAGTGAAAAAAATTATATGTTTCACTCTACGAAAATGTCCTTATCACGTCTGCTTGATTTACAGAATGTATCACAGAAGCAGCAGGCTCTTTTACAGTTTATATGTGAAGGTCTACATTTCATTTCACAGCTGAAAGATGGGGCATGTGTTTTCACCTTAGATAGCAGTTATGTAGAAAGGCAATAGAATGTGTGTAAAACTTCACATAAAATTTTATTTTTCAACCATTGCCTTCCTTTATTGAAATTAATAGTGACTTCAGAGACACTCTGTATTTTTGAAACACTATTTTTAAGTACTGAAGTATGAAAGAAATTGTTTTTGCAGTTCTGTATTCCTTAAGTTCACATATGTTCAAAATGTTTTCATTCAATTCCTCCACTGTCAGTGGTGTACACTATATTTTTTAAAGCTACGAAAGGTGGAGAATGATGGGGAATTCCTTAGCACTTCCTCTTCATCCTATCCATCTCTGATTCGATGTGTGATCAATAAAATTCCTCACATTGATATGAAAGTGAGCTGAACCCTTCTTGTTGAAAGTAAATGCCAAACAGGTCATTAACCCTCTGCATGCCATGGGTAAAATCTTTTGTGTTAAAGATTTAGGGCCGCATGCAAATACATTAGTCTCTAATAATAATTTCGATATTCCGGTGGATAAAAATTTAATTACAAAGTTTATAATCCCAACGAAAGATGGCAGCACAAGAGGTGATGTCACTAAAGAAATCAACAATCATGGAATTTCATCAGTGGATGCCATGACTGAAGAAGGACATAATATTGTCTGAAACCGTCGGTATCAAAGAAGTTTGAAAATGTATGAGGTGAGTTGATTAAAATATGTTCTCCACTCACTATTAATGATATAACCTCATAATGTTTACTTCCCAATATTAATTTAAATATAACATTAGTCTCTACTCAAATTACTTCCAATCACTGGTGAGCTGACTTACGGTGAGCAAGTGCAAAGATTGAATTAGCTACCCACTAACTGGTCATGCAAGAAAGTCGTCGTTTTCGTAATAATAGCAAGAAATTACCCAGAATTCTCAGCGATAAAACCACTTCCGTTATTTTCGCCTGCTAGAGGAATGCATTTATGCTTGCGTCCCGCAAATAATACCATATACAACGACGTCTGCATCGCTCAATATTACGCCTATTCTCCTGTTCTTCCAGTTGAATTCTTTGATAGACTCTCTTAAATTCCTCTTCTCAGCGTAAACCGAAAACATGATCAAAGTCAAGGTCTGCCATCTTGGATAAAGCAGCAAGGTTTCAAAGTACATTGGTTACCATAGGTTCCCATTGGGATTCTCATGATTCGTTTCTCTCCTAAGTCACCTCGCCAGGTAGCTTAGGAATTTCAACGATTATTATCGCATGAACAGATTTTTGAGAATGCAAAAACGTATTTGGATACAACTTTCTCAGCAGAGTACAGGCAGAAAACGACTTTTACGGTCTAATGCGTTCATAGATTCGAGCCTTAAACTGTATCCGTCGATATGATCGTCTTTGCAAGTAGTTTAAGTATAGTATATGGCAGGTAATGGACAGAAGCATCAGAGCCGATCTAATCAGCTCATGGCACCTATAGGGTTAAGGTGTGGAATCATGATTTCCAACATTTGCAGTTTCTTTGAAGTATGAACCAACATTCCTCTGGAAGACAGACTGCAAACTGCATACCATACTACGACTACTGCTGCTGCGGCTGCTTGTGGTAGATTCATGGACTTTTCTTCAAAGAGGTTTAGGTTTTTGTTAGCTCTACATACAGTCATGTTGATGACTTGTGCTCTTAAGTTTAAATGTGGCTTCATCTGACCTAACAAATCTTGAAAATCTTCCCTCTTATCATACATGTTCATGAAATACAAAATTGCAATCACCTGTCTGCGTTGACCTCATTTAAAAGACTGAGAAGTCTCAGAATATAATGTTTCCAAATTTAGCTCACAAATTTCTATGAATATTGGATTTACCAATACAAATCTCATGAGAATATTGTTTGAATAACTACTTTAGGATTGTGCTAAAGACTGCATCAATCCATTAACATTCTCATTGTCGGTGGAACTTCTCTTTTTTCTGCACTGCCCTTTCAACCCATTCTAGCAACTTCAAATCTGTCTCAGATTCTTATGATTATTAACCACATTGGTGATGGTGTATCAAATTCAACTCACCAATATTGTTGAACCTCAACAACATTCTCCACTCTCCAATAAGATATTTAGTAATATTATAATGATATTGTATAAAGAAAAATTAATGTCTGAACCAGAAATCGAACTGTGGACATCTCGTATTCCATACGAGTGTGCAAGACCACTACACTATTCGACACATGATACAAACATTAATAATTCTTTCCACATATACAAATCTATAATTCTCGTTTCATCTGCTGCCAGATGTCATTACCAACGTCAATGGCCAGTTTAATTTAAAAGTATCTATGTTTGAGAATTTTACACCACCACTTTTATAAGCAGTAACGATGTTATTTAACACTTTCCCAATTCAGGAAGAAATTGTAATTGCTTTAGCTGTGTAAAATTCATGTCTATCAAATTATAACCTATACTGACATGTTTGTTTATAAATGGAAAAAGCATTTCTAGGTTTTCCACTGTATTCTGAATCATAAACTGCAAAACTATACTTCTGTGTCATCTCGTTGCTCATAAATAGTGTTTCAAAGAGAAGTCAATTTGAGACACTAATTTTAACTCACCCATTTGGCAACCACTTCGCTGTCACACCTCACCAATGGTTGTCGTATCTTCTCGCTGCCTGCTGTCTCCATCTTCACAGTCAACTCAATGTACTGCAGCAGCTCAACTCTAGAACTGCGACTACGAGGTTCACAGTGTAACAAATTGCTGTAAACATAAATATTGTATGCAAAGTTTTTTTTGTGTTAGCTACAGCCAGGATAAGTTAAGTTCCAACCTCTAACTATGAGACCATCTTTCGAGTTTACATGTGATAATTCTCACAAGGGATGTGCGTGGCCTTGAATACTCAAAACTGCAAGAAAATGTGCTTAGAATATAAATCACTCATCCCAAAAACAGTGGTATGAGTTATTCCCATGCAAAACACAGCTGTTGTCTGCTAGCATCATTCTATGGCAGATGTTGTACATGCACTAACAAATACTTACTCTAGGTGTGTGTAGGCAAACAGTTTTCGGATCCACAATGGGTTGAAGCAAGGAGATGCACTATCTCCTCTACTATTTAATTTTGTACTAGAGCATGCCATTAAATCTTTAGAGAATGAGGAAGGCTTACATCTGAATGGTATTAATAAGCTCTTAGTTTATGCTGATTGGGTGATAGCGAGGAGATACTAAATGCCAACACGCACACACTATTGAGTAACACTAAGAAATTGGGACTGGAAGTAAATATCAATAAAACCAAATATATGGTTACACACAGAAATACATTATATAATGGAAATGGAGAGCTAATGAAAAATGAGGGTAATTTTGAGGAAGTGGCTAAATTCAAATACCTAGGAACAATAATCACAAATAGAAATGAGATGCAGAAAGAAATTAAACGTAGACTCAATTCTGGAAATACATACTATTATGCATTACAGGGACTCTTGACTTCCCAACTCATTTAAAAAACGTTAAACTGGAAATATATATATCCGAGCCGCCGATTCTCCGGCTCTGAAGTTTACATTGTACGAAGGGCAAAGGGAGAACTCACCCTCCACTGCCAATAAGAAAATGGTTGTAGTGGGAGTGATCGTTTGCCACAACCAATCACTGCTCTTGATGCAGCTATAGCGCATTAGTAAGGTTTGAAATTGCTGAGATGTTGTCAGCTGTATGTCTGCTAACTGCATACATAAAGGGCACTCCCACTGAATATCCATATTGTTGTGAAAACGTCAAGGCCGGAGAATCAGAGGCTGCAGTGTAAAACAATTAATCTACCAGTTATATTATATGGATGCGAAGCATGGACTCTTACTTTAAGGGAGGAAAGAAGATTATGAGTATTTGAGAATGAAATTCATAGGAAAATTTTTGGACCAAAGAGAGATGAATAGACAGGTGAACGGAGAAGACATAACAGTCTTTACAGGAAGCCAGATATAATAAGAACAGTTAAGTCTCATAGACTGCGATGGGCAGGACATGTGGCATGAATTGGAATGAAAGATGTACATGGAAGCTTGTTGTAGGAAAACCAGAGGGAAAACGCCTAGTTGGTAGACCAAGAATGAGGTGGGAGAATAACATTAACTATGATTTGAGGAAGTAGATTATACAGGGAATGATTGGAAAACATTAGCTCTGGATAGGGATGTATGGAGAGCTTATGCCTGCATGGGCATGAACCTACAGGTTTGATAGTGCCAGTGAATTAGTTAGTTAGCTGTGTGAATAGCACAGCTGCAGTAAGAGGCCGTCTTTTGGAGTGTTCGGTTATGGGTTAGAGTGTAAAGAAAGTAAACCGGTATCATGAGGTAAATTAATCCCATGAAAGTTGTATCAAAATATTAGAGACAAAGTTGCAACATGCTGAATATGGAAATGTAATCGGAGATGAAGATTATGGGGCTCGCGAATGTTATATAGTATAATAATTCACAAATACAATGGGGATGATGCAGAAATACATGAAGATATGCTGGATAGGTATAGTGATTTTGAAGGACAGGAAGAGCCCATATCTGAAGTTTGCTCATTTAGCAGTACAAGACTTTAATCTTCAGAGCAACAGGAAATCTCTAACAAAAAGTCAAGGGCCAGTGTACTACAAGATATTGATAACAATATCCTGGAGAATATTTATGAAGACTATTACAATTGTGGCTTCAATTCCTATAGCAAACTTATGAGGCTCTATGAGTGCATTCAAAGTAAATAGTAAATCAAATTCTTCTCCTACTTCATGAAATTAGGCCTTTTGACCGGTTTTCACATCAAGTGGGATTTAATGAATCTTTCTAGTAAATGGGCATCCAACACTTCTATGTCCTATTGGTTTGTACTTTAATAACAATTGAGAGATTCTATATGTAGGCATTCTTTTAACATATTTAAATTAATATTGGAAAGTAAACATTATGAGGTTATATCATTAATAGTGAGTGGAGAATATATTTTAATCGACTCACCTCATACATTTTCAAACTTCTTTGATACTGACGGTTTCAGACAATATCATGTCCTTCTTCAATCATGGCATTCACTGATGAAATTCCGTGATTGATGATTTCTTTAATGACATCACCTCTTGTGCTGCCATCTTTCGTTGGGATTATAAACTTTGTAATTAAATTTTGATCCACCGGAATATCAAAATTCATAGATTGATATTTATTCTTCTGAATGAATATCATTTCCCAAATTGTCAATTCAAACGGTTTATCCAATTGTTTCAAAAGTTTTGCTTCTTTTTCAATTTTATGATGTTCTAGTAAAATATGTGCAGCAATTGCTGATTTTTCAATTTCACAACTTTTAATATTTCTAAAATGTTCTTTAGTGCGTGTTTCTAAATTCCTTTTTGTTTTTCCTATGTATACTTTGCTACAATCATTACAATTAATTTGATAAATTCCAGATTTCTTACTGTCTGGGATGTTGATTTTTTTATTGGTATTTAAAAGTTTTTCCAGACTAAATTTATTAATTGGTGCCAAAGTAATGTTGTATTTGTGAAATATTTTTTTAAATTTCCCATGTACTATTGGATGGTAAGTAATTTTCTTGAAATTCTTCTTTTCTTTTACTAACCATTTGTAGGGTAGAGCATTCTTTAAGTTGTTTTATCTATCTGAATTTCTTTAATTTGTTAGATATTATATTCTTATTAAAACCATTTAATCTGGCTATATTTAGGATATTTTCGTATTCTTTCTTAAAATTTTCTCCTTTTAATGGGACCTTTATCAATCTCATGCTGTCAATTTTATTTGTTAAATTAAAAATATTTAAGTAAAATATTATAAAATAAAATAAAAATATTTAAATCAAATTGCAAGGTAAAATTAGATTATGTGACTATCAAAAAGGTGAGAACAAGCTCACTTTAAGGGAAACAGCATATCACAATCAAAAACTTTAAAAGAGTATGTAATGTCACAATTTTATAGACAAGAGCATATGGATTTTCTGTTCATTACTGACATTTGAAAATGTGGGCACTAGAAACATGTAAGTGATTAGCCTGGACAATTTCACAGCTTCGATTACTTTCATCAAGAAACTTAAGGCTGAATATAGCTTATCTTCCAGGCATATTATTATGTTCATCACACGTAAGGACATATAAGAAGATCATATTATTCACCAGAAGACACAGGGGTTTGGGAAGGAAATGAAAAAATATGTAACAGACAGGAGTGTGGACAAAGAAAATGTTTAGAACAGTGATCCAAGTCAATTAAATTAAGAAATGTCTTCATTGTCAACACTATCTCACAGAGGACAGGAAACTACAGTTGGTGTGTTGCAGTCTGTGCATAGCTCTACACACAGCTATACAAATGATATGGTTTTATCACTGAGTGGCAGCTCTATATCTGTTTTCAAGAGCAATAAGGCACATTTGGCCTAAATGTTCCAAAGAAACTTAGAGCAATAAGTCCATGTAACATTCATGTGGAGACAAGCAAAAGTGCAAAAATGACGAAAGAGCATATGAAAAGTTTTCAAAATACGGTCCTTAGTGAACATGTATTTGACGATGCGAAGAGCCTATTGCTGTGTAATTCCTGGTCAGGCCATAAAGATTGTACTCTGTTGGATGAAAGTTTTCCAAACAAGAATGTTATGCTCAAGATATTGCCACTGAAGATAAGAAAATACTGCCAACCTCTTGATGTGTACTTCTTCAGGTAACATAAGCTCTACATGAGTATTAAATTTGAAGAGAAAAATTTAATTTATCATTCAATGAGATGCGTTAAATTAATAACAAAAACATCAATAGAAGCCCTACTGACTTTTAAAAGTAATGTTAAATTCCCAATAAAGTCTTCTTGGGTGCTCATCTAGGGGATATGTGGGTGGCGACCACAAGGTGCCCAAGCTGTGCAAAACATTTCTTCCACTTACTTGTGTTTTGCACTCTTTTAACTTTACTATCTAACCTCTCTTGGTTAACTCTTGTTTCGACCCTGACGCTATTAGGGCATCCGAGGGCTAGGGAGTCTTTCCTTTCTTCCATTTCTTCTTTCCTTTATTTTCTTTTCTTCTCCAGAAAAGCCTGACCAGAGGCTATAAGATGGCAGCCCCATCACTGGTCTTGCCTTCCTTTGGCCAGCAACCAATCGAAGGGACTATTATTATGCTTTCAAGTCTTATACGAGATTTTCCCTCAAACGCTGGAGGGAAAATTTTCTATAGGATCGTAACAGGCCTTGGCCTAATACTTGGAAGGAAGAAGAAGAAGAAGAATCAAGAAGCTGCCATTTGCAAACATGAAGCCACAGCTTCAAGCATTTGGTGCGTGGGATTTACAACATATATAAGAGAAAAATTTGCATCTAGATTGGAACTCACCCCAGTAGCTCAGTTGGTAAGAGCATTGGTACAGTAAACCAAAGGTCCCGGTCTGGGCAAACATTTTTGTCTTCAAATTTAATTTATCATTCAATGAGATGTGTTAAATTAATTAATAATTTAACTTTTTTTGGGATGGAATCAACAAGGGGGTTAGAATTTTTTTTATTTAAGAATAATTCTGGCATTCCTGTGGTATTTTGCAGCCATTTAGAGATGCTATTAAGTTATTTAGAAAGGAACAGACATTTCCTTTAACTTCTTCTTATATTTTTTAATTATTTTTCCTCCATTTTTAGTTTATTTTTATCTCGATTTATAGATAACGAAAATATCTGGAACTATAAGAAATTTTATAACTTTATCACCTATCCTATAGGAATATTTTAATAAAACATCTACATGAGGATTGTTGATTTTGTAAGACTACAATGTGAAAAACCACAAGTAAAGTTATACGATCATCATTTCATCAGACTTCACTTTGTATTATACAATCAACCAAAGTACAAGCCTATGTTTCAATACGCTTGGCAAAAGACAGGCATAACATTGACTTACAAGGAATGGGAAAATCTACAAGCTTATGACATTACTACATTACAAAGAAAATCTGCAGTAGCAACATTCAGACTGCTAACGGGACATGACTGCTTGAATAAACACCTACACAGAATTGGCATAACAGATTCACCTAAATGCCCTTTTTGCAATTTAAATGAAGATATGGAAAGAAACCATCTCCTCCGTTGTCCAGCTTTTGTAGAAGAGACCAGCCTTTCTGCTAAATATTGGAGTGCAAGAGAGCGAATGATTTCATTATCAAGTGCTCGACATTAGATACCAACCAACATTGACTTACCAATATTATTGCTTGAAAATGTAATTAGTGTGGTGTTTGATAATGGATTGCTTGAATGCAGAAGTGGTGTTGAATGTGAAAAAGTGGCTTTAGTCAGATGTCCTTACTGTTCTGTTCCATTTTGCTTTGACCACTTCTTTGAAATCCCACAGCACTATGAAGACAGAGTAGCTAACAGATCAATAGAAAAAGTTTGTTGTTCAGATAGCGTAATAATTTTAAGTAGAGGGAAATATAATTATAAGTCAACATTGATATATCTGTGTTTTTTTGATGAGGGATTTATATTCTAAGCACATTTTTGTGCGGTTCTGAGCATTTGAGGTCACACACTTTCCTTGTCAGAGGTAAAGATAAATTCTGCATTGGAATTACAGTAGTATGATCTATTTCATCATTAATTAGTTATTTCATAATTCACAAAATTCAAATAACTGAACTTCTATATAAATCATACTTGACAAATACAACAACAGAATAATATAGCATACTGGCATACATACAAAAAACTTAAGTGTAAGATTTAGATTAAAATTTTTATACCTCACCTCATATCCAGTCTTCTAATTATACAGGTTTCGAACCTTAGGGAGCTTCATCTTCAGTAATTTCTTGTCGATCATGAGAACTGCTTCTTCCTCCCTCTGTTCGTGGGCCGATAAACTGTCGGATGAAATCAGAACCCCCAGGAATTTCAAAGTTCATAAGTTTTTCTTTCTTGTTTTTTTTTTTAACGTGGATTTTTTTCCAAACTGTGAGTTCTTTTTGTTTTTCTATTAAACTGGGATTCTGATTTAATCTGGAGGTACATCGGTCCACCAAAAGAGGAAGGAAGAAGCAGTTCTCCTGATTGACATAACATAAGTCTACAAGAAATTACTGAAGATGAAACTGACCAAGCTTCGAAACCGGTATAATTAGAAGACTGGATATGAGGTGAGGTATAAAACATTTTAATTGAAATCTTAAATTAAACCTCATAATGATTTTTTCCTATAAAACTTCAATCTTAGGTATATTTCAAAATAAATAACATAAGTAAAATAATATAAAACAATAATAAAGTAAATAGGCAATTTAGAAAACCATAGGCTGTTGAGATATTTGTTAGAACAACAGTTCCCAAACTTGCTCCCAAAACATCTAATGCTCTCTGAAGAGATTGCAAGATAATGTCTAAAGTTCAAAATTCTGAATGTTTACTTTCTATCCTCAAACAGTATGGTCATATAAGTGCTAGGTGAAAATTAGTGCTCATGATTAATTTTTCTATTTAAAAGTGACCCATGACCTAAAACATTTGGGAACCACTGTGTTAGAACAATGAGTGATACATAGGACTAGGAATTAATGTGATTAGAGAGGAGGCAGATGTCAAAGATTTAAGGACGGCTTAACAAGAACAAAGATTGTGATGGTTTACTCAAGTAAAAAGGTTGTGATGATCTTGTAAAGAAGACTTTATTAATAGATATAAGAGGGAAGATATCTATAGGGAGACCAAGAGGCAGATGAATGGAGCAAAAGAAGAAGGATGTTGAAATAAGTAAGAACAAATAAAAGTAAGAGAAAATAATAAAGTTTTTGTGAGAATGGGAACACCTTACCTCAAATTAATGTTGAGTTCTGTTTGAGCATGTTTCAATATAATCCTCTATATCATCGACAGCCCAACTTCTGGGCAAGCTGATGATGATACAGAGGATTGTATCGAAACATGTTCAGACAGAACTCAACATTCATTTGAGGTACGAAGTTCCCATTCTCACAAAAACTTGATTAAAAGAATCTCAAAATGTTACTTCCTAAAATAAACCATAAGAGAAAATAATTTTAAAGGATTGTGATTGTCAAAGACCTTTATGAAAACCTCATTCTTCAAAATGGAACATGAGCCAATAATTTAAAATAAAATATAACAGTACCTTAAGTGTGTTTCCACTACTATGGTGCATACCCCTGATGCACTGACAGAAAATACACGAACCATCTCACTGGACACCAGGATCCGTAGATCTTCTGCTCCAGTCCGCAGGCATTCATAGGCCATGAACCTAAAACAACAATATACAAGTGCCATTATGTACAGAAAATATTAGAAAACGTAAACTTTCAGAATTATACTAAAAGGAACAACATATTTACAAAAAAAAATTTAATTTACAAAGAACACACTTACAATTCTGTATAGTTTCGCTTGTTAATGTTGAACAGGAACTCTTGTCCCTGACTTTGTTGTTTTGTGTACTGGGGGAGAAGACCACCGGGACTAGTAACACAGCGTGGCAGTCGCAGACGTCCTGGACCAACACGACTAGAACTGTAAACATAAACACAGCATACAAAACTAACAACACAATATCATCACTGTAAAAAAAAAATTACATGTTACATCTTTGGTCAGGTTAATTAATTATAAAAAGGAGCAAATTGGTTCAGACAGAAGTGTTTCAGATTTATATTCAGAATGTCCCAAGTTTAAATTTCAGATTCAGCAACCTGATTGAACTTTTTACAGGTTTTTCTCAATGAAGACAAATATTGGGTTACAATATTAAATTAATGTTGGAAGTAAACATTATGAGGTATAATCATTAAAATTCATCGGAGAACATATTGTTTAAACAACTCACCTCATAGGATTCATGCTTCCATGATATCGCGATTTCAAACACAGTCGTGTTCATCTTCAACCATAACTCTTACTGACGAAATTCTTCAGCCGTCAACTAGTCTATTGTTGCCATCTTCAGTGCTGTCATCTATGGTTGAATTTATGAACTTCGAAATCAAAGTAATTTCGTTAGGGATATCAAAATACATTTAGAATGTATATACATTCAGAAAAACAAAAATAGATCAATGAATTTTGATATCCCTAACGAAATTACTTTGATTTCGAAGTTCATAAATTCAACCATAGATGGCAGCACTGAAGATGGCGACAATAGAATAGTTACAAATTGGGTTACAATTTCATTCCCAGAACATTTTTCATTATCAATCATCACTGCACAGAATTTTAAAATTAAATCAGAGAACTTCTAGAAAAAAAACAAACATAACAGACATAGTGGTACACAGCCTGCAAATAATGTTCTGAGAGTCTGTGTCACCCGAATTGATAGAATGCAAAGCATTTACTTTCCCCTTCTCCTTACCACAAATAGGTCAGTACCAGGAATACTGCTTTTCCCTCTGTATCTAGATCACTCAAAATTATGTAAATAAGAAAATAAAATATTAATAAATTACAATAGGAAGTAACATTATGAGGTTCTTCTTAATAAATAAGATGAGTTTGTTCAACATTTTTATTATTCATTTCATACATCTCAATGATGGATAAATTATATTTGAAGAGAAAAATTATACGCTCAGACTGGGGTTTCAACCCAGGACCTTTCAACCCCAGTCTGAGCGTATACTTTTTCTCTTCAAATATAATTTATCCATCATTGAGTTTGTTCATCTTAACTGTTTGTTCATCATAGTTCATCTTCAAAAGTACACCAGATGGCAGTTTAGAAAATTACCGGCATAATAAAAAATTGACAGTCGTGAAAACAGCTGACAATGGGAATGATGTTTTTCCCGATACTGCAGTTCTGTGTTAAAAAAACATAGATGTATAAGGTAAGAAGAATTCACGATTCATTTGATTCTTATTAAGAAAACCTCGTAATGTAAAAATTCCCAAATTTATTATATTAAATTTTATATATTAAATTTGGGAATTTTTAATATTATGAGGTTCAATTCATAAGAATTAAATAAATTGTGATTATTTCATACCTCATACTTCTATGTTCCTTTAAACACAGCACTGCAGTATCGGCGACTCCTTGTCACCATCGTCAGCTGTTTTCACGATTGTTAAAAAAAAATTGACAATCGTGAAAACAGCTGACGATGGTGACAAGGAGTCGCCGATACTGCAGTGCTGTGTTTAAAGGAACATAGAAGTATGAGGTACAAAATAATCACGATTTATTTAATTCTTTTGTTATATTAATTTGTTCGTCTTATTTATTAAGTAAAATATTATCTATCATGTTTTTGGAGGTTATTAATAAAAATTAAATTTCTTAATTACTGACATGTTTTGTTTTTATATTAATATTTCTACTATCTAGTGTGATACAAATTTATCATTTTAGTATGATAACGTGCAGGGTGGCAGGGCAATGGGAAATCATCTATTCTTCAGAGCATACTAACAGAAAAGAAAACATTTTCTTTTTTTTCAGTAAAAAGGCAGATGTTAAAGAGAAATAAAGAAAATAAATGTACAGATATAAGCCATAAACACAATTATATTTTCATAACTAAGGCTCGAAAATTGAGGAAAAGTCCTTTTTTTTTATTTTATGTCTGAAAACGAGGCCCAACATAATATATATACAGTATACATATTTTGGGCCATTGAAGGCCAGAAAATGGTATATTTTATTCATCCTTCTGTCCTTTTTCGATGTTTTTTGGTTTATTGGTCCATTTTTAGTCTTTTTTCAGGTCTTAACAGCTTTTTTTTTGCAACTTTACCTTATTTTGACTAAATTTATACGATTCTTATAATTCAAGAATCCGTAAAGTCCAGTCTTAATTCCAATTTATTTTAAAAACACTATCTAGTTTTACTTTCTAAAGACTTTTCACATTCCAAACACTTTTCTTCCGAGAGAAACTATTGAATCCTCATAAAATATCACATTATTTTTAACTACCAGAGCCTCCTGACCACCTGGACTATTGTATTTCAACTTCAAATTTTCTAAGTTGCCACTTTGTGACAATTATCTCGAGCAGAGGGTGAAGGCAACAAGATTGTCTTTATCCACTCGTTAGCAACTGTATCACTTTTTACATCCTTTTTCCAGTTTTTAGGTCTTTTATAGTATATTTTTATTTTTAGGTCTTTTTAAAAACCTCATATCCAGTCTTCTAACTAAACCGGTTTCGAAGCCTGGGCAGCTTCATCTTCAGTAATTTCACGTCGACTGATGTTATGATGATCAGAAGAATTGCTTCTTCTTTTATAAGCATTTTATAGGTTGTCAACTTCTGAGCCCTATTCATAACCTATGAAGACTGATTTTTTGCAACAGAGAGTAGACCTGCTGTTCTGGTGACTAATGGAGGAAGGGAAAAGTCATACCATCTATTTGAAACATAGTATAGATAAAATATGACTTTAGATATTACTAACTCACTTACACTATCAATCTTCGAGGTTTATGACCATGAGGAAAAAAGCTCTCCATACATCCCTATCTAGAGCTAACGTTTCATATCATTCCCCTTATAATTAATCAGCATCAAATCATGGTTAATGTTAATCTCATTCTTGGTCTATCTACAGAGTGCTTTCCCTCTGGTTTTCAAGTTTCCATTCCCTCTTTCATCCCCCATTTGTGCCACATGTCCTGTTCATCATAGTCTATGAGACTTAACTGTTCTTATAACATCTGGTTTTCCATAAAGATCATGTAACTCAATGTTATGTAGTTTTCTCCATTTGCCTGTCACTGTGTCTCATTTTCGTCCAAACACATTTCTAAGAACTTTATTCTCAAATACTTGTAATCTTTACTTCTCCATTAAAGTATATGACCATATTTTGCATCCATATAATATAATTGGGAGAATAACCATTTTATACATAGTTAAATATAGGAAATAACATTATGAGGTTCTTAAATCAATGAATGAATGAGTCACTTCTTATCTTCTTCTTCTTCTTCCTTCCAAGTATTAGGCCAAGGCCTGTTACGATCCTATAGAAAATTTTCCCTCCAGCGTTTCATAGGACGGCCCAGTGACCGGGAAATTCTCGTATAAGACTTGAAAGCTTAATAATAGTCCCTTCGATTGGTTGCTGGCCAAAGGAAGGCAAGACCAGTGATGGGGCTGCCATCTTATAGCCTCTGGTCAGGCTTTTCTGGAGAAGAAAAGAAAATAAAGGAAAGAAGAAATGGAAGAAAGGAAATACTCCCTAGCCCTCGGATGCCCTAATAGCGTCGGGGTCGAAAAAAACAAGAGTTAACCAAGAGAGATTAGATAGTAAAGTTAAAAGAGTGCAAAACACAAGTAAGTGGAAGAAATGTTTTGCTCAGCTTGGGCACCTTGTGGTCGCCATCCACATATCCCCTAGATGAGGACCCCTGAGGGCACTTCTTATCTTACCTCATATTATGTTTTGTTTAAACATGGGAACTGCAGTTTTCAAGAGGAGTCCCTCTTATCTTCAGCCGACATTATGACTACTGGATTTTTATTGGAATCTAATGTTATGCAGAGTGATTCAGAAATATATGGCTATACGTTTGATCGCATTTTGTGACGAAAATATTATTATTAAAGGAAATATGATGTTATCATTGGAAAGGGAATCCTTCAATTACAACAATAGAACAAAACAAAACAAATCACTGCTCACGTGCAGCTTGGCGGGTTGATTTTTGTGGGCTAGTGTCGAACGCCTCCACAATTCTCTTCGTTATTTCTGCATCCGTGCTAATGCGAGGCCTTCCAGGAGGTTTGATTTTCTGCATCCTTCTCATTTCCAGCAGTAGTTTTCTCCACTTCCCCACAGTCGACAGCTGCAATGCTATGTTAAACTCACGTCTTGCGGCCTCACAATCATTAGCATACGTTATTGCCCATGCAGCAATTGTAATTTGCAAATGCCATTTTGACTAATGACGTAAGTTCTACACTGTTTTGTTTTATTCCATTGTTGTAATTTGAATAATTGCCTTTCCAATGGTAATTTCATATTTCCTGTAATGGTAATATTTTCATCACACAACGCGATCAAACGTATAGCCATATTTATGATTCACCCCGTAGATGAAGATTCCACGAAAAACTGGTAGTCATAATGCAGGCTGAAGATAAGAGGGATTCTCTTGAAAACTGCAGTTCCCGTGTTTAAAAAAACAAAGTATGAGGTAAGATAAGAAGTGATTCATTCATTCATTGAACCATTTTATAATATATATATTAAAGTGTACATAAATAAGAATGGAGTAGAAAAGGAAAGAAAACAAAAAGGATAAAATAAATGGGAAGACAAAGAGGGCCTAAATGAGATCCTTGAGTAACTGAACAACATTTGTTTAATAATTAAATTAAACCTCATAGTGTTCTTTCCCCGTGAAAGTTAAATAAACATTTGTTTACCTCCTGCTTGAGTCTCTGACTGCACTCGCTGCTTCTGAAGCAAGATCTAGTACTCCAACCACAGGCTTTGTGACAGTGCCTACCAGACCTTTCCCAAAGCCAGATATCAGCCCCTGCAACATAGAGTATACATTCAGATCATAACAATTTTTAAAAAAATCAACATGTTGCCTGCTAATTTCATATCTATATGAGCACCATCTGCTGATTGGTTTACATCAGTGTCTCATCAGTTTGCTAATAATGCACATATTTTAATTTCACACAAAATTTGCTCTCTACATATTTGTAGCATAGTGCATTGCTCGTTAAATTCCTTTGATAATCATTTGTGCTATCAAGATGTTCTTTCATTGCCACATCAATGGAAGCAAACTAACAAAATTTACTCTCTGAACACTCCTAGATTGCCACAAATTTCCTTTTCATTATGATTCCTTAAGCACCAGTTTAAAGGCACCACAAAATTTTACACAATCAATTAAATTATCTCGTATTCTCTCATTTTAAAGGGATTCTGAAGATTTATTTTATTTCATTTAATTACACTGGTTTGCTGTATTGGTATCTTTCTACATATTCTATGTACCAACAGTTTTTTATTGACTATTTACCTCATGCCCCAAATGGGAGTCAATGACCAATCACATTTCAATTAATTTTTATTTACAACCAATCACAGTTGTTTTTTGCCTCAATTTAATTTTATCAATTTTATCACTTTAAAATCAAGCTCCTCCTTTTTAACATTCTGAATAGGTCATAGCATTATTTTGTAGTGACCGACTCTCTAAGAAATATGTTGAATATAACAATTTATATATTAAGATGTGAGAATTCTAGAATGCATGTGGTTACCAGATTATATACATAGTGCATGATTGTAACCAGACAGTGCTTGTGGGATATAATATAAAAACATTTGTAGCAATTGATTATACCACAAAAAAAAAGTGTTTGCATTTTCTTAAACATATTATTTGCCAGGAATTTACATTCCAGAAAAATATAATTTACATCATAGGACATCAGAAATTAATTAATATGTTGGTTATAAACAGTTTGATGTGTTTAATTTTTTCTCCACTAGGGTGCATTCTTACAATATTGCAATCCTTTGGCAATAAATAATATGAACTGGTTGCAGCGATGAACAAATGAAGCATAACAAACATTTCTCATTTATTTTCAAACATCGCCGCTTACATTAAATATATAAATATTTAAAAATAACTATATTTAAGTAATGATTTGTGAGTAAACAGCTTAATTTTATTTGTTAAATAGTCCTAACAAATGCCAATCTTAATTTACAAATTCTCTAGATTAAATGGAAATCACTCGTGGCTTATGATTAATACTTTTCTCTTTTCTTCTTCATCAGCATCATCATCTCTCAAACAACAAACTTAATTTAACGTTTTTATTACCTCACCTCATATCCTTTTTGTTCTAATTAATTCTTAAATTAAACCCCATAGTGTTCTTTCCCTGTGAAAGTTAAATAAACAAACTTAATACTCACAAACATTTAACATACACTCATCCAACACTCCTCTCTGTATATAATGCAAGCATAATCATCTACAGAACTTTGGCCATTAACAACAAAAACAAATAAGTATCTTTTGGCAATGGAAATGGATTTTATACGAAGGGCAGCAAGAATTTCAAGAAGAGAAAAAATCAGGAACTCAGTTATAAGGGAGAAAAGATTGAAGACACTATTTTAGATTATATTAAAACTCAGCAATTAAGATGGTACGGACATGTCCAGCGAATGGAAGAGGATCGGCTACCAAAATCTGCTTTGGAATGGAAACCTGAGGGAAGACGAGGCAGAGGAAGACCTAAAACCTCCTGGAGTCAGCGAATATATTTATACATGAAGGAGAAACATCTACAACCAGGAGATTGGATGGACCGACAAAATTGGCTATTAGGAATCGGATCATGTCAAAGACATTAATCAACTGATGATCTATCTATAATCATCTACATAAAGTAGGCTGCTGAAGTGGTGCATAAATTGAAAATAGACCACAGTAATGCCATCGATCCATCCAGCACGGAACCAGAAGCATGAAAAGTGCTGTGGATGCCATTAGAACACACACACACACACACACACATATATCCCTATAGTCAGCAGCCCTTAATGCAATCAATTAAGATATTTAGATATATTCCAATTCAAATTCTACCCCCTTAAAATAAAACTTTATAAATGGAACTTAAAATCATGGGTCCTCTATAAATTTTGTAAACTAATGCACCACACTTACTTACTCATTGGTACTATCGAACCCGTAGGTTCATGGCCACATGGACATAAGCTCTCCATACATCCCTATCCTGAGCTAATGCTTTCCAATAATTCCCTGTATAATCTACTTCCCACAAATCATAGTTAATGTTATTCTCCCACCTCATTCTTGGTCTACCAACTGGGTGTTTTTCCTCTGGCTTTCATACAAGAAGCTTCCATGCAAGTCTTTCATTCCCCATACATTCAACATGTCCTGCCCATCGCAGTCTACGAGACTTAAGTGTTCTTATTATATCTGGCTTTCTATAAAGACCATGTAGTTCATTGTTATTTAGTCTTCTCCATTCACCTGTCTGTTCATCTCTCTTTGGTCTAAAAATTTTCCTAAGTACTTTATTTTCGAATACTCACAATCTCCTTTCCTCCCATACTAAGGAAATATTTATAATTTGTTCCGTCCCTATAGTCAGCAACTATTAATGCAATCAATCAATATTACAATTTAGATATATTCCAATTCAATTCTACCCATATATATATTTTATACTAGCGAACCCAGCAGACATTGTCCTGCCCAAACATTCAATTCTTGTGTCATGGCTGGATGGTAAAAGCATGTTACTTTTTTACCATAAAATTCACTAATTAATAAGTTTGCATGAAAACTCCTCACTGTCATCGGTTGTGGGTCAATAAGCATGCATGATGATGTAACATTGTTGTGGCGCAGAATGAAGTTGACTACACATCTGACATAAAAATTTCCTGTATACCAGATCACAGCACCTCCTACCGATCCAATTGTGAATCCAGGGACCCACTCAAACACACACATAACATTTCTTCAAAACCGGTCCAGTTGTTTCGGCAGTTTTTAATTTTGGGTTTCAAGTAAACCTCCACTTCTAATTGTTGGATTTCACTTATTTTTGGATAATACCTACCTCGGTATATTTTAATACGATATACAGAGTTTTGTTGTGAAATATCGAAAAATGTAACCGCTAGAGCGATTTTTAAATTTTCACTTCAGGTGAACTCTACACCTAATGGTTTAGAGGTTCTAATTGTGAATCTAAACCATTGAGGGACCCAATCAGATACAAAAAAATTCATCAAAATTGATCCAGTCGTTTAAGAGGAGTTCAGTGACAAATACACGTACAGAAGAATTATGTATATAAAGATAATGCTATTATTATTATTATTATTATTATTGAGTGCATATTTTTTATTTCACAACATAGTATTATTATTGTGTGAGATTGGTACTCCAGCTTAAAAAACATCATAACTTTCTACGAACAAAGTTAGGTTGAGAGGATCTGTAGTTCTGTCCACATGTAATCATTTTAATTAGCGTTGCTGGTAAGATCTTACCTGAATGCCTTCATTGTAAGCTCCTTCGTAAGTCTGTTTAAAAATACTGGTAGCACCTCCTAGTAGTCCAAACCCAAAACCCTTGAGGCCAGCAACAATATGATCTCCACTGCTGCCTGTGTGCACTTTCCTAATTCGCTGTCGTGTTTCCTCATGCTCCTCATCCATAATCACTCGGCCCAGTCCATCAGACAATGATTCTATAAATATTACAAAATATAATAAAATTTTAATAAAATAAAAATAATCACTTCCCATTATTAGCAAATTCCAAAGGAATGTAGCTATTAAGGTTCTTCTCATGAACAGATTTTAAAAAAAATTCTTACAAATCTTCACCAATCATAATAAAAAAGTTTGGCCTGCATTCATCTTACCTCATACATTTGTTGTTCTTGTAAGACATGTTTCAAAACTTCATAATTTCATTGTCAGTTGGTGAAAATACATTAGGAAGTAACATTATGAGGTTCTACTTAATAAATAAGTTTGGCTTGTTGTTGTTCTTGTAAGATGTGTTTCAAAACTTCTTAGTTTCAATGACAGTTGGTGAATTAGGAAGTAACATTATGAGGCTGTACTGTACTTAATAAATAAGTTTGGCAAAATTTATGAGGTAAGATGAATACAGGCCAAACTTATTAAGTAGAACCTCATAATGTTACTTCCTAATATATTTTCACCAAACATTCTTAGTAAGACACTAAAAATAATCTAGGCAAAAAAAATAAAAAAAATAAATATGTGTGTGTGTGTGTGTGTTTGTACCTATATAATGGGTTAAAGCAAGGAGATGCAATATCTCTCACGTTATTTAATTTTATACTGGAGCATGTCAGTTGGTAGAATATTGGCCTAGAAAGCCAAAGGTTCAAGCCCCAGTCTGAGCGTATAATTTTTCTCTTCAAATATGAACTACAAATTTGTTTAGAGGTTTCTTATTTCAGGCAAAAAGTTCTGTAATCAATGGCATGGGACCCATGGCTTCCAAAGGAATTCTTACTCAGGATTTTTATGTCTTTACAAATTCATCATCCCCAAATGGTTTTGAACCCATGGACTTTAGATCTAGAATGGTAACCAGTAGACCAGCAGGACCAACTACCAATCTTATGTAAATGGAACATGCAGAGTGCAAATAAACTCTAGTAACAAATACCATTTACCTGTTACTTTAGCTGCAGAGTTTGACAATCCATGAGTCACATTCTGAACAAGAGCCTGCACGTTGCCTTCAAACAGTAGGCCTGACACTCCTTCTGTTACATCATTCACAAATCCAAGTGGACTACCCAGGAAATCCACAGAGCCAAGGATTATAGCAGCTTGCCACTTCAGTTCCTGTCAATACATCAATACATTGTCAACCATTACTGTGGAATAATGAATATTCAAACAATCTGGAACCAACTATAATTTTGTAATTTATTGTTCATTTAAGCAAAACATAAAAAACATTTTAAAAAAACTCACGGTATGGGAAAAATCCACATTCAAAAAAATAAGAAAGAAAAATTTATGAACTTCAGAATTCCTGCAGATTCTTAGTTGATCCGGAGGTTTATTGGTCCAACAACAGAGGGGGGAAGAAGCAGTTCTTCTGATCAACATAACAACAAGAGGGGGGAAGAAGCAGTTCTTCTGATCAACATAACATCAGTTGACAAGAAATTACTGAAGGTGATTTATTTGAGTGGTGTTTTTGACTCACCTCATATTTCTTGATTTTTATGCAGACCTAGTTTCGTCACTATATTTCACGACATTCTCGATGCCACACAACTGCCATCTTGTGGTTGTCCCTCCTGCAAATTGATTTCTGCGCTCTCTGTTGGCTGACCGATGAACTCCCAAATCAAATATTTAATTTTAGGAAGTTATATTTTGAGGTTATTTTAATTATATTATTTTTGGTCTGGACATCTTACCTCAATATTAATGTTGATTTGTTCTTGGACATGTTTCAAAACAATTCTGTTTTATCGTCTGGGAAAGCTGACGATAAAACAGAATTGTTTTGAAACATGTCCAAGAACAAATCAACATTAATATTGAGGTAAGATGTCCAGACCAAAAATAATATAATTCCAAATCAAACCCCTCTCCTTTTCACCGGGAATTTCAAAATTCATGGTTTTCTTTTTATTCTTGCATATGTAAATTTTCTCCCAAATTGTGAGTTCCTTAGATTTTTCTAACTGTTTAAATAATTTTGCCTTAGTTTCAATACTGTGTTTTTCTGACCATGCATGTGCAGCTATTGCAGATTTTTCTATTTCTCCATTTTTAACATTTCTAAAGTGTTCTTTCAATCTTGTATTTAAGTTCCTTTTTGTTTTTCCTATGTACATCTTTTCACAATCTTTACAATCAATTTGATAAATCCCTGATTCTGCTTAACAGTTATTCCTACATATAATTAATTACTGAAGATGAAGCTGCCTAGGCTTTGAAACTGGTCTAGTTAGAAGTCTGGATATGAGGTGAGGCATGAAACATTTAAATTTAATCTTAAATTAGACCTCATAGTGATTATTTCCTATAATAATTTGAACTATCATTCTGTTCCTCCATAGTATTTGACAACTGACAAATGCATATAATAATTACACATTGTGAAATATGCTCATCCCAATGATGCATCTATACATTACACAAAAAAAATCTTATTTTATAGCTAGAATTTTCTATTATTCACCATTTTGGAGATATGTCTCTCTACACATCCATGTGAGTTTTAATGTTATGTAATAGTTCAGGCTAGGATTTGTATATAATTACATATTCTTTTCCTTTGCTTATACATGGGTAAAATTGATAAATGTCCACGAATCAGAAACTTATCATATATGAAAATTTATCATTAGATATTTTTAGATATTTGAACATAATTACATATTTTTACATACTTTAAAGATTTTTGTATGTAAATTTACATATTATGCCTCTTATTTAAAAAAAAAAAAATATATATATATTTTCATAAGCGGAAAATAATTTAAAACAATATTTGTGACAATATTTGTTTACATTAAAAAGCTCAAGATACCTGATTGTACATTGATACTGTTTTTTCCAACCTAAACAAAAGTTGGTTAGAAATGGTCAAAGAAGAATCCCATTTACTAAACACAATAAACATACAGTAGATACAGGAACACTCTGAAGATTTGAGTATAGGGTTCCATATAGCAAAATCTCTTTTAAAACCTGAACGATCTACTCTGTTTATGAATGAAATAGTAGAAATATATAGGGGGCACACCTATAGTTGATTAAGGCAATATCCTTCAATCTGGAAAATTGAGGATCCAGACTCGATGGGGTCAGGATTTTGTAAACTGCTTAATCTTCTGGCGGCATCATGATGACCCTGGGGTCTACTCAGCCTATAAAAAAATGAATACCATACTATGTTGTGGAGGTAAAGATGGCTATCACACATGGTTGAAATTTCTTGCCGATTATTTAGAAAGATGGGAGGCTTAACCTTCCAATATCCTGAAGACTTGTAATGGGATAACTTTATAATAGAAACATGACAATACCCTTCTTACCATGTTGTCAAGTATTTCCATCCCTTCAAATTTGATCTATCTTAAAGTTAACGTCTAATATAACATTATATAAAATTAAATTTTAACGTATTTAATATTACATATTTTAAGAAATAATTATGTAATCAAAAGGCACCAGGGCCAGGAAACATATCCAATGAGTTAATTAAATATGGCCCAAAAAATGTAATAGGTAGATTGAGGGACTTGTTTAATAAGTGCATTGCAATACAGAAGATTCCTGATGAATGGAAAATAAGCTACATTGTACCAATATACAAGAAGGGTGATAGAAGAGACACAAAAAACTACAGAGGACTAAGTATAAATAACACATTGTATAGAATATTTAAGAAGTTATTAAAAACAAAGTTAAAAAAAGATATTAAAGACAAATTAGGAGAAGATCAAAATGGATTCAGACCGGGAAGGTCATGTGTTGACAATATATTTGTAATCCAACAGTTAATTGAAAAACGGACTGCAGTTGGAGAAGAAACTCATTTGACAATGATAGATTTAGAGCAAGCTTATGATTCAATTCCAAGGAACAAATTATGGGAAGTATTAGAGAAATACAATATTGATAGAAACCTAATAGAAATTTTTAAACAAATTTATAAAGATAACTCCGCTTATGTTAAAATTGGAAATAAAATGTCTAATCCTATAAAAACCACAAAGGGATTGATAAAGGGTGTAGTCTATCACCAATTTTATTTAATATTTATGTAGAATTTTTTTAATGAAATGGAAACAAAACTGCAAAGGTATGGGGATCCCAATAGGCAACAGATTTTTTGCTGACATTACAATTTGCCAATGATCAACTGGTTTTAGCGCAAGACAAATTTGATATGGAATTCATGATAAAAAAGGTTGAAAAACACATATGAATCATGGGGTCTCACAGTAAATTTACAAAAAAAAACAGAATATCTGGCAATAAATAGCAATGAAAGAGAAAATTTAATATTGGAAGAAGGAATCCAAATAAAGCAAGTGAAACAAACTAATATTTGGGAATAATTATGGATAACATTGAAGGTAGAGACAAAGAGAACATAAAACATAGAATTGAATTGAATTGAGTAGCAAATTAATATCATCGTTAAATTCCATATGGTGGGATAAGCATATTTGGAAAGACACAAAAAAATATATTGGTAAAACATTGGTGGAATCTGTTGCAATGTATGGAAGTGAGGTATGGACAATCAAGAAGTACTACAAGAATAGACTAATAGCTCTAGAAATGGATTATTTATGCAGAAGTGCCAGAAAGTCTAAATTAGAACATGTCACAAATAAGGAAATTAGAAACATAATGGAAGCAGAAGAAAGCATAATTGAAAGAATTGAGGAGAAGGAATTAAAGTGGTTAGGACATGTTTTAAGAATGGAAGATGAGCGAAGGCTGAAGCAACTATATGAATGACATCCGAACAGAAAGAAGAAAAGAGGGAGACCAAAGTTAATATGGAAGGAAAACATGAAGACAGTAATGCAAGCTAGAGGGCTAAGCATCGATATGCCCAAGATCGTAGGCTTTGGAGGTTTGGCACGGGAAAATGGCAGCAGCTGTAAAAACCTGAAGATAGATAGAAATTATGTAATATTACATCATCATCATCCATGCAAGTATTAGGCCATGTGGCCTGTTATGGTCTCAAAGAGGAATTTTCCATCCAGCACTTTTTTGGACGTCCCAGCAATCTTTTGCCTTGGGGCCAGTAGCGAAGTATGGCTTTTGGAATTCTATGAGACGGCATTCGTTGAAGATGGGCTTTCCAGTTGTTCTGGTAGTTTTGTATATGGTGAAGAATGGGTTCTACATCCAACTCTTCCATTGGTATTACATATATATATATATACACATATTTTGCATGCTAATATTACATAAAAATCCTAGCCTTAGTAATAGTAATAGGATGTACTTACATCTTTGTAATGTTTTAGTATGGAATGTAGGAAGAATTTGCTGCTTTCAAATGCATGATTCTTGACAAATGGCTTGAGGTCAACAGATGCATCCTCAAACTTGATAAGCGTGAGACCGAACTTCCTCTTGATGGCTTGCAGCTGCAGTGGTAATTTGTTAGATGTCATAACACTCAGCTTGACATTGCCTGGCTCCAGTTTCAACAGACCAAAATAGTACTTCTTAGCATGTACAGATGTCACTTCTGTCAGTATACGTTGTACTTCAAAGTCACTCTCTTCAGCACCCTCCTGCTCCGGTGGAAGGCGTCCAAATCCAGCAAACAGAAACAGTTTCAGCAACAGCCGTTCTTCTATGCTTATTGAGAGATTCTTCATTGTTACTATCAAGTGCTATAAACATAAACAACAACTTCTCAACATCTTTATTTACATATGACTTTTAAAATGATATACCAAACCAACTTGGGAACTGTCAACCACTGCATGCCAAAAACCTACCTTGAAATTTCTTCCGGAGAAGCGTTGTGATGTATAAAAACTGTGTCTAAAAATTATCTGCCATTTTAAAGTGTAAGGCACAGAAATCGAAGCCAGAATCCAGCAATGGCAGCCCACAGTACAGAGCAGATTTACATCCCTGCATGAGTTAAGCACAGAGTCAGGAAGTGGCATGGATAGCAGGTAATGAGGGTTTTCCAGTCTGCCAATACAGGAGTTGTATTGCTAACATATAGTTTAAATGAGAGATGTGGCACTTGATTTTTAGTGTTTTGTAGTTAAAAAGGCAGATAATTTTTTTGAACATGGTCTTTGTACATCACAATGCTTCTCTGGAAGAAATTTCAAGGTAGGTTTCGGATGCAATGGTTGACAGTTCACTTGTAAGATGAAAACATTAATGTTTTGAACATAAAACATGTTTAAATGGAGAACAAAAATTCTACAGCATGACCAAAATCTGGAGGATAAGTATGTTGGTGCTAATATTGCCAAAGAAAAGTATAGTTTTGAGATAAATTTAACATGGTTGTCAGTTTATCTATTTGGTTCTTGATCATGGTTTTAATTGTACAGTGTTCAGCATTTACTAAACATGGGAAGAAAATCGAAAATTTGAAAATTAAAGCAATTGGAAATAAGAAGAAACTAGGACACAACCATAAATCATCCAAGAACAAAAATCTTGAAAGTGAAAATGTGATTAATAGTAGTGTTGTCAACTTATCTTCAAAAACTTTTGATGACAAAGAAATGCAACTTTTGGAAAATGGTTTGAAAACTTCAATTTTTCGGACAAAATAGAAGACTATATAGCAGATACAGAAATTCTAATCGAAAACATGAATATGGAAGACAAAATTACCATCAGGAAAAAATGTGAAAAAATTATCAAAGAAATCAAGGAAACACCAATAAATAAAAAGGGTTCAAGAAATATGAAAATTATTAAAGACATCAACAGTAAAAATGTAATAATTACTAAAGCTGACAAAGGCAACCAATTGGTTATTTTAGACAAAGAAGAATACAACAACAGAATGGAAAAACTTTTGGACTCTGAAGAATATACACAGATTCAATCAGACCCCCTTAACAAAACCATTAAAGAAGTAGACAACACTCTCAAGAATATCAATCACATTTTAAATTAGAAAGACAATATTTAATTTTAGGAAGTTATATTTTGAGGTTATTTTAATTATATTATTTTTGGTCTGGACATCTTACCTCAATATTAATGTTGATTTGTTCTTGGACATGTTTCAAAACAATTCTGTTTTATAGTCTGGGAAAGCTGACGATAAAACAGAATTGTTTTGAAACATGTCCAAGAACAAATCAACATTAATATTGAGGTAAGATGTCCAGACCAAAAATAATATAATTAGAAAGACAAGTTTCATCTGAAGGTTTCAAATCCAAAAATTCCCAACATCTACGGACTCCCGAAAGTGCACAAAGAAGGGAAGAAAATGAGGCCGATAATTAACAACATAGGGTCTCCTACATATCATTTATCTAAATGGTTATGTAAGGAATTTAATAAAATGAATGGATTTGAAAACTCTGCAATAGAAAACTCTTATGAATTGGTAGATAAACTAGAAAACATACAACTACAATCTTCAGACAGATTAGTTTCATTTGATGTTGTTTCCTTATTTCCAAGCATTCCAATTGACCAAACTATGGAAATTTTAGAGATTTGGATGAAAAATAATAAAATTGAAAAAGTAAAGATAGTCCCGCGCCGTAGCCGAGCGGTTAAGGTAGGAAGCCTTGGCGCAGAGCTACGGGACTTGCGCTGGTTCGAGTCCCCATGGGGGAAGAAATTTTCTCATGGTATTTCGGCCAGTATGGGACCGGTGCCCACCCAGCATCGTGAGGCAATTGGGTAGCTACAATAAGTAGCGGCTCCAGGTTGAGGAACCAGCTATAACGGCTGGGGGACTCGACATGCTAACCACATGTCACCCCTACACTGGCTGTTGATCATCTACCTCTGTGATTGACACATGTGGATGTGAAGGGCCAGCAGCCGGCTGGTAAAAGGGCAACCGCTGAAAAGTGGAAAGACCCTCAATCGGATCGGAAAAAGTAAAGATAGTCGAATATAAAACTTTAACAAAATTATGTATCGATAATATGTTTTTCACCTACAATGGAAGATTTTATAAACAAAATTCAGGACTTTCGATGGGAAACCCTTTATCTCCATTCTTAGCTGATCTATTCATGGGGAATTTTGAACACAAGATAATTAATGGACATAGTTTAATTTTCAAGTTCTGGTGCAGATATGTGGATGACATAATTGCAATAGTTAATCATAAGCAGATAGATGATGCATTAAAATTATTGAACATTCAAAGTCAAACTATAAAGTTCACTATGGAAAAGGAAATCAATGGAGAAATACCATTTTTAGATCTCAACTTAAAAAGGAATGAAGAAAATAAGATAGAATTTGAATTTACAGAAAGAAGACACATATAGATAACTACATAAAAGCTTTAGGTTTCAATCACATAGCTCACAAAGAAGCAGTTTTCAATAGTTTGACACATAGATTAGTGAACATACCAATGAACAAAGAAAATTATGAAAAAGAAAAAGAACACATAATCAACGTAGCCACGAAAAATGGTTTTGCAATAAAAATGATACTCAAAAAAATAAACAAGTTCAAAAGACAAAAATTTATTAATCAAAGCACTCTTCTAAAAGTAAAAGAAGATAATGTAAAATTTAGAAAATTCACATATCATCCATTAAAACACCACAAGTTTCAAAATTTTTTAAAGATTTCAACATAAGGTTAGCACCCAAAATGACTACAGCATCAGTAGACTGATTAGACCTAATAAGAATGAGAAAATTAAAGAAGAAAACAAATCAGGGATTTATCAAATTAAATGTGAAGAATGTGAGAAATTCTATATAGGAAAAACTAAAAGAAATTTGAAAACTAGAGTGAAAGAACATCTCAGGAATGTCAAGAAAGGGGAAGTAGAAAAATCTGCAGTGGCTGCCCATGCATGGTCTGAAAAACATTTTATCGAGAAAGAAGCTAGATTATTAAAACAAATAGAAAAACCTAAAGAACTTACTGTTTGGGAAAAGATCTACATTCAAAAGAGCGGAAAGAAGAAATTAATGAACTTTGAAATTCCCGGTGAGAATGACCTGGTTTCAAGGTTTTTCAGTCAGCCAATGGAAGGAGAGAAGGACAGCTCTTCAAGACGACAGAACAACGGTCGTGACAATACTGAGGATGGAACAGAAACTATGTTCCAAAACTAGTTTATAATCAAATAAGAAGAACAATATGAGGTGAGTGATAAAAATATTCTACCTTAATTTACCTCTCTCTTCAGCTCAGCACAATATTCAGTTGAGGTGCTGCCATGTGCCTAATTTATTCATTTCCAGCCCAGCATTTTTGCATGCAGATTTAACTTGTGTGAGATGAAAATCATTTTAAACCTATACAGTAAACTGCAGAAACAAATTCTAAACCATGTCTGTGGTTTTACAATATTTTATTGTTTCGATAACTGTAAAAAACTGAAAATCCATGGCAATAGGTAAAACCCATGGTCAGGGTTCAGACTTTGCTTTTACAATTAACAGCCATGGATTTTCAGGTTTCTTACAGATGCTATAACTAACTAACTCACAGGCACTATCGAACCCATAGGTTCATAGTCACATGGACATAAAGCTATCCATATATCCCTCTCCTGAGCTAATGTTTTCCAATCATCTCCTGTATAAACTACTTCCCTTAAATCATGGTTAATGTTATTTTCTGACCTCATTCTTTGCCTACCAATTGGGCATATTCCTTCTGGTTTTCCTATAAAAAGTTTCCATGCCCCTCTTTCATTCCCCATTTGTACCACATGTCCTGCCCATCACAGACTACGAAACTTAACTGTTCTTTTTATATCTGGTTTCCTATAAAGATAATGTAGCATGGGTTATAGACTTCTCCATTCACCTGTGTGTTCATCTCTCTTTGGTCCAAACATTTTCCTAAGATCTTTATTCTCGAATATTCATAATATTTTCTCCTCCCTTAAAGTAAAAGACTATGTTGTGCATCCATATAATATAACTGCGAGAATAATGCTAAACTTCCTGATTACCTTCTCCTGGTCAACTATCTTCCTGTAAAGTGACTATATGCAAGGGTGATCTATCTAATTCCTGAATTAACATTTCTAGTGCCCCACTATTATATAATGTCCTAACATTCCATGTTCTTAGGGACATGTCCCTGTGATTTGAATCTTTGCCATGGATTCCCTGAAGTAGTCCCCGCCCAGAGAACTGAATGGGAGATTATTTTACCTCTGGAAAATTTTACCCCACAGGAACCCACATTTGCATTTCTTGACAGTCATATTTTTATTTTCTCTTTCGACCAAGGCACTTTTTTCGTCTGACTTATCACCTTAAACCTGTCTTGTATGGTTAACACTTTTGCCATCTTAGAGATATTATAGAAACAATAAAATTGTTAAACCTTGTTAATGGTTCAGACTTTACTTCAGCAATCGATTGAATGATTTGATCTGTTTGGATCTGATGCTTTACTGGAATTTAGTCATAGTTTTATACATATTTTGAACAACTTTCACAAATCAGTAAACCAAACATTTTTTCATTGAATGAATATTTTCCCGAATCAATTATCTTGAATGTATATTTTTCACAAAAGAATCTTTCTACAAAATCTACTCTCCAGATTTTAATTAAAATTATATTAAAAACACCATTGGAAATAATTATATACATTGTTATAGAAGAGTTACAATGCATTTGGAAATTTTGAACTTACAAATTTAATAGCACTTGTGGCACAATCAAGTATGAGTAAAAATGAACAACAAAGTGACTATTATAACATAACTAACTAACTCACTGGTAGTATCAAACCCACAGATTCATGGCCATATAGACAAAAGCCCTCCATACATCCCTATTCTGAGCCAATGTTTTCCAATCATCCCCTGTATAATCTACTACCCACAAAACATGGTTAATGTTATTCTCCCACCTCATTTTTGGCCTACTAACTGGGAGTTTCTCTCTGGTTTTCCTACAAGAAGTTTCCATCTGGCACTTTCTCTCTGGTTTTCCATGCCCCTCTCTTATTCCCCATTTGTGCCACATGTCCTGTCCATCACAGTCCAGGAGACTTTTAACTGTTCTTATTATATCTGGTTTCCTATAAAGATTCACTTAGGTCACTGTTATGTAATCTTTACCATTCGCCTGTCTGTTCTCTCTCTTTGGTCCAAAAATTTTCCTAAGAAATTTATTCTGAAATACTATTATAACATAATATATAAATAAGTCCTACTGGCTTTATAAAGTAATGTTTAAATTCCCAATAAAAGTCTTCTTAAATAAGAAGCGGTCATTGGCATGATCAAGCAACTGTTCATAGCATTTGGCGCTTTTGAATTAACAATGTATAAGAGAAAAATTTGCATTTAGATTGAAGTGCTCAGGTAGCTCAGTTGGTAGAGCATTGGCATAGAAAGCCAAAGGTCCTGGTTCAAACCCAGTCTGAGCATATATTTTTTTCTTCAAATATAATATATAAAATTTACAATTGTATTCTCTTTCTTTTATTACTCATCTCAAACAGTTGGAATACGCAGTACCTGAGGTAAGACATTTATTTCCAAGTGTACTGACCTTGTATGTGGCTACATTCGAATTAAGGCTTGGAGTTCGCTCAGCTGCTATCCTGAGAGCTGGCAAGTTTCTCTGAGAGTCTCCATCCCTGCTCCTGGCAGACGGAGATGTCACATACACCACAACAGGACACTGAGCCTCAAACAATTGATTGTCACATTGTATGTCCTTCACAAGTAAACTTAACTTTTGTTGCAAACTACTAGATGCCAGATCCATTGTTATGCCAGTTAATTGTGCAAATAACAGCTCCTCAGCAGGATTTGATGATACTAGACTCACACCTACACCACCAGGAAGTTCCACCATCACCTGTTTAATAAAGTCACAATTTTTAAATTATGTAATTGAATTAAAATATTGGCTAAAATTAATGTTGATTTATTCTCGAACATGTTTTGATATAATCTTCTTATATCATCTTCAGCTTGCCCAGACTGATGAGTTTTATGTTGTGAATCCTGGAGTCGATATCAGTTCCCTCTTCCGGCTGGCTGAGGAACCTCCTAGCTAGGTCATGTTCAGCACGAATTCAGAAATTCATAACTCTATTTTTGTTCTTCTGAATGTAGATTTTTTCCCAAATGGTGAATTATTTTATATTTTCTAACTGTTTTAATACATTATTAAAACTAGGTCACGTTTAGCATGAATTTTGAAATTCATAACTCTATTTTTGTTCTTCTGAATGTAGATTTTTTCCCAAATGGTGAGTTCTTTTGTATTTTCAAACTGTTTTAATACATTATCAAAACTATTAAAACAGTTAGAAAATACAAAAGAACTCATTATTAAACTATTAAAACAGAACAGTTAGAAAATACAAAAGAACTCACCATTTGGGAAAAATCTACATTCAGAAGAACAAAAATAGAATTATGAATTTCGAAATTCCTGCTGAATGTGACAGAGTTTGGAGATTCTTCGGCCAACCTGAGGAGGGAGCTGATATTAACATCCAGGATTCACAACATAAAACTCATCAGTCTGGGGCAAGCTGAAGATATATAAGATTATATCAAAACATGTTCAACATTAATTTGAGGTAAGATGTTTCCAGTCTCAAAAAAACATGACTAAAAGAACCTCAAAATATTACTTCCTAAAATAAACCATAAAATATTGGCTATTCTAGAGATTGGCACTGACTATGGTTAAGAGTTAAGCTTAATTTATCTCATGTTTACGTTATGAAATACACTATGTGTGAGTTTGATGTGATTATTTTCAGCTCAAGTCCCGGTCTGAGCGTATAATTTTTCTCTTCAAATATGATTTATCCATCATTGAGATGTATGAAATTAATAATAAGAACATCGAAAAAAGCCGTACTGGCATTTATAATGTAATGTATAATTCCCAAATATGTCTTCTTAATATAGGAGCCGCCAATTGCAAAGATAGAAGCAAAGGCTTCAAAGCAGGTGGTGGGCGGGAATTACAACGTATATAGAGAGGAATTTGCGTTTAGATCGGTACTTGCTCAGGTAGCTCAAATGGTAGAGCACTTGGACTAGAAAACCAAGGGTCCCGGGTTCAAGTCCCGGTCTGAGCGTATAATTTTTCTCTTCAAATATGATTTATCCATCATTGAGATGTATGAAATTAATAATAAGAACATCGAAAAAAGCCGTACTGGCATTTATAATGTAATGTACAATTCCCAAATATGTCTTCTTAATATAGGAGCCGCCATTTGCAAAGATAGAAGCAAAGGCTTCAAAGCAGTTGGTGGGCGGGAATTACAACGTATATAGAGAGGAATTTGCATTTAGATCGGTACTTGCTCAGGTAGCTCAAATGGTAGAGCACTTGGACTAGAAAACCAAGGGTCCCGGGTTCAAGTCCCGGTCTGAGCGTATAATTTTTCTCTTCAAATATGATTTATCCATCATTGAGATGTATGAAATTAATAATAAGAACACCGAAAAAAGCTGTACTGGCATTTATAATGTAATGTATAATTCCCAAATATGTCTTCTTAATATAGGAGCCGCCATTTGCAAAGATAGAAGCAAAGGCTTCAAAGCAGTTGGTGGGCGGGAATTACAACGTATATAAAGAGGAATTTGCATTTAGATCGGTACTTGCTCAGGTAGCTCAAATGGTAGAGCACTTGGACTAGAAAACCAAGGGTCCCGGGTTCAAGTCCCGGTCTGAGTGTATAATTTTTCTCTTCAAATATGATCTATCCATGGTACTTATTTTATTATACATTCATCTCTATTTCAGTGTTTTTGCAATTTAACATTCTGTCCTGCATTAACAACTGCTCCCTCCATCAATGATCTCACTGTAAACCCCGTAATCTACTTAACATTATTCTGTTTATAGTTATTATATCTGTCACTTGGATGAATGATCTGTGTTTCAAGTGCCCTGCATTAAATAAATAAAAATAAACATTATGAGGTATAATCATTAAAATTCATCGGAGAACATTTTGCTTAAACTACTCACCTCATAGAATTCATGCTTCCATTCGTGTTCATTATGGCTGAAGATGAACACGACTGTGTTTGAAACCGCGGTATCATGGAAGCATGAATTCTATGAGGTGAGTTGTTTAAACAAAATGTTCTCCGATGAATTTTAATTTATAGTTATTTGGCATTTAACTTTTTTAGGAATTAGCACTATGAGGTATTATTTAAGTAAAATTTTATCATCTCACCTCATATTCTTCAAGATATGAGGTGAGGTGATAAAATGTTATTAAAATAATTATTTGGCATATTTATCCACAATTCAGATTCCCCCCCTCAGGCATTTCATTACTTAATTTTTGTGATGAGTATACTTTGCATGTGGACATTTGTAATAAAGTGAAGTCAGTACACGAGGCATATGTTGCTTGTGGATGTGTACTTTTGTGATAAGTATGCTTTGCATGTGGAAATTTTTAATAAAGCAAAGTTGATACAATAGGCATATGTTAGTGACAGACACAATATTTTTGAGATTAGTTTGTTCTGTACGTAGAATTCTGTAATAAAGTGAGGTCAGTTGGCCTACATGAGGTGTATGTTGTTGGTATTTGCAATAATTTTGTGGTGAATATACTAGAATGTTGCCTATGTAAAAATAATTGACCAAATACAAACATACCTGCAACTCACGACAATCCCTGGAGGCTCCCTCATGTACTAGAGCTGGTAAATGTGACATAGTGACCTGAGTCCAATCCCGTTCTTCCTTCATTATGTACGTTTGCTGAAACAAATCAATTTATTATAATTTTCACAGCAGAGGAACTGAAAGACAATTTAACAGACATTACACAATCACTAAACAGTAACTTTATCAAAACGAGACAGATATGTGTGTATCAAGTAAATCTTTAAAACACAGGATAGAGCTTTTAGTGTAATACTTGACTATGATTTTAAGTTAAAGTGTTAAACTAATTATTCCTGTGGTTACCCAGGGTCTGGAATTTTGGTTAAGTTTAGGTTAAGGACTCTCCTGGCATTTCATTATCATATATCACCTATCATATCATTGGGGTAACATAATTCTTCCTTCCATGTGCCTCAACCAAAGAAATGGATTACAATTCCGCCAATGCTAGCGGAAAAAAGCCTGAAATTATACAAAATGAAAACTTAATAAGTGTAAAATATGAAACATTTTAATTTGACACAATTCCTTAATCCTTATTTTACAGTACACAGTAGCAACAGCTTCATAAGTCAACAGGAGTAGCTTAGCATCAGTTTTAAAAGAACCAAAGAAAAAACTTACAATTGGCAGGAAAAGTTAAGGCGACAGTTTTTTGGGATGTAGTAGTAGTATCAAATAACAGCATTTAGCATTTTTCTTTTGAGCTTCCCAATCATTCCATGATGTCTTTGGCAGTTCTGTCTGTCTTGATTTAATTGGCGACACTGTAGATTGTGCTCATCAAATCTTGGTGCACTGCATAGTGTGCAGATATCAAAGTCAATTATTCCAAGTTTTGCCAAGTTCTGAGGCAAGCAATCATGTCTGGTGGCTAATCTGAACTTTGCAACTGCTTCCTTCCTTTTCCGGTTAGGTATCGTATTGTAAAGGTCTTCTATATTACACCACTTCTTATCTTTTGCTAATGGTTTAAGCATTCATGGATTAGGTCTGTTGACCCGTTCCGACTTCAGCCCATCTCTTTCTAGGTCTGCCCACATCTCAGGTGCCTTTAGGTTTGTATTTTGTTATTTGTTTTGGATATCTATCCCACTCGCCCAGTGGGTAGTACCTGGGTAGGGCCCCGTCCACAGGGTTACGTGGGGAGAAGAGAAGTCCCCAAAGCCGTAGTGAAGGCAACATCTCTAGGAAATGAACACTCTAAAATTGCAGTTCCCTGCCCTCCAAGAAGAGGTGTTTGGCTAGAGGCTGATAACCTCTACTAGTAAAAAATAACTTACTCATAAACTTCAGCAGAAGATTGATAAACCTTATGGTTTAAGCAGTATCAAGGGAATATTTTTTTAATTTTATTCTTCGCATTGACAGTTCACCATGGTACAACTGTTGTATGCTAGTTCCGTTCTTTGCAAGTTCATATGCCTGATCATTCTCTTTCAACCTTATGTGTGATGGTATCTATTGGAATACAATACTTTTTATTTTGTTTGTTAAATAACTTAGTATTTTCCTGCACTCTTATATTGATCTTGACATAGATGTATCATTATTTGCTATAGTTTGAATGGCAGATTTAGAATCAACAAGAAATACAGATTTTTTTTTGGAACTGGTTAAGTCGAACTAAACACATGAGACGAATTTCAATAGCTTTCACTTCACCATCAAATTTTGTTTTTTTCTGTTAAATGGATATATAGTGAGAAAAAGCTTGCAATTATTCCAGCATCAGCTATCTCATTTGCTCCATTTTATGTGCCATATGTATAGATGTGTAACCAGTAGTTTTCTGGATAGCTTATATGTAAAATACTCAAGGCAATTTGTTGTTCAACATTATAATCAGACTTTTTTTTACTGTCAATAAGGTTAAGAGAGACAATGTACTGCTGATAATCTAATGGATTAATGATTAGGTTCATTGTTTGGGATGTTCAATTTTCTTCATATTAATGAGGCTTTGTATTTTACGGAAGATTGTATGATTAGTCTTGTTTGATGCACAGTTTCCAGTGGTTTGGAGTGTGTATTTATATTTTTTTGGGATGTTGAGATTGCAATTCTGATTGGTTTTTTGGAGGATGTGTGCCAATAAATTCTGCCCACTATGTTAAAACCCTCAAGAAGCTTAACACATATTTACAGTGAATTTTTATATAGATGACTTGTTAGACAGTCATGGTTTATAAGTCAAAAGTTATAGTGGATTTTCTTCTTATGCATGACAATGCAAGACCATACATTAGACAATAGACCACTGGTAAAATTGTGAAAATTGGTTTAAAAAATCTTGTCTCATTTGCCATACAGCCATGATAGCACCATCGGTCTTATATCTGTTCAGATCACTAAAGGAAGTTCATAATCTGCATCGTCCTGAAAAATTATGCGAGTCAAAGTCTGATGAAAAAGGATTCTTTTCTAGTACAGAATGCATTCTCTTACTTCAAGGTGGGCAAAAACTGTGGAAAATTATAGAAATTATAACGAAAAGTGACAAATTATATTTTTCAAAGTATATTTTTTCTCTTCAAATATAGTTTGTCCTTCAGTGAGAAGTATTAAATTAACAATGTATAAGAGAAAAGTTTGCATTTCGATTGTAGGCCTAGGTAGCTTAGTTGGTATAGCATCGGCATAGAAAGCCAAAGGTCATGGGTTCAAACCCCAGTCTAGGCATATATATTTGCTCTTCAAAAATAAAGTGATGAATTAATTGTGTATGTTGTGATCATTATGCTATATAAATTTCATTTAATTTTCTTGCAAATTAAGAGAGAGAAAAACAAGAGGGATTAATTTTTTATTACCCTCACACAATTGTAGGACTACAGTCTTTGGAACAAATGAACATAAACAAATAAACCATTTACAAGAAATTATTATTTTACTATCTCAGGGTTCTGAGGAATAAGAACCAAGATAATACCTTATCTTTCAAGTCAGATATGTGTAAGACAGATGTTGGGCCATCTGTCATGATTTTAACAGCTAAGAAGCCAGAGCCAGGTCTGAGCCGTTGTCTGACGACAGCTTGCTCCAGAGGTACTCCTGTGTTTGTCAACTGGTGGCAAACGGGTTGTGGAGGGCCCAACACAGCTTCACTCCCTGCAAACAACAAAAATGTTTCACTATAGTAATGTTTGGTACTTATAATAAGTTTAGTACTTTATTTTATGACACTCAGGTCATTAGCATTGCAATTCAAAGTCAGACATTAAAGGGTTGATAAATTTTATTCAGAGACCTCTTACTCCAGGCTTCAGGCCCTAGCAGGTAGGTAGGTATTTTATGTTATGACAATCTATGATTCTCAGGTCATTAGCATCACAATTTAGAGCAGGATGTGAAAAGGTCAACTAATTTGATTAGATCTCTTTTGTGTCAGATTCAAGGTTCATTTACTTACTATAAATCTACATGTGACCCACAGTTTTATTTCCCTTCAAAGGAAGCCAAAGTAAAGATTTTTACACCTGAAAAATTCAATAATCCCAGCAAAGATATTTTCATGATTTGTTATGAGGAGGATAAATGAAAGTAAATTGATTTCTAACCTTATTCATACTCCCTTGGTTTCAACTCAGAATCATAGACTAACATGGTAGTTACTAGACCACAGGAACAACAAAGAACAAGTGAGATTGTGTGTCAGTCTGGAGTTATGATTTCAAATCTGGTACAACCATCTAGATATTAATTACAAAATTGGTACCTGGTAAATCAGAAATCATCAACTAAATTATTAAACTTCATCAAAAATGCAGAAGATGAAACATTGTTTTTGAAAGGCCTCTATATTGGAACTATTGATGAAGTTTAATAATTTAATTGATGATGACTGATTTACCAGGTACCAATTTTATAATTAATATATTAATTACATAACCTCAACAGTGTTTTAAAATGAATTTTAAAAGTGTTGAAATATCTAGATGTAAATTACCTCACAGTTAAAACATTTGGTCTGTTCATTCTTACCTCTTAGAGTTGTTTTTGTTGAATATATGTTTCAGAGCTTCTTAGCCCCATCATCGGACGATGTGGCTAAGAAGCTCTGAAACATATGTTCGACAAAAACAACTCTAAGAGGTAAGAATGAAGAGACCAAATGTTTTAATTATTAAACAAACCTCTTAATGTTACTTCCTATTGTATTTTAAAATTACCTCATAGTGTTACTTCCCTCTGTAATTTTGATTAAAATCTAGATTTCTATCTACCTATTTGTAAAAGTTATTGTGAAGTATTAATAAAGGTTTTCAAATTTAATGTTTAAGCTGTAAAATATATGGTATAACAAAGAAGTGGAAAACATTTAGTTAATAGTGAGTGGAGAACATATTTTTAACGATTCACCTCATATAATTTCAAATTTCTTTTGATAATTTGAAATTATATAAGGTGAGTCGTTAAAAAATATGTTCTCCACTCATGACTGAAGTGGGACAAGATATTGTCTGAAGCCTGTATCAAATAAATTTGAAATTATATGAGGTGAGTCATTAATGATATAACCTCATAATGTTTACTTCCCGATATTAATTTAAATAAAACATTTAGTTGTTTCCATAAAATGTGGAGATGTTATAAAATATGGCATGGAATTACTTATTTTAGGAATTCACACTATGAGGTATATTCATTTAGGTAAAATTATATCACTCACCTCATATTACTCTTCTTTTTTTAATTTAAACTAGTTTCAAAACTTTACACTTCAGTTCCATCTTCAGTATTTTCTTTACCATTGTTCTGTCATCTTGAAGAGTTGTGTTTCTAGCTCTTCAAGACGACAGAACAACGGACACGAAAATAATGAAGATGGAACTGAAGTGTAAAGTTCTGAAACTAGTTTAAATTTAAAAAAGAAGAAAAATATGAAGTGAGTGATACAATTTTACCTATATGGCACGGAAATTCACAATCTAATAACTATGATGTGTTGTGATTTCATTTTCTTCAATCTAGTGTTGGTCTCAACATCAATTTTTTTTATTATTACTGATATTCTAGATATACTGATTTTTCTAACAGTTAAGTAGAATTCATTGTAAACTAGGTAATTCACGTAGGTGGTAAACGTATAGCATTTAATGTATAAACAGTATGTACATATCTGGATATGACTCTTATTCATTATCTTCAGCAAATTAAAATCCTTAATTCTCTTAATGTCTGTTGTGTAGTGAACCAAACAGTATACTAAATAACAGCTATTGACAACCTAAACTCCAGAAAACAAGATATTGGAGATGTGGTGTATGTACTGGGAAGCCAACAGAAAAATTATGATAATGTCAAACCTTACCATTGGAAATATTGCATAAATTTTCATGCAATACAATTAGCGGTAGAAGTTTTTTGCACTTACAATAAATGCTAATTGTGTCCAAATGCTATCAAAACTCATAATATTATGTTTTAAATTCATATAGGTATATTACTGTGGTTTTAAATTCAAAATAAAATGCTAAATCCTACATAAAATGTAAAAAATATGTTTCTGCAAAATTAGCACAAAAATGGTTATTGAATGGCTTTCCTGTACCTTCAAGATACTATGTTTCTGCAAAATTAGTGCAAAAATGGTTATTGAATGGCTTTCCTGTACCTTCAAGATACTATTATTTAGAGATTTGAGTGCCAGAGGTGAAAAGAGTGTGTGATTTCTTGTGTTCAGTAGTCACTTGCACAGAAGAAATAATCCCTAGTAGATACAGAGTCTGAAATTTGATTACCAACAAGGGTAGGTATAAAAATTACTATTTAACCCATTCACCTCAAAAGACGAGGTACACTCACTTAACTATGCTGTTATATATTTTGCAATATTTTGTACATCCCTTGGCAGGGTAATATTTTGTTAACATTTATGAATAGGAGGGGAATGTGTTTTGGCCTTCATCCTTACTGTGATCTCAAGTACCGTTATCTTTTGCTTGCTTTGAATATCTAAAAATAGAAAATATAATTTACGGTAACTTAAACCTGGTTTCTGGGGAAATGCATTGAGCATTTAAACCTGAAGTGAGTGGGTTAATGAGCGGAAAATTATAAAAATAATCAATGTTACATTAATGAATAAAATATTATAATGTGTAAGATATGTAATAAGAGACTGACTTGGAAAAAAGAGCCTTTTGGGGAAGCATGTAAAAAGTATCGAACACGTATATGCAAAGAGAAATTTTGATGTAAAAACCAGAGAACAATGTACAGTCAAACTGTAGGCTACTATTTCAGGGCTTGAGAGCAAAGCAACTAATTTACCATATTAGAGAAAGTTCAGATGCATTTAAATTGTATTAGAATGAAATTCAAAATTCCACTGTTTGATCTAGCAACTATTACACCTACCAATAATGTGGACACAGAATGTTCTTTAGCAAGTTCAATCCAATAGTTACAAGCAGATGAAAACAGATTGAAGGAAAGTACCTTGAAATTTGTTCAATGTTAAACTTTCAACAAGGTATGTATAAATTACATTAAAATATGTAGGCTATTGAATTGTGCATGGGTGTTTAAGGAAAATAATGGGTGACAATTTTAATAAAATCCATATTTTTTTTTGCAAACACACTGCTTTTATTATGTGAATTCAATATTTAAGTTTTTTTGTATCTAATTAAAAAAATTAAGTTAAATTAACATTTGAAGAGAAATGTTTTTGTATTTTAAAATAGAAAAAAGAAAAATGTTTGCCTAAACTGGGATTTGAACCTAAGGTCTTTGGTTCTACATAATAGCACATTAAATCACTATGCTACTTGGGTATGAGTGATACATTTAAATAAAAATATAGCAATGTAAGTTTTATTAGCTATAATATTAGTGCTAAAATCCCATTAAAAGTCTTCTTGAATAAGAAGCAGCCAGATGGTGTTCTTGTATGTAGTTTCAAGTAACTTACTTAAAATACATTGATGTTGCTTGAGTTAATATCTTTATTTTTTAGTAGTAAATTCACCAGAAAAAGAAATAATAAAACACTACAAAATATAGCATACTTTCTTATTACTATAAAAATGCAAAGTTATATTTTTAAAATGCTAAAACTCTTATTCTCTAGATTTATTGCATTACATTTTGTGTTTCTTTATCAGTAATAGGTCTTGCAGCTTTAACTTTACCAGAATAAATGTAAGTAATAACAACAATAGGATTACAATATTCATTAAATCCCACTTGATGTGAAAACAGGTCAAAAGGCCTAATTTCATGAAGTAGAAAAAGAAGGATTATAATAAATTATTTTTTGGCAACAATCCAGTTTGTTCTAAATATGTCAACTCCAGTTATTTCTATAGACTTTATATTGTTGACATTGTATGTAAAGTGTTCCCAACTACAAATTCATAATTTATCACTCCCTCCTAAAAACAGGATTCATCAATTAAATATATGTAGGAAATAACCATACAAGGTTTATTTTAATTATATTTGCATTGTGAATTTTGACTCACCTCATATTTCTGGATTTTTATGCAGACCTAGGTTTTGCCACTAACTTCGCGACGAAACCTAGGTCTGCATAAAAATCAAGAAATATGAGGCGAGTCAAAATTCACAACTCAAATGTAATTAGGATTCATCAATATTACATATTTTACAATATTTTGAATAACAATTATCAAATTAATCAGATTTTACACCCCACCTAATATATTTTGTATCCTTTTCTTGAAACTAGTCCTGGAAAGGATACAAAAGAAGACGTGAGTTGTGAATTCTGATTCATTGTTAAACAAAACTTCATAGCGTTACTTCCTAAAAATATAAATTTTTTTGCGTGTCTTGATAGCACAACCAAACCATAAGGGAAATGGAACACAACAACATGCTATCCCTCAACCAAATTGGGCCAATGCAGGGAAACAATGTTTACATGCACAGGTAAAACAAAATGTTATACGTACACATCCGCCAGGGGGCCGCACAACTGCCTACCCCTGAAAACACCAACACTAGTAACTGCACGAACATTAGTTTTCATAAATGTTATTTTTTTCTTCTTTTATATAAACAATTTGTAATAAATTTAACTCAAAATATACATCTCACCTCATAAAACAAATCATCTTGCCCGGATATCTTTCTTAATTTGATTTCAACTAATCATTTATTTTAGGAAGAGAGAGCTGATATCGACATCTAGGGTTCACAATATAAAACTCATCAGTTTAGCCAAGCTGACGATGATATAGAAGAATATATCGAAACATGTCAAGAACAAATCAACATTAAATTGAGGTAAGATATCTCTAGACTAAAAAAAACTTGTTTTCAACTGTTTAAGTTGAGCTAGTTTCTGTCCCTTTAATGGTAGGTAAATGATCCTAGAGATACATTCTAACTCACTATGAATTTCAAAATTCATATTTTTTGTTTCTTGCTCTTCTAATACAGATATTTTTATCATGCTATAACTAGCATTATGAGGGAGAGAATCTTCTTTCAGAAGTCACAATAAACATTTTTTGGTAAGAGACCGCCGAAAAGAGATTATCGATTGAAGGGGTTGCTGCCATTCACAAGCAGTCATGAAGTCATATGATTAGGTGTGACATAATCCCTCAATCATAGCTTTAGCGTTTACTACTCAGTCGTCCTAACAAAGCTGAAAGGATTCTGTATTCAAATTTCAAATACTGACTGTCCACTCAGAAAATGCTATTCCATTTAAGCGACAGGTCCTACCCAAAAACGAAAAAAATGTGAATTTCGAAAATCTCAGCAAGCAAGATTAGTTAATTTCATACATTAAAGGGTAGGGACTAGTTGACATTGATAGCATAATTCAAACAGTGTCAGTACCATGGTTTACTTGCTATAATGCTCGCCTCCGATTCCAGAATTTGAGTTCAAATCTGACCGAGCTTGATGCATTTCTTCAAAGCATAAAAATCTTGACTATGGCTTCGTTCTGAAAGCATTGGGTCCCATGTTATACATTTCCACATAAAATAATCTCAAGTGAAGTCTCGGAGCAAAATAAATTGGTCCTTTCATTCCAAGATTTAATTGTAATTCTAATGATCTGACTAGTTAAGGAACATCATTAAATAAAATACTAATTAAGTGAAATTTTGCTAACTTGCCACACTTATTAGCAAGACCCACATTCAATGAATGAATGAGTCATATTCTTATCTTATCTCATATTTCATGTTTTTTTAAAAACGGGAACTGAAGTTTTCAAAGACATCCCTCTCATCTTTAGCCGATATTATGATTGGATACTGGATTTTTGTTGGAATCTTCATCTATAACGTTGCTATCTGCTGTTAATTTGATGAACTTTGAGATCAATTCCTGTTCATCGGGAATTTCAAAATTCATGGATCTAAATTTGTTTTCCTTTCTTTGAATCAGATTGCATGGTGGTGTATTCATTTAATATTTTTTTATTGCCTAAATTTATTTAATTTATTTATAATTATTTCCTTTCCAAAACCATTTAAATTAGCTATGTTCAAAATGTGATTGTATTCTTTCTTAAAATCTTCTTCATTTAATGATCTATACACCAAACTGTTGAAAATTGCAAGTTTATGTGCAATATGAAAGAAACCTGAAGACTTTATATAACTGTCTGTATGAGTATCCTTCCTGTAAATAATGAATTTGATATTGTTTATTTTTTATTATTTCACTCACCTCATACTTCATAACTTCAAGCATACCCAGGGTTTCGTCAAATCCTTTGTGACATTCTCAATGCTGTGTCACGTTCACAACTGACGTCCGGCTGTCTTCTATCCTGCAGACTGACCTCCGTGGCATCTGATGGCTGACCGACGAACTTCCAAATCAGTCCTCTCTCCTTATAACCAGGTATTTCAAAATTCATAGTTGTATTTTCATTCCTGCATATGTAAATTTTTTCCCAAATTGTGAGTTCCTTCGGTTTTTCCAATTGTTTAAGTAATTTTGTTTTGGTTTCTATTCTATGTTTTTCTGACCAGGCATGTGCAGCTATTGCAGATTTTTCTGTTTCTCCATTTTTAACATTTCTGAGGTGTTCCTTTAATCTTGTATTTAGATTCCTTTTTGTTTTTCCTATGTATATCTTTTCACAATCTTTACAATTAATTTGATAAATTCCCGATTATTTGCAGTCTTCAATCTTTTCATTTTTGTTGGTTTTTATTAAATTACCCAAGCTGTAATCATTTTTCGGAGCTAATTTAATGTTGAATTTGTTGAAGATTTTTGAAACTTGTCAAATACTAAAGGATGGTATGTGAACTTCTTGAATTTTTTACCAATATTTTTATCTGTCTGAAGAGTACTTTCATTAATCATTTTTTGTTCTTTAAATTTATTTATTTTCTTGTGTATCATCTTCTCTTGAAAACCATTATCCTTTGCAATTTTTATGATGTGTTTGATTCTTTGTTGTTGTTCATTCCCTATTATGTAGAGGTCCAAAAACGAGATTTGGTTATCATTTTCTAATTCAATAGTGAATTTTACAGATTCATCTTGAAGATTGAGTAATTTCAATACATCTTCAATATATTTAGAATTTATCACGGAGAAAATCAAAATATCATCCACATATCTATACCAACATTAAAAAATCGGGATAAGACAGGTGATATGACACTCTAAATAAATTGGCCAAAAATGGTGAAAGTGGGTTTCCCATAGCCAGACCTGAGATGTGTTTATAAATGTTTGATACAAAGTTTTGTAAGATTAAAATATTCTTCTATTATCTCTCTTTCTAGTTTCAAGGAATTTAGCCATTTTTAAAAAAATATTTAACATCTTTCCAATTGGGATGCTAGGAAATAAAGAAACAACATCAAAAGAAACCAATCTGTCATTACAATCCAATGAAACATTATTCAGTTCCTTTATTAATTCAATTGAATTTTAAATATATTTGTTGTTGGAATTTGGTAATTCATTAAATTTCTTGGTAAGCCATTTTGCCAAAATGCAACAAGGTGAGCCAATATTAATAACAATGGGTCTCATCTTATTCCCCTCCTTGTGTATTTTTGGAAGTCAATACCACAGAGGACCCAGAGGAGAAAGTGGACAAGTTTCGTATACAAGTCACAAGCGGCGCTAGTATAGAACAACTAATGACATCTAAATTTTTTCGATTTTTTTCTGGTACTAACATGAAATTCAGCATTGTCTGGTGGTAAAATTATGAATTATAATTATATAACACCATCTGGTGAGAATAATAATGGAATTAAACTTTTATAGGAATAAATAACTTTTAATTAATCTTAAATTATGGAATTATTTGTACCCAGCTTCTCAGACCTAAATCTTTTTTTAAAAATTTTAACAGAAGGTAAGAATGTAAATAAAATAAAACATAATTTATTTTCGTTTATTAAAATTTAAAAACGTGCATTATGAGCTTTTTTAATAAATATGTACAGTTGACCTACCCCCTTATTCTCACATACATATTTTTTTACAATATTTATTAAAGAACCTTAGCCATGTCATACATCTGAAATCCATTATAAAGTCACTCACATTTTTAAAATGTTTATTAGAAATGGCTGTACACTAACATCACTCTTCCTAACCTAACAAATCTTAGAATTTTATCACTTCTAGTAGATTTATCTTTGAAAATAGATTCACATTAAAAATGTAAACAAGTTTGAAATTACGGCTATTTTCGATGTTTTTATTATTAATTTCATACATCTCAATGATGGATAAATCATATTTAAAGAGAAAAATTATACGCTCAGACCGGGACTTGAACCCGGGACCCTTGGTTTTCTAGTCCCGGTCTGAGCGTATAATTTTTCTCTTTAAATATGAAGTTTGAAATTACTTACAAATTAGAGTAAAATAAAATCTAAGTAATGATTTTTAACTTTCGATAATATATAATTTTTACAGTACCGTCTACATAGAATGAAAAGATAGCTGGTAAAAATTTTAATTTTCCATAATCCTGAGGGAACACGCCATGTGCCTTGCATTTGTTTTATTTAGTTATATATTCTGTTACTACGAAACAGTGCTACCATTGTAGCTTGCTCATAGTAGTTCATCGTAAATGACCGAACATTTTTAGATGCCACTGTATGCAGTTTTCCCTCTATTCGGCTTTTCTCTATGGTCAATACAATTTTGGATTCTGTGGGTTTGATAACTTCTCTTGAACATTGATGGTGTATTTGATGTTTTTTAATGTAATATTAAAAGATTTAATTGTTTTAGGGAAAGGATTGTATTTAATTTCTCCATATTCATTAGAATTTAGAAGATAAGAATCTGACTCATTAATTCACCTCGTAATGTTATTTCCCATATTTAACTATGAAGACCCATATTATTTACTTACTAATACAGTATGCTATCATTATGGGAGAATTAAATCACTGCCTACTTTTAGGGCTATATTTAAGGACATGATTCAATTTTGAATTATTTCTTATTCTGATTAGAAATTTTTTGTGTGAATACTCACATGACATTACAAATCTAATTAACAGAACAGCTCACCAGTGAAGCTTAAATCTTGATTTCAATTGTTTTCTCATGAAGTTGGCAATACATTTCTCAGAGTTCTCAGTGATTTAACCACTTCTGACTTTGCTAAACAGAAGAACTTTGCTGTATGGAAATATATTTAATGGAAATTTTGCAATTTATCACAATAAAATTTATACAAGTCATTTTAAAAATAAGAAATACTGTATGTGTAATTACGAATATGATGGTTACAAAATAAAACATTAATATGTAAGAAAGTAGTAACAATATATTTTAAATGCATTTTTAAGCAGAATATGGACGTTTTCTTGTTAAATACATACAAATATTTTGGGATATTTGTATAATAAATATTTTTGAATATGCAATAAATAATTTTACAGAAGACAGTTGTGAAGATAATATATCCTCAACCAAAAATTCCTACAATTCCAAATAATCATAATTTTTTGATACAGTACAGCTACTGAAGTATGTAGTAACATTTTTTATACTTTTAGGTTAGGCCTAAATCAAACCCACAGGAAATTTAGTTATAAATAATTGATTAACCAAATTATGCCCTGGAGATTTATGACTGTATGGACGTAAGTTCTCCATACATCCCTATTCTGAGCTAATGTTTTCTAATCATTCCCTGTATAATTCACCTCCCTGAAAGCGTGGTTAATGTTATTCTTAAACTTCAATCTTGGTCTATCTGCTGACTGCTTTCCCTTTGGTTTTCCTACAAGAAGTTTCCATACCTCCATTTCATTCCTAATTCATCTCATATATCTGTAAGACTTAATTCTTCTCATTAAATCTCCATTTACTTGTCTGTTATCTCTATTTTTTTGATCCAACATATTTTCTTAAGAACTTTATTCTCAGATCTCATAAACTTTTGCCATTTGTAAGTTACGAATACATCACTTACAGAGTCATAAAAAGTGGCCAAAAATATTTCAGAGCATTTATTTGATAATGATACTTAATTACAGACATAATTGAATTAAGATTAACTATGTTTCATATGTGGGCATGATTTAGGTATAACCTAAGAGTACTCACAATTATAGCAGAATAACTCCAGAGCGACAGGCCTAGAAGGCCCTTGGCCTACCAGTTGGCTGCTGGCCTCACATCCACATGTGCTAATCACAGAGGTAGATGATCATCTACCCTAGTGTGGGTTACCCAGCCATTATAGATGGTTTCTCAACCTGGAGCCACTACGTATTGTCGCTAAACAAATTCCTCACGATGCTGGGTGGGCACCGGTCCTATATTGGCTAAAATTCCATGAAAAAATTTCTTCCCTCATGGAGACCTGAACCAGCACAGGTCCTATAGCCCTGTGCCAAGGCATCTTGCCTTAATCACTTGGCAACGGCATGGGACATTTACAGCAGAATGTTACGACATATTTCAATAGATGTATAATACCAACATATTATTCATTAAAAATTTTATGCATTTTTAGCCTCACCTACACAAGAAGTTTCCAATATTAAATCTAATAATGAGAAAATAATAATTGTAACAATTAGTTGCAATTTTAAGCATGAATGCAGTAAGTGCACTATGCCAGGGACTACAATTATATGCATAAATGTGTAACTATTTAAGATAAATTAAAATGTTTCATACCTCTCCTAATAACCAATCTTCTAAGTAGATCGTGATTTCAAAGCCTTAGCGGCTTCATCTTCAGTACCATCTTGACGACTGATGTTATGTGTGGTTCTTCCGATCGACATAACATCAATCAACAAGATGGTACTGAAGACGAAGCCGACAGCGATCTACTTAGAAGATTGGTTATGAGGAGAGGTATGAAATATTTTAATTTATCTTAAATTAAACCTCATGGTGACTTATTCCTATAAACGTTCAATATAAGTGTAATTATTTAATGGATGAACAACTTTGTGAGCACAAAAATTTAGTAAATATGGAAAACTCATTATTTTGCAGCTGAGTACCCCAATTACACCTGAATGTGTCCATAAATACCTACCTTACTGATGATTATACTAGTTAATTGCAGGGAAGAATTTATATACAAAAACTGTTAAGCTATATTTAAAAGAGAAAGAATATGTTGTATGATATAAAGACTGTTTTCTATAACTTATGGTCTTTCATTTTTTCTGATTAAATAATTTTAAATGGTTAATAATTCAGTCACATCTACCATGCCTTATCTCTAGACCAACATTCACCAATGTTAGAAGGTTGTTTGGAAACATATCCAGGAAAGAACATTTATTTTATGAAGTGAAGTTTACACTTCCAATTAAATTTGTTATAATTATTATTTTATTGCATCACTTTCTATTAATTATGTACATTAGAAACAATTTATTCTGAGCTGGATATTTGTTAAATCTGAAAACAGAAAAATTAAAATCTGACAAGTGTTGGGAGGCAGATGTTACTAACATAAAAATAACAAACATGCTTACAGGCATTGCAAACTCTAAGGGGGAAGGGCAGGCAGGAAAAATAAACTTCAAACACAAAGCAGAAAAGGAACACTTACAGACCTACTCTTTATACTATGATAATTATCAAATCATACGTACTTCTCAGCTACAGTTTATATCTTCTCTCTACATATACAAAACCAGTTTTAGGGTTGTATTTGGGAGGTCCCGAGTTCAAATCCTGCTGCTAACCTGACTGAATTTTTTTTTAATTTTTCTCAGTCATCAAGGCAAATCAGGACTGGAATTTTATTACAATGATTTATTTAATCATTACCATAATTATTCCATTGTTAATTACATTTTCTAGGACGAACTTGCACAGTACATATGAATACAAACACTACACATATACAGCCTACTGATACACACACAAAGATACTATATCTTGGCAGCAAACAAAATGCAGTTGTACTAGTCATGTGCTAGAATTCTATAATGTAATGCCCTCCTTCCAGGCAGCTTTTGTTGGGATTCTCCATGATAATGTAATTTATTTATAACCTTGGGAGGCAATAAATTACATTAACATCATTGATAGAGGCATTAAATTACATCAACATCACTGTTAGAGGCATTCAATTATATCAGCATTGTTGTTATTGATTATAATTCAGCTCCAGTTTAAATTATATGGTAATGAGTAATGATTCGTAAATTAATGAGTCATTTTTTAACATCTTACCTCATACTTTATGTTTCTTCAAACACGGGAACTAGTTTTCGAGAGAAGGATCTCTCTCATTTTCAACCGACATTATGACTACTGGATTTTCGTTGGAATCTCCATCAATAACTAGTCCCGTGTATGAAGAAACATAAAGTATGAGGTAAGATGTTAAAAAATGACTAATTAATTTACGAATTAAGAACCTCATAATGTTATTTCCCATATTTAACTATGAATGAGTAATGATATTGAATGGTGAAAAAAGAGAGACAGAGGAGAACACCAGTCTGTATAATGAGAGATGTACAGCCAAGGTAAGAATGTTAATAAATAATGAATATCTCACAGTTAAATATGGGAAATAACATTATGAGGTTTCATCTTGGAATGCCGTAAACTTCTGAAATACCTCAACAACCAAAATAAATTAATAGCCTTCCAGTGGATACCCTCACACATCGGAATAGTTGGCAATGAAATAGCTGATGGACTTGCCAAAAAGGGTACCAAAATACAGATAACAACCCACCCCAATTCGAACCTCCACAGAAAGATAGAAGAAATTAAGAAAGCATTCCAAATGGAAAACATGAAAGAAAACATTGCAACAGCCAGAGGGAAATCATGGAACAAAATTGATGAGCTATACACAGAAATAAAATATAAAGGCCGCAAGGAAGCAGTAGCAAAATTCAGACTGATGTCAGGACACGACTGCCTGGCTCACCATCTCAACAGAATAAACGTTTTCCAATCCGACAGATGTGTCATATGCGAAGACCCAGACCTGATCATGGACAAACACCACCTGCTAGTCTGTCCAGCTTTAAATCCAACTGCACAACACTCTAAGGACCTTGTTCGCTTGTACTGGGAAGCCAGAGAGAAAATGACTTAAGCGTCAAATCTTGCCATTAGAAAACAACAACAACATTATGAGGTTTTTAATTCAATGAAAGAATGGGTGATTTCTTATCTCGTCTTGAAAACTGCAGTTTCCATGTTTGAAAAAATATAGAGTATGAAGTAAGTTAAGAAGTGACTCATTCTATTAAATCAATGTTGGGAAGTAAACATTATGAGGTATAATCATTAAAATTCATCGGAGAACATTTTGTTTAAACAACTCACCTCATAGGATTCATGCTTCCATGATACCGCGGTTTCAAACACAGTTGTGTTCATCCTCAGCCATAACTCCGACTGACGAAATTCTTCGGCCATCAACTGTTCTATTGTCGCCAACTTCAGTGCTGCCATCTATGGCTGAATTTATGAACTTCGAGATCAAAGTAATTTCGTTAGGGATATCAAAATTCATTGATCTATCTTTATTTTTCTGAATGTATATTTTGTCCCAAACTGTCAATTCCAAGGGCTTCTCTACTTGTTTTAAAAGTTTAGCTTCTCTTCTAATTTTATGATGTTCTAATAAACTATGTGCAGCAATTGCAGATTTTTCAATTTCACAATTTTTAATATTTCTGAAATGTTCTTTTACTTACCATCCAGAAATGCATAGAAAATTACAAAATTTTTTTTTACAAATACAACATTTCTTTGGCACCAATAAATAAATTTAGTCTGGGTAAACTTCTAAATACCAATAAAAAAGTCAATGTTCCAGACAGTAAGAAATCTGGAATTTATCAAATAAGTTGTGAAGATTGCAATAAAGTTTACATAGGAAAAACAAAAAGGAATTTAGAAACTCGGACAAAAGAACATTTCAGAAATATTAAAAATTGTGAAATTGAAAAATCTGCAATTGCTGCACATAGTATATTAGATCATAAAATTGGAAGAGAAGTTAAACTTTTAAAACAAGTAGAGAAGCTTTTGGAATTGACAGTTTGGGAGAAAATATACATTCAGAAAAATAAAGATAGATCAATGAATTTTGATATCCCTAACGAAATTACTTTGATTTCGCAGTTCATAAATTCAACCACAGATGGCAGCACTGAAGATGGCGACAATAGAATAGTTAATGGCTGAAGAATTTCATCAGTCAGGGTTATGGCTGAGGATGAATATGACTGTGTTTGAAACTGCGGTATCATGGAAGCATGTATCCTATGAGGTGAGTTGTTTAAACAAAATGTTCTCCGATGAATTTTAGTGACTCATTCTCTCATTGAATGAATATCTCATCTCATAATTGTTATAAATAGGATAACTAGGACTAGATATTTTAATTAATTATTTTAAATAGTCTTAATATTATAGTTTCATAGGAAATATTAGTATAGTTGGAATCATTATTCATACAGTAACAGGATATAGAAGAAGGTCAAACTATATTAGAAACTGGGAAAAACATTACTCGGTAATCAGATTTGCCTTTGGCAATAAAGGTCTAAATTCACATTTCATTCAAAACAATATACAGTTACAAGTTGAATTATGAAAACTTCATAACAATTGTACCGCTACGGCGTATGAACTTACTATGCTTGGAAAGAGGGAGAGAGGTGAAAACACAAGCTCAGGATAGATATTTTACAGTTAGGCCCGCAGAAGGGAAATAAAAGTAGCAGTGTGGAGAGACAGAAGGGTGAAGATGTAGTTAGTGGAAGCAGTAGCTGCTCTGGTGAGTCTGCACATGTTTATTCTTAATAGGAGGTTGGGTCTTTAGGATTATGAAAGGATATAAGTTTCGAAATATGGGTTAAGTCGGGCCATGGGGCAAAGTTTCAACACACCGTAGTTTAACCTCTCTCTTTCTCTCCCCAAGATGTGTAATAGATTAAGTTAGGCCTATTTATTTTATCTGTAATTATATATTTTGTTCTTCTTCTTCACTTCCTGGTTTAGGCAAGAGTTGCCTGTTCCGTATATTTTGTTCTTATAGTTTAAATATAGATGTTTATTTATTTATTCATTTATTCATCATGAATACCCTCTACTAATAAAGTCATTCAGCCATACCGCTCGGCTAGCCTAATCTGAGGTAAATCACACGCTATCTTACCGTCACAATTAATCCATGTTCCAAAGGTCCTTTATGCCCTAAAATAAGCTACCATAGGCGTAACAATAATCTTCATGTTCTTCAAAGCACATGACCGGTTTCAAGAAAAATCTTTTCTATCTTCAGCCATCTTTATCATTTCATAAAGATAGCTGAAGATAGAAAAGATTTTTCCTAAAACCGGTACTGTTCTTTGAAGAACACGGAGCTTATGAGGTGAGATATTCATGATTCATTGTTTTATTACCTTGAAAGCCTCATAATGTTATTTCCCATAATAAATTTATAAAGAAGGTAAGAATGTATTAACATTGCATTTTGTTCACTGCCATGAAAGATGTTTAGTTATCTAAAAGTAAAATTTCAAAAAATTGTATCAAAGTAAGTTATATATACACTTATAATTGGTATGTAAAAACTTGTGACAGGCTTAAAGCCTAGTAAGGCCACTGGGATCAACTAGAGAGAAGTACAGCTTACCTTGGTGAAGTCCAAAGAAGCCATCTTTGGCCTGGACGCACATGTTGTTATGTGCACAGCAGAGTCGCCCATCCTCTGTGAAGTGCCAAGTCTGTGTTGATTTGCGTCTTTTGTCTGGACGTCGGAGCACCAGACTTACATATTGTGTGGGCTGTGGAGCAGGTCCAGCTATGTCCAACACCTGCCAATACAAAATGATTAACAATTTACAGTATTAGAATATGCTAAAATGTTTGCAAGGAATAGGTGGAATATCAAGATTACATTTTATATTATAAGCAGCTGATAAGGCATGGGAACATCAGAAGAAAGTATACTAGCAGAGAGACCAATCACATGGATAAAAAGAATTACAGATGAAATGAAAATAAGAGGTTCAGAAGAGAGATTGGAAGGAAAGAGAAAAATTTGGGCATAGCAGTATGATTTGTCATTTGAAAATCTGACCATACACACACACAACTACTTATTTCAGTTTTATTTTGGATTTATAAAATATATTATTTCATTACATACACTTACATTAATTTATGGAGCCAAAAATGCACAGTAACAAAGAAGGATTTAAGTAAAATTCAAGGAATAGAGATGAAGATTTTAAGAAGCATGCTTAAAAAAAAGAGAGGAGATAGAAAACAGAACACTAAAGTAAGAGAAATTAAGAATTTTGATAAAATATAAGATGAAATGGAAGATAGCAGAATAAGATGGTTGTATGACAACATTAAAAGAATGAATACTGGAAGGATACCACAACAAGCACTGAGACTTAGATCAAGAGGGAAGAGAGCAATATATAGATGGGCAGAGATATACATGGGAAGAAAAAATTGAGAAGCATCAAAATAAGTAAATTATTATACACAGAAGCTAAAAAAAAAAAATCTCCCTTTACCATTGAAAAGAATATTGTGGAAAGAGAAGTTTATGGATGGAAAAGATGGGAGAAGAGACATGAAATGGCTGAGATAGATGGAGGCTTTTGTACAAAATTCAGCTCCTGGAATAGGGACACAAATCTGGAAGAACATTTATTTAATGTACATACTAAATTAATATTAAGAAGATAAAACTATTACTATAATTGAAATAAGTAATTTAATGAATAAAACGAAAACTATTGTAATCAATGGTAAAGAGAAAAATCTATTAATGAATGAGTTGGAGAAAATGCTTTAACATCTTACCTCATAAAGTTACGTGTCTTCATGATACCGGTTTCAAAAATATAGCATTACTTACATCTTCAGTCAAATTCCAACTGTTGAAATTTCATCGTTAACATCATCTTCTGAACTATCATCTGGTGTCGATTTTATGAACTTGGACATCAAATTATTCTCGTCGGGAATATCAAAATTCATTGCTTTATATTTATTCTTCTGAATGTATATCTTTTCCCTAACTGTCAATTCCAAAGGTTTCTCCAAATATTTCAAAAGTTTAATTTTTCTTCCGATTTTGTGATTCTCTAGCAAACTATGAACTGCAATTGCCGATTTTTCAATTTCACCATTTTTAATATTTCTAAAGTATTCTTTTGTATGAGTTTCTAAATTCCTTTTAGTTTTTCCTAACTTGTACAAAAGAACACTTTAGAAATATTAAAAACGGTGAAACTGAAAAATCTGCAATTGCAGCTCATAGTTTGTGAGTATCACAAAATTGGAAGAGAAACTAAACTTTTGAAACATTTGGAGAACCTTTGGAATTGACAGTTTGGGAAAAGATCATACATTCAGAAGAATAAATATAAAGCAATGAATTTTGATACCCCCAACGAGAATAAGTTGATCTCCAAGTTCATAAAATCGACACCAGATGGCAGTTCAGAAGATGATGTTAACGAAATTTCGACAGTTGGAATTTGTCTGAAGATGGAAGTAATACTATACTTTTGAAACTGGTATCGTGAAGACATGCAACTTTATGAGGTGAGATGTTAAAGCATTTTCTCCAACTCATTCATCAATGTAAATACCTCATAGTGCTTCTTCCCACTGTAATTTTAATTATAAATAGAAGAATCTATACCTGATTCAGGAATCGAACCCCCAACCTTCAGCTTTATGTGCTGAAGCTTTAGACTACTGGATTAAAGCAGGCTTCCTTCCCAACCAAGCACGAATTCTGTTTTCTGTGCACGTTGAATGATTTAATTGTAATGAGATCATAAAATAGTGATTAATGAAGAAATGCATTAAGGTAATAAAATTTCAATCCAGTATTTGCTTAGATGACTAAGCAAAATCTGGTAAAAAGCTGTTAGATTGGTCAGCCACAGAAACTGCATCTTTTGAATGAATTTACAAATCCTACTGTCTCAGTCAACTCACTCACATTTATTGATCTATTATAGGAAAAATGGTTTGGGAAATAATCCACATTCAAAAAAACAAGAAAGAAAAATTAATGAATTTTGAAATTCCTGGGGAAGATTATTTGATTCAGAGGTCCATAGGTCCATCAAGAGATGGAGTAAGAAGCAGTCTCCTAGAGGACAGAACATTGATCATGAAATTACTGATAACGAAATCGCCTAGGTTTTGAAACCGATCTAATTAGAAGGTGGAATATGAGGTGAGACGAACAGAATTTATTTTAAATTTCACTCTGTTTTATTTTTATTAACTTATGTTATAGGAGCTGTTGTGTATCTACAGTCAGACTGACTTAACAATCATACTTAGAAAGTAGGTTTATGAAATTCTTTGCAGGAGACAGTCATTATTATACTTTTTTTCTATCCGAAGAGACTAGCTCTGTTATTTTCAATATTTTTATTTAAAATAACATTTTCCAATCCTGGATAGAATTTGATTTAAGAAAGAAAAATTAATGTTTTAATTATTAATTTAATATTTCTCACTGGACAAATTTTATCTGAAGAGAAATATATACTGAAAGAAGCCCTACAGGCTTTATAACGTAATGTTTAAATTCCCAATAAAAGTCTTCTTAAAAAAGAAGCTGCCATTTGCATGATTGAGCAATGGTTCATACCATTTGATGCTCGGGAATTAACCCGAGATAAAAAGAGAAAAATTTGAAAATTGTGAAAACACACAATTTTATGAGGTGAGATATAAAAACATTTTCTCCAACTCATTTATAAAAAGAAAAATTTGCATTTAAATTGAAGTGCTCAGGTAGCTCAGTTTATAGATCAATGGCATAGAAAGCCAAAGGTCCTGTGTTCAAACCCCAGTCTGAGCATATATTTTTCTCTTCAAATATAAAGAAAAATGAATGCTCGAACCGGGGCTTGAACCCTGGATGTACAGAATCAGAAATCCAGAGTTCAAGCCCCAGTTCGACTATTATTTTTTTCTTAAATTAGCTCTGTTATACTCATTCCTACCAACCCGTATGAATAGCAAAGGTGTTAACTCACCAGTATTTTGTCATCGCTGTGTGCATTGTTCTTGGACCGTGGGTCTCTTGGTGGACTGCTGCCCTCATGCTGAAGCTGTCCGTCGCCTGTCATACGCCACAACTGTGATCTGGCTCCTTTCTCCTTTCTGCTCAACACGACACGTGATCCCTCTGGTACATCCAGTACCAGCTGTTGACTTTCTACATCCAACGGATTGTATGAACTGGCTGAGCTCAGGTCCTGGCTATCATTCCTATCATAACAATATACAATTATAAATAATACATCTAAATAAACACATGAGTGCACTGGTGGTTACCATGCTCATTTCTGATTACAAAGCTCGCAGGTTCACACCTGCTCAGAGTCAAAGGAATTTAATAGCACAAAAACCAGAGTATTACAGAGACTTTTGATAGCCCAACTCCTTTCAAAAAAGTTAAACTGAAAATATATAAAACTATTATTCTACCAGTTATATTATAAACTCTTACTTTAAGGGAGGAAAGGAGATTACGAGTATTTGAGAATAAAGTACTTAGGAAAATTTTTGGACCCAAGAGAGATGAACAGACAGGTGAATGGAGAAGACTGCATAACAATGAACTACATGGTCTTTATAGGAAGCCAGATATAATAACAGTTAAGTCTCGTAGACTGTGATGGTCAGGACATGTGATATGTATGGGGAATGAAAGATGTGCATGGAAGCTTCTTGTAGGAAAACCAGAGGAAAAATGCCCAGTTGATTAACAAAGAATGAGGTGGGAGAATAACATTAACTATGATTTGAGGGAAGTAGATTATACAGGGAATGATTGGAAAGCACCAGCCCCAGGGTAGGATGCATGGAGAGTTTCTGTCTGCATGGCCATGAACCTATGGGTTCGACAGTGCCAGTGAGTAAGTAAGTAAGTAAAATTATATTATTTTTAGTCTGATCATATAATTAAAATAACCTCAAAATATAACTTCCTAAAATTAAATATTAAGTAAGTAAAAACCTGAGTATGGCTTCCTTCAGAAGGAAAGTAAAATCATGAGTCTTGTAACTTAGATTTAAGGTATGTAAAAGAATCTCGAGTCTGAAAAAATCTCTGAACAAATTTGTTGATTCTTTTATGCCCAGATCTGAATTGACCTGAGATGTTAAATAATACACTGACTTCACAATTAAAACAAATTATACATTTAACTTTTATAGGAATTAATCACTAAGAGGTTTAATTTCACCATAAATTATACATTATTGAATTTTTTTGTTATTTATAGTAATTTTAACTATAATGGTCATATTGTAACTTTACTATTATTTTATATTGTGTGTGATGAGTGAAGTTCAGTTTTAGAGACATCTAGCATCCTGCAGAATCTCTCTCTCTCTCTCAATGCCATGGCAGCTGGTGTGATCAACTTCTACAAGATGTGCTCTCTATACACTTTCCAATGAATATATTAGCATCTAGACTCTTAACACATTTTTTAAATGAGTTGGAGAAAATGTATATCTAACTTCATAAAGTTGCATGTATTCATGATACCGGTTTCAAGGATCATTCACCTTCATCTTTAGTCAAACTCCAACTGATGAAATTTTGCCATTAACCCCATCTATTGAGCTGCCATCTGGTGTCAATTTTATGAACTTGAAGTTCAAATTTTTTTTTCCAAGAAATTTCCAAAAAAAAAAAGCTAGAAGGTTGGGTGCCAGAATTTCAGTGGGGTCAATCTTTCTAAACAGGCTAAAATTTCTGGCAGCATCATGACCCCAGGATCAATTCTGTCTCCAATAGAAATGAGTACCACACATATGTTACGAAGTTAAAGCAGCCATCAAGCAGGGCTCACAACCTATCTGACATCATGCTAATTGTTTATAAAGATGGGAGACCTAACTTCCTATTACCCCAAGGGTCTCATAGGGCCTGTGTAGGATTATTTTACCTTTTTTATAAATTAATATATACAAGTGTACATGTCACTTACGATTTGAAAGTTCCTGTGAATGCTATGTAGATAAAGTTCTCATAAGTAAGTCCCGGAGCCTCTCTGTCTTCTCCAAGTGACTTCAAGTCATATGAGGCTGAGGCACCTCCCGGGGCAAGCAATGTGATGATATGAGCAAGCGTGGGTTCATCCCAGGCATAAGCTACACTAGAGTGTGGCCGCACAGTACACTTCAGACTCTCCGTCGTCACACAGCTCTGAAACAACAATGTACATACATTAGCCTGGTCATGTGGTCTTCTTTTCTCCTAGTCCAAAACATATACATTCTATATCAATCCCAGAATAATTTAACATAACACATATATGAAAGAAAGTTCAAAATTATAACTGTAACAATATATGATGATGATAATAATAATAATAATAATAATAATAATAATAATAATAATAATTAGACAAAATAAAAAAATACAATAAAAACACTGATACAATATACATAAAAATCTATTTTTAACAAACCGAGAAAGTACAAAAAATCTTAGAATATTGATAAAACATGGCATATTCAATAGAAATAAAAGAAAATAAAAACCTTATAATTATTATAAAGGAATGAGGTGTTTCGATGTTTTTATTAATCATTTTATACATCTCAATGATGAATAAATCATATTAGAAGAGAAAAATTATATGCCCAGATTGAGATTCGAACCCAGCACTCTTGGCTTTCCTGGGGTCGAGTCTCAGTCTGGGCATATAATTTTTTTCTTCAAATCCGAATGAGGTGTTTGTCATTAAATAACTCAGGTGTTCTGGAAAAATCTTTAATATTTAGAGAGGAGATATAGCTTTGCTCCCAAAAGAGTAACAATGAAAACAAGTATGAGGTGAGATATGACTCATTTTATTAAATAACAAAAGACTTTAATTGAAATTACAGCGAGAGAAAACACTATGAGGTATTTACATTAATAAATGAGTTGGAGAAAATGTTTCAACATCTCACCTCACAAAGTTGTGTGTCTTCACGATACAAGTTTCAAAAGTATAGTATTACTTCCATCTTCAGTCAAATTCCAATTCCAAAGCATTTTTTTAACTCATTCATTAACAAAAGACTTACCTGGTGAAACTGTAAAGGAACTTCAGAATAGTTGTCAAGACGTATGGGAGGTGGGATTGTGTCTGCATCGGTAAACACAATGAAGTAAGTAGCTCCCTGCAACACCACCTCCACTCGCAGGAAGTGCATTTTGCCTGATATGTCTCTGTAACATCATCAATAGAAAATAATGCTAAGAGGTTGACATTTTTAGGAATTAACACTATGAAGTACTATTTATTTAAGTAAAATTGTTTTAAAACATTTGGAAAAACCTTTAGAATTGACAATTTGGGAGAAGAAATATATTCAGAAGAACAAATTTAGATCCATGAATTTTGAGATTCCTGATGAACATGACCTCATCTTGAAGTTCATTAAACCAACACCAGATGGCAACATTATTCATTGAGATTCCAACGAAAATCTGGTAGTCATAATGTCGGTTGAAAATGAGAGATATGCTTCTCTTGAAAACTGGTTCCCGTGTTTAAGGAAACATAAAATATGAGGTATGATGTAAAAAATGACTCATTAATTTACGAATTAAGAACCTCAATGTTATTTCCCATATTTAACTATGAAAATTGTTTCACCTCACCTCATATTCTTCTTCTAAGATGATATAATTTTACTTAAACACAATGAGGTAATTAATCACTAATACCGAATTCTTATGAATCAATTAAAAGAACTATAAAGAAAAAAAAAATGATAATTACAATTCCAATTTAATTGAAAAAAGTAGGACACACACATAAAAATACTGTTAGAAAATCCATCCATAATTCCATGAAAATCTGCAGTTACTATACTGAGGCTTACTACAGGACATGACTACTTAGGAAAACATCTTCATAGAATTGGTGTATTAATGTCTCCTGAGTGTTTATTATGTTCTCAAGGTGTGGAAATGGACAGAGAACATTTAATAAACTGTGTAGCTCCTCAAAATTATCAAGATGTGACATCCAAGTAGTGGGAAGCAAGAAGGAGAATAATTTTTTTGTTTTGAACTTTTATAGGAAGAAATCACTGTGAGGTTTAGTTTAATCTTAACTTTGTTGTTAACTCCACAGCATTAGCTACATACATACATACATACATACATAATAATACTGAATTATAAATAAACATCACATATCTAGCGATTTTTATATAGTGTATGTATTTAAAAAATATACAAGAAAGGACAAATTAAAAAAAAATAAATTAATACAATTTGATTAGCAATAATTTCATTATTGTAAATCAATGGTAAAGAGAAAAATTTTTGCCTGAACCGGGAATCGAACCCCGAACCTTTAGCTTTCCGTGCTAATGCTCAGACCACCGAGCTAATCCAGGCTTCATTCCCATCCAAGCAAGAATCCTTCCTTTACCTTTACTCTACTGGCCCCACATTCAATTGCAATGAATCATCATTCACAAATACACAATGAATGGCTTCTACCTGAAGAAGACATGAAGGGACTCCACACAGCTATAGCATTATTTATTAAATTAATATTGGGAAGCTAAAGCTATTACTATGATAGAAATAAGTAAATTAATAAACACAATTAAATTATTGTAAATCAATGGTAAAGAGAAAAATTTTTGCCTGAACCGGGAATCGAACCCCGAACCTTTAGCTTTCCGTGCTAATGCTCAGACCACCGAGCTAATCCAGGCTTCATTCCCATCCAAGCAAGAATCCTTCCTTTACCTTTACTCTACTGGCCCCACATTCAATTGCAATGAATCATCATTCACAAATACACAATGAATGGCTTCTACCTGAAGAAGACATGAAGGGACTCCACACAGCTATAGCATTATTTATTAAATTAATATTGGGAAGCTAAAGCTATTACTATGATAGAAATAAGTGGAGTCCCTTCATGTCTTCTTCAGGTAGAAGCCATTCATTGTGTATTTGTGAATGATGATTCATTGCAATTGAATGTGGGGCCAGTAGAGTAAAGGTAAAGGAAGGATTCTTGCTTGGATGGGAATGAAGCCTGGATTAGCTCGGTGGTCTGAGCATTAGCACGGAAAGCTAAAGGTTCGGGGTTCGATTCCCGGTTCAGGCAAAAATTTTTCTCTTTACCATTGATTTACAATAATTTAATTGTGTTTATTAATTTACTTATTTCTATCATAGTAATAGCTTTAGCTTCCCAATATTAATTTAATAAATAATGCTATAGCTGTGTGGAGTCCCTTCATGTCTTCTTCAGGTAGAAGCCATTCATTGTGTATTTGTGAATGATGATTCATTGCAATTGAATGTGGGGCCAGTAGAGTAAAGGTAAAGGAAGGATTCTTGCTTGGATGGGAATGAAGCCTGGATTAGCTCGGTGGTCTGAGCATTAGCACGGAAAGCTAAAGGTTCGGGGTTCGATTCCCGGTTCAGGCAAAAATTTTTCTCTTTACCATTGATTTACAATAATTTAATTGTGTTTATTAATTTACTTATTTCTATCATAGTAATAGCTTTAGCTTCCCAATATTAATTTAATAAATAATGCTATAGCTGTGTGGAGTCCCTTCATGTCTTCTTCAGGTAGAAGCCATTCATTGTGTATTTGTGAATGATGATTCATTGCAATTGAATGTGGGGCCAGTAGAGTAAAGGTAAAGGAAGGATTCTTGCTTGGATGGGAATGAAGCCTGGATTAGCTCGGTGGTCTGAGCATTAGCACGGAAAGCTAAAGGTTCGGGGTTCGATTCCCGGTTCAGGCAAAAATTTTTCTCTTTACCATTGATTTACAATAATTTAATTGTGTTTATTAATTTACTTATTTCTATCATAGTAATAGCTTTAGCTTCCCAATATTAATTTAATAAATAATGCTATAGCTGTGTGGAGTCCCTTCATGTCTTCTTCAGGTAGAAGCCATTCATTGTGTATTTGTGAATGATGATTCATTGCAATTGAATGTGGGGCCAGTAGAGTAAAGGTAAAGGAAGGATTCTTGCTTGGATGGGAATGAAGCCTGGATTAGCTCGGTGGTCTGAGCATTAGCACGGAAAGCTAAAGGTTCGGGGTTCGATTCCCGGTTCAGGCAAAAATTTTTCTCTTTACCATTGATTTACAATAATTTAATTGTGTTTATTAATTTACTTATTTCTATCATAGTAATAGCTTTAGCTTCCCAATATTAATTTAATAAATAATTTCATTACAAAATATAATAAAAAATCAAGGCTGAAATAGTTCACACATGTAAATTGGAAGGATCAAGCAAGAATTGAAAAGAAAATAAGATAATAAGGAAAACAACGCTAGGCAGATGATTGTCATTCCCGATGGACTTGTGGTTATCATGTTCACCTCTTTTCTGAAATTCACAGATTCGGTGGATGGATTTTGTAGGTGTAAAAATCAATCTACAGCTCTTTCATGCCGAGAAATGAATTGCAACACTAAGTGATATGAGTTGTTAAAGAACATTCTTAGTTAAAATAGTAACTAAATAACCATTATGAGTGCCAAGGTATAAGGCATATGAAGCTGTTTCTTCAGGAAAGAAAAACTTTAATGGATTTATTGGACCCTCTTACATACCAGATGTCACCCATTGGTAATGTCTGGTATGTATAGGGTGTAAGAAATCCATTAAAGTGGTTTTCCTGAAGAAACAGGTTCAACATACCTCACATTCATATGCCTTAAACTGTGGCACTCATTATAGATACAAATTGTAGAAAACAGGTGAAGAAAAAGGCTCTATTAACTATAGATGACTTACCATTGTTCTTTCATCTTGCATATTATCATACTAAATGATTAAGTTACGTAGATATCAAATTCATCAAAAAAGTTTAGAAAAGGATGTCACCCCAAAATTTGTCCGGAAAATGGTTAAAAACAACAATAACCAACACCAAAAAATTTTAGAAAAGAAAACTCTTAATTTGGAAAAAATCAAACATTATACAACAAATAAGCAAAATAGACGTTGAACTGTACTTCTTACATTTAAAATTAACCAACATTTTAGGCCAAACAGTTTGGAATAACTTGGAAAAAAACTTCTATAACCAACTTAACCTCAACATGAAGAAGAAAATAGATTTATATAATAAATTTGGGAATTTTTAATAATATGATGTTTTATTAATAAGGATTAAATGAATCGTGAATTCTTACCTCATACATCTATGTTTTTTTAAACACAGCACATGACTCGTGAAAACAGCTGAAGATGGTGACAATGGTCGCTGATTCTGCAGTGCTGTGTTTAAAAAACATAGAAGTATGAGGTAAGAAGAATTCACGATTCATTTAATTCTTATTAAGAAAATAGACGTACAAAAGAAAAAAATAATTAATTTAAAACTGGAATTAAATAGAGTGGAGGACAATAAAATTACAAAAAATAAAATCATTAATTTAGGGAGGATAAAGAAACTGAGAAGAATGTAATTAACCTATCATCGGAAATCTTTATAAAAGAGGAAATATCTATTTTGGACAAGGGATTCAAAACATGCATTAGTTACTCTAACAATTTAGAAGATTATATAGCTGATGTTGAAATTGCTATTGATGACATGAATTATGAAGAACGAACAATAATCAGAAAAGAATGTGTGGAAGTTATTGGAAAAATTAAAAACACAAATATAGCAAACCAATGCAAAACAAACATGAAGAAAGTAAAATACATTAACAATAAAAATGTTAATATTTAATTTTAGGAAGTGATATTTAGAGGTTATTGTCCAGACAAGCTGACGATAAAACAGAATTGTTTTGAAACATGTCCAAGAACAAATCAACATTAATATTGAGGTAAGATGATCAGACTAAAAATAATATAACAAAAATGTTGTTTTTTCAAAATGAGACAAAGGGAATAATTTAGTAATTTTGGATAAAGATGATTACAATGATAGGATGGAGAATTTATTAAAGGGAGAAGAATATGATGAAATAAAAACAAATCCCCTTGCAAAAACAATTAAGGAAGTTGAAACCAGTCTGAAAGCAATTAAAAAAATTATGACACAAAAGGAGAAGTTTAAATTAAAAATACCAAATCTCAGAAACCCCAACATTCATGGTCTTCCTAAAATCCATAAAGACGGAAAGAAAATGAGACCAATCATCAACAATATCAACTCACCGACATATATCAAAATGATTAAGCAATAAATTTAAAGGTAGGAAAAAATTTGAAAATTTATCAGTAGAAAATTCCTACCAACTTGTGGAAAAATTAGAAAAATGTAAAAATGGAACCGTCAGAAAGATTGGTCTCATTTGACGTCATTTCATTGTTCACAAACATCCCGACGGACATAACTTTTAAAATTTTGGAATAATGGTTGAAAGAAAACAAAGTAGATGATGATAGCATTAAAGAATACATAAAATTAACAAAATTATGCTTAAATCAAATATTCTTCACCTTCAGAGGAAAGTACTTTAGACAAAGATCAGGACTTGCAATGGAAAATCCATTATCACCATTCTTAGCAAATATGTTTATGGGTAACTTTGAATGTCACAAGTAACCAAAACATACCCTCTGATGTTTAAATTTTGGTGTAGATATGTAGATGATATCATAGCAATAGTAAAACAGAAACAATTAGAAGATGCCATTAAACTGTTAAATATTCAAAATAAAACAATCAAATTTACAATGGAAATAGAAAATAATCATGAAATACCAATATTAGACCTTAAATTGATCAGGAAGAAAAAAAGAAAACAGAACTTGGAATATATAGAAAAGAAACTCACATTGACTATTTAACTCATGCCCCAAATGGGAGTCAATGACCAATCACATTTCAATGATTTTCGATTTACAACCAATCACAGTCATGTTTCGCCTAGAATTTACCAACTAAAGTTTATCATAAGTAATGCCACGAGTGATTTCCAATTTATCTAGAGAATTTGGAAATCAAGAGTGGCATTTGTTAGGACTATTTAACGAATAAAATTAGCTGTTTACTCACAAATCATTGTTTAACTATAGTTATTTTAAAATATTTATATATTTAATGTAAATGGCGATGTTTGAAAACAAATCAGAAATGTGAGGTTATGTTCATTCACTGCTGCTTGATCATATTATTTATTGCCAAATAAGATCACAATATTGTAAGAGTGCAGCCAAGTGGAGAAATAAGTAAACACATCAAACTATATATCATAATCAACATTACAGGTTATTCATTTATTTTTTTAGTAAACAACTCAGTAAAATCAAGGAGTCTTTTCATTATTTACTATATTCAATGTATTTGTTGGAGAAAAATAATGCTTTGACCTGTTCAGAACTTTAAAAAGGAGGAGCTTTCTTTATCACAAAAGCAGGAGCTGATAAAGAGAAATCGATAAAGAGCGAGGTGAAACACAACTGTCATTGATTGTAAAACAACATTCATTGAAACGTGATTGGTCATTGACTAGCATTTGTGGCACGAGTTAAATAGTCATAATAAAGAAAGCACCTCCTTTTTAACATTCTGAATAGGTCATAGCATTATTTTGCAGTGACCGACTCCCTAAGAGATACGGCTACCAAATTGTATATATAGTGCATGAATGTCAACACATAGCGCATGCAGGAGTTAATATAAAAACATTTGTAGCAATTGATTATACCACCAAAAAAAGAAACCACTGTTTGCACTTTCTTAAAAGTATTTTTCCCCAGGTAATAATCCAGAAAAATATAATTGTCATATTTACAACATACATCAGAAATTAATTAATATACAGTTTGATGTGTTTCATTTTTTCTCCACTAGAGTGCATTCTTACAATATTGCATTCCTTTGGCAATAAATAATATGATCTGGTTGCAGTGAGAACAAAAAAGCAAATGAAGCGTACCAATCGTTTCACATTTGTTTTCAAACATTGCCGTTTACATTAAATATATACATATTTTAAAATAACTATAGTTAAACAATGATTTGTGAGTAAACAGCTTAATTTTATTTGTTAAATAGTCCCAACAAATGCCACTCTTGATTTCCAAATTCTCTAGATAAATTCACTCCTCACTTCATGAGTCGTGAATTTATCAATAATTTGGAAATCACTCGTGGCATTACTTATGACAATTATATAAAAGCTACAGGATATAACAATTTTTCGCACAAACAGGCAGTATTTAATAGTTTAACACACAGACTTGTGAATGATCCAATGAGCAAAGAAAATTACAATAAAGAGAAAAAACACATCATAAAAATTGCAAAGGATAATGGATTTCAAGAAAAGATGATACGCAAGAAAATAAATAAATTCAAGGAACAAAAAATTATTAATGAAAGTACTCTTCACACAGATAAAGAAATTGGTAAAAAATTCAAGAAATTTACATACCACCCTTTAGTATTTAACAAGTTTCAAAAAATCTTCAACAAATTCAACATTAAATTAGCACCGAAAAATGTTTACAGTTTAGGTAATTTAATAAAAACCAACAAAAATGAAAAGATTGAAGACTGAAAAAATTGGGAATTTATCAAATTAATTGTAAAGATTGTGAAAAGATATACATAGGAAAAACAAAAAGGAATTTAAATACAAGATTAAAGGAACACCTCAGAAATGTTAAAAATGGAGAAACAGAAAAATCTGCAATAGCTGCACATGCCTGGTCAGAAAAACACAGAATAGAAACCAAAACAAAATTACTTAAACAATTAGAAAAACCGAAAGAACTCAGAATTTGGGAAAAAATTTACATACGCAAGAATAAAAACATAACTATGAACTTTGAAATACCCGGTGATAAGGAGAGGGGATTGATTTGGAAGTTCATCGGTCAACCATCAGATGGCGCGGAGGTCAGTCTGCAGGAGAGGAGACCATTGGACGTCAGTTGTGAACGTGATACAGCATTGAGAATGTCACAAATACAGTGAAGAAATCCGGATCTGCGAGGGAGTTAAGAAGTATGAGGTGAGTCAAGAAACAACTCAACAAAATTAAAAAAAAAAACTAAATGATGTTTGTATTATATTAGTTATAAAATACAGTATATTATATTATTTTTGGTCTGGACATCTTACCTCAATATTAATGTTGATTTGTTCTTGGACATGTTTCAAAACAATTCTCTGTTTTATCTTCAGCTTTCCCAGACTCTTCTTCCTTGTAACTTAAGAAGTTGTAATTAATATTTAATTTTAGGAAGTTATATTTTGAGGTTATTTTAATTATATTATTTTTGGTCTGGACATCTTACCTCAATATTAATGTTGATTTGTTCTTGGACATGTTTCAAAACAATTCTCTGTTTTATCTTCAGCTTTCCCAGTCTGGGAAAGCTGAAGATAAAACAGAGAATTGTTTTGAAACATGTCCAAGAACAAATCAACATTAATATTGAGGTAAGATGTCCAGACCAAAAATAATATAATTAAAATAACCTCAAAATATAACTTCCTAAAATTAAATATTAAATACAGTATATTAATACAAAAAACAAAATAGGCCTATTACAAAACAAGTTAATGGTTATGAACTGTACATAGGAATTCTTACAAAATATCTTACGGAACATAATAATAATAATAATAATAATAATAATAATAATAATAATAATAATAATAATAATAATAATAATAATATTTTTTATTTACACAGTTCTGGAAGGTATAAGTAAAAACTGAACAACCATACTATTTAACTGTAGCATTCTTGTGGTAGTGAGAGAGGGAAAGAAACATTTTGTCTTCTATGGACTCTTTTGGAATATGGTATAGCTAACTATCTCATATATGGAGTGTAGTAGCAAAATATAGTAGAGCAAGAGCCTATCACTAGATATAACAAGAGTAATTAATAAATGAGTTAGAATTTGATGTTTTCATTATTAATTTAACACTTCTCACTGAAGTGTAAATTGAATTTTTCTCTTCAAATTTAATTTATCCTTTAGTGAGAAATGTTAAATTGATAATGAAAACATCAATAGAAGCTGTACTGGCTTTTAAAAGTAATGTTTAAATTCCCAATAAATGCCTTAACTAAGAAGCCGCCGTTTGCATAGATAGAAGCCAAGGTTTCAAGCATTTGGTGCACGGGAATTACAACTTATATAAGAGAAAAATTTGCATCTAGATTGGAACTTGACCCGGTAGCTTACTTGGTAGAGCATTTGGAACAGAAAACCAAAGGTCCCGGGTTCAAGTCTCGGTCTGGGCGAGAATTTTTCTCTTCAAATTTAAGTTAGAATTTGTTATATTTTAACTTCTTCTTCTTCCTTCCAAGTATTAGGCCAAGGCCTGTTACGATCCTATAGAAAATTTTCCCTCCAGCATTTCATAGGACGGCCCAGAGATCTTCGTCCTCTTGGTATATAATATTTTAACTCACTTATTAATTAAAATAAACCTGTATTATTTCATTTACATATTTATGAAAATAAGAGTAATAATAACAATAACAACAATAATCATCATCCATGCATGCAATTATTAGGCCATATGGTCTGTTACGATCTGAAAGAGGAATTTTCCATCCAGCACTTTTTTGGACATCCCAGGGATCTTTTGCCTTGGGGGCAATAATGAAGCATGGCTTTTGGACAACAATAATAACAATAATACTTGTAATAACAACAATTATTATTTTATAAGTTAATTATTGGAAATAACATTATGTGGCTTTCCAGTTATTAACAATTATTATTGTTATGGCTGTATAGAGGGAAGAGGCTTTGTGATATCTGACCTGACGTTGATGTGCAGAGAGTTGTTGGTATCGATGAGAAAACCCCCAGACCAAAGCGAGCTGGGTACATCCAGTAACCTCACACAAAGCAGCTGTTCCTTGTCCAGCCTTGGCCAATGGAATGGCAGACAACAGTCAGGCACAGCCTTCAGGTATGTTGCCTGTGCTCCTGGATCATTCTGTAAGCATTAAAAAATGTGATATTTATACAGGTATCCCATAATACAATTACTGTATATACTGGAATATAAGTCTGATCACTTGTAAAACCTTCCCTTACTTACAGAAACATAAAATCTAAGATAAAAATGAACTGAGATATTGTATTTCATGTGAAAGAATATATTGCATCATTTTTGTCAACATCATAGCAATATTTAGAACTTATTTTTTTATACTATTGATATTTTCACTCATCCTTAGCAATTTTGAGAATATACAGACAGCAAAGCAATTGAAAAGTATATTAAAATAGTTGAAATTACCATATTTAATACTATGAGTGAACATGTATATATTGTTAGCAATTAATAAAACTAACTGCTAACTATAAAATCAGGTAACAGTGAAAATTTTTGAATATTTAGGGACCAAAGTTAATCTGATTGAAGTATACCTATTTTCTGAAACACTAACCAGAGTTGTAGCAAAACATCGTTGTGCAAATTGAAGTTGGTAAGTCGATTTATTGTGAAGTTGGAATCTCGGTGAGAGTGTGACAATGTTGGTAGCCCTGTATCTGCCTCTCCCAGGTCGCACATCAATACCAATCACATACATGATGTCAGGTCGTGAATCTCGGAGTGATACTCTCAGCCGACGCTCCTGCAGGCCCTTGTGTAAGTGGAAGTGTTGACACCACTGCAACACATTAAATGAATCAGATTTTACTCATACACTGTAAATATAGGTTACTTTGGCCCTGTGGTATTACTTTGTCCCAAAATTAAAAAAAAAATGATAGAACCACGTGTGCTACTAACCAATTTCTTAAATGTCATATAGTTATTGCCAATTCAACCTGAGCACATTACTAGTTCTGCAATCCCATCTTCATAATAGTTATTGAAATCTCCACTAGCTAGCAGAAGTGGTGTTTCCCTAACAGGTGTTTATGTTATTGTAAAACTTCCCATCTATGCAAAGGATCCAGTGCATATTTTAGTTTCATAAGTACCAAATTTTAAAGACAATATCATACTTATTAATCCTTCTCGGGCGACAATATTTTTGGCCAAGGGCAAAAGGTAAATTTTGAAAATAATTAATTTCATACAAATGTTAATAAATGCTACTTAAATTGTGCATTTACTTATAAAAATAACATATACCTTGTTTTTGGTTGATATCCATCACTGATGTGCTTCAAAACAATGTTTTATTATTTTGCATAAATAATGTCACTGCAAAAATGGCATAAGTCTCACTGGCCTGTTTAACTGTAACTTTTTGATCACTCTGTATTAGTAAGTTATTGTATGGAAAGTTTCTTAACAAAATACTTATAATAATAGCAATATGAATAATTAATAACGGTAATAATAATAATGAAACGCTGGAGGGAAAATTTTATATAGGATCTTAACAGGCCTTGGCCTAATACTTGGAAGGAAGAAGAAGAAGAAGAAGATAATAATAACAATAATAATAATAATAATAATAATAATAATATAATGTAAATAGTGCACCTAGGTAAGGAAGAGTTTTTCATAACTGTTATACATATTTAATGATTTATTTTAGGAAGTAATATTTTGAGGTTGACGATGACATAGAAGAATATATTGAAACATTATATTATTTTTGGTCTGGACATCTTACCTCAATATTAATGTTGATTTGTTCTTGGACATGTTTCAAAACAATTCTGTTTTATCGTCAGCTTTCCCAGACAAGAAAAAATCAACATTAATATTGAGGTAAGATGTCCAGACCAAAAATAATATAATTAAAATAACCTCAAAATATAACTTCCTAAAATTAAAAATTATATTGAAACATGTTCGAGAATAAATCAACAATAAATTGAGGTAAGATATCTCTAGATGTTATAGGTATATTGATGGTTTAAGATAAATTAAACCTCATAGTGATTTATTCCTATAAAAGTTCAATATTGATGGTTTCTTATTTTTTATGAATGATGTAAAGAAAGACTGTAGATTTTGTTGAGTTGTTCTTGACTCACCTCATACTTCTTAACTCCCTCGCAAGAAGTATGAGGTGAGTCAAGAAACAACTCAACAAAATTAAAATAAACCTCATAGTGTTATTTCCTACCTACATAACTTAAAGAAGATTGTAGGGTTTGTTTTGTTCCGAAAACTTCTCCTCTGTATAATAAATTTAAAAAAAACACATCTGGATGTAGAGCAGTTTTGACACACAATTTTCACAGAAATAAATTGTCTTTTTCTCTTTGCTTTTTGTTCTGCATACAACACAGGGATTTGCCCAAGAACCTTTTGGTGTTCTTTCCACGAAATGTGATAAGCCATCTAATCTTTGCAATGTTGGGCCTTGTGATGTGTGACCCTTACACTGGTACTCATGCGTTCAGAAACCAGAGATGTGACAAGTGCTTTTCTGTATTTTTTGTGTGATAGAGAGGTCTTATTCTATCTTTTTAAGTTCATGGTGCACAACAAATACAAATTTACAATAGACACCTCCATGAGCCAAAAGAAAACATTTTCCTAATGCTTAGTAAGACTGATGTTTAGTTTGGTTTCTTTAAAAATATCTCAAGTCTTTTCATTCTATATTGATTTGTAAAAAAAAAATCCTAAGAATTCTAGACAAAGAAAAAAATAAAATGCATGTCTGTTATTTAAGAGTATTTTTTTCATCAAACCCAGAGAGTTATATTGTCCCTAGCCTCTTTTACGTGCTTTAATATAGGAATACCTGACGTGGGAAAAAGTTTAACTAGTGGTCTACTTTAGGCAAAAAAAAAAAAAAAAATATATATATATATTTCATGAAAGTATAATAAAAAAAAAAGGTTTTGTTATGTTACTGTCCTGGGGTCCCCATCTAGGGGATATGTGGATGGCGACCACAAGGTGCCCAAGCTGAGCAAAACATTGCTTCCACTTACTTGAGTTTTGCTCCTTACTTTTATCTTTAACCGATCTGGTATTTCTTCCTTTGTTCCACTTACTTATACCAGACTCTTTTAACTTGACTATCTAACTTTTCTTGGTTAACTCTTGTTTTTTCGACCCCAACGCTATTAGGGCATCCGAAGGCTAGGGAGTCTTTCCTTTCTTGCATTTCTTCTTTCCTTTAATTTTCTTTTCTTCTCCAGAGAAGCCTGACCAGAGGCTATAAGATGGCAGCCCCATCACTGGTCTTGCCTTCCTTTGGCCAACAACCAATCGAGGGACTATTATTATGCTTTCAAATCTTATATGAGAATTTCCCGGATGGATCACGCTGGAGGGAAAATTTTCTATAGGATCGTAACAGGCCTTGGCCTAATACTTGGAAGGAAGAAAAAGAAGAAAAAGATTTTAACTTTCTAATAATTATTTTAAAAGCTCAAGTTAAGAGTCTTATTTTCTAGCAAAAGACTGAACAAAAAGATTTATGAAAGTCGGACAAAGTAACCTGAGTTTACGGCAATTAAATAAATTTGATTTATATAATTTGTGATAATTCTAATATCTAAGTGTGATGAGGCAATCTAAATCATTAAAAAAATTGAAAATGTCAAAAACTTTGTAGATTTTCAGATAGCATCCAAATATTTTTTCAGAAACTATAAAAAAAATAGTATTTTGTCATTAATAATGAAGGAATTAAAGCAAATCACTGTATAGAATGTGAAGGAATGTTATATGACAAAAGTTTTAATTTTTCAAGAGGGGATTGAACAGAAGGGTAACAAAAAAGTAAAAATAAAAAAAAAGAGAATGCTGAAAAATAAGCACGTACTTTTTATAAATGAGTTGGAGAAAACTTTTTTTATACCTCACCTCATAAAATTGAATGTTTTCATGATTCCAGCTTCAAAAGTAAATTTTACTTCAATCTTCAGTCAAACTCCAACTTGAAATTTTGCCATTAAAACCATCTTCTGAACTGCCATCTGGTGTTGATTTAATGAACTTGGAGATCAAATTATTCTCATTGGGAATTTCAATTTTATTTGGAATTAACAGTTTGGGAAAAGATATACATTCAGAAGAATAAATATAGAGCCATGAATTTTAAAATTCCCGATGAGAATAATTTGTTCTCCAAGTTCATAAAATTGACACCAGATAACAGTTCAGAAGATGGTGTTAACAGTGAAATTTCGACCATTGGAAGATGGAAGTAAAATTTACTTTTTAAATCACTATCGTGAAAACAAGCTATTTTATGAGGTGAGATATAGAAACATTTTCTCTAACTTATTTACAGACTATAAATACCTCAATAGTGTTACCTTCCACTTTGATTTTGATTAAAAGCATATACTTTTTATTCCATATCCTTAATAAAGACAAAAAAACTTCAGATCTTAATAAGAATTTGTGTCCGATCTCAATAGATAAACATCAGAGCTATATATCTGATAGGAAGGAATTACTGTTGAACTATTATAGGAAATATCACTATGAGTTATAATTTAAAATAAATTCTTTTCACCTCACTGCATATCCCATTTTCTAATTAGACTCTAATTAAACCTTGGCGTTTCCTCAACCAATGTTGTTTTGACAAGGAGCACTGCTTCTTACTGCATCTGTTGGTAGACCGAAGAACCTCAAAATTAAATTCAACTTCCCTACATCAGGAATTTACCAAATTAAATGCAGAGATTGTAAAAAATTGTGACAAAAATTACATAGGGAAAACAAAAAGAAATTTGAAAACCAGGATGAAAAAAAAATTAGAAACGTCGAAAATGGAGAAGTGGAAAAATTAGCAGTGTTGCTCATGCTTGGTTAGAAAAAATTTAATTGAAAGAAAGACCAGTTTAATAAAACAAATAGGAAAACCAAATGAGCTAACGGTTTGGGAAAAAATTCACATTAAAAAAAAAAAAAGAAAGAAAAATTAATTCTTCTTCTTCTTCTTTCCAAATATTAGGCCAAGGCCTGTTACGATCCTATAGAAAATTTTCCCTCCAGCGTTTCATAGGACAGCCCAGTGATCTTTGTCCTCTTGGCATATAATTATAAACAGCTTTGGGGATCCGATTTGAACTCATTCTTTCTAGATGGTGTTTCCAATTAATGAATTTTGAAATTCCCAGGAAGTTGATTTGATTCAGAGGTTCTTTGGTCCACCAACAGATGGAGTAGTTTTCCTGGATGACAGAACATCGGTTGTAAAATTATTGATGATGAAACTGCCTAGGTTTTGAAATCGGTTTAATTAGAACACTGATACGAGATGAGGTGTAAAGAATTTTATTTTAAATCTTAGCTATAACAATGTTACACTTTGCATTAGTAGTGTGTAAAAATCAATTACAATTTAAAAATTAAAGTGTAATATTTACTGTCAAACTGAGTTGCAATACCTGTGGAATTCCTTCTGGGTGAACTCCATTGCCAACACGTGCCATAACTGTGGGACTAGCCTCATGATCTGCAAATGAAAACAGTAGGGGTGCTACCATTCGTGCAACTTCATGCTCTTCGAACTGTCCTGCTGCAGTCTCAGTAGGAACTCCTTCTTGCCTGAATACAAGGGGAAGCCCAGTCTTGTTGATGATCCAAAATGGAGCCGTCAGTTGCACCTGTTTCACATTATGTTTTATGTTACAAAATGATGGAATTCTTTTCATTTAATCACATGTAAAACTAAAAACAATTACTTAACAGGTAAAATTACAAAGATTGAAAGATCAAATGAATCAGGCAAGGAGGAAAATATTATGGAGCAGTTAGAAATATCATTTGGAATTCTGATACATCAAGTTAATATTATTTTAAAAATGAATAATATGAACATTAATTTTATTACTTCATTATCATCATGAACTTATTTAGGTTCACGTCTTTTGAGCCTGTTCCTAAGAGATTTCAAGATGTGGTTGGTCAGTCTGTCTTAATTTTGGTTTTCTTTTATATGAAAGTCTTTAGGTTGACACTGCATTGCTAATTTAGGAAAGGGAGACAGGTCCATTCTTTGAGCAATTGTTTTGATAATTTATATATTAAATTTGGGAATTTTTAACATTATGAGGTTCAATTAATAATAATTAAATGAATCGTGATTTTATCTTACCTCATACTTCTATGTTTTTTTAAACACAGCACTGCAGTATTGGCGACACATTGTCGTCATCATCAGAAAACAGCTGATGATAACAATGTGTCGCTGATACTGCAGTGCTGTGTTTAAAAAAACATAGAAGTATGAGGTAAGAAAAAATCACGATTCATTTAATTATTATGTTTTGATAATTCTGAATTAACAATGTATAAGAGAAAAGTTTGCATTTAGAGTGGAGTTTCTCAGGTAGCTCAGTGGTATCCAGGTGTTTTGATAATTAAACATAAAACATAATGTGGCCTAGAAAGCCAAAGGTCCTGGGTTCAAACCCGAGTCTGAGCATATAATTTTTCTCTTCAAATTTAATTTATCCTTCAGTGAGAAGTGTTAAATTAATAATAAAAACATTGAAAAAGCCCTACTGGCTTTATAAAGTAGTGTTTAAATTCCCAATGAATGTCTTCTTAAATAAGAAGCCATAATTTGTGTGATCGAGCAAATGCTTGTAGCATTCAGCGCTCGGGAATTAACAATGTATAACAGACCTCCCACTTTGATTTTGATTAAAAGATGAAAAATTTGTATTTAAATTGGAGTTTCTCAGGTAGCTCAGTGGTAGAGCATTGGTCTAGAAAGCCAAAGGTCCTGGGTTCAAACCAAGTCTGAGTGTATAATTTTTCTCTTCAAATATAATTCTGGTCCCGCGCCGTAGCCGAGCAGTTAAGGTAGAAAGCCTTGGCGCAGAGCTACGGGACTTGCGCTGGTTCGAGTCTCCATGGGGGAAGAAATTTTCTCATGGTATTTCGGCCAGTATGGGACCGGTGCCCACCCAGCATCGTGAGGCAATTGGGTAGCTACAATAAGTAGCGGCTCCAGGTTGAGGAACCAGCTATAACGGCTGGGGGACTCGACATGCTAACCACATGTCACCCCTACAGTGGCTGTTGATCATCTACCTCTGTGATTGACACATGTGGATGTGAAGGGCCAGCAGCCGGCTGGTAAAAGGGCAACCGCTGAAAAGTGGAAAGACCCTCAATCGGAATCGAAATATAATTCTGAATTACTTCAACTATATTTTGAACTTTATGGTATATATGTGTTTTTTCCTCTTCTTCATTTTTGTCAAACTAGGAGTGGCTGTGCTGCTTACAATTTTGATTTGATTTTAGAATTTAGTATTGAATTTTTGCTGCTATATTTTGGCCCTGATTTTGCAGTTACATTATGTAATCTCAATTTGGTTGCAATTGACATTTGTTTACCAAAATTTCTTTTATGACTCAATTTATTACATTGTATTACTCTAACTTTACCTCTGTGTCATTTCTTATATCAATATCAGATACTAGATGACGGAGGTAATTAAATTCAGAAACTTGTTCTATGATTTTTCCACCACATATTCATATACTGCAGAAATAAGGGCATTAATAAATCGAGACTTCAACCAGGAGAGATCAAATTTATACAGGAAAACAGGCAAGGTTAAATTTAAAAATGAAATTACTGGGAGAAGACAAAAGACAGAATAGAATATGTTCAAAATCATACTTACTCTAACCCCTAGACCTCTGTGGCAAGTCACATTCCCGTGTAAAAACAACCTGCGACCTTGTAGGTCATGCAGACGTACAACTGATCCAAAACTGCTTGCTCCCTCTGGTATCACCAGAACACCAGCACGGGGAAAGTTTTCTAGATGGAAACATAATTCCACCACTTTCTCCACATCTACCTGTAATGCAAGAAACAGTTAGCAGAGGACATGGTGCTGTGTATATTTTGTTAAATAAAGAAAACATTCCTCACATTCTAACTAACCAATTAATCACTAACTTGTTGACACTATTGAACCAGAGATTAATGGCTGTGTGGACAATAAAAACTCCTGATGTGATAGACCTAGGAGGTCCTTGGCAACCAGCGGCTGTTGGCCTCACACCTACATGTGTTAATCATAGAGGTGGACACTCATCTTGTGTGAACGTAAGTTCTCAATAAATTCCTATCTGGGATAATATTTTCTAGTCATTTCCTGTATAATTCACCTCCCTCAAATCAGTTGATGTTATTCTCCTAACTTACTCCTAATGTGCCTACTGGACAATTCCCTCTGGTTTTCCTACAATCAGTTTCTGCACCTCTCTTTTATTTCCCATTCAAACTATATGTTCTGCCCATTGCAGTCTATGAGGCTTATCAATTATTATATCTGGTTTCCCATAAAGATCGCAGAGTTCACTATCATAAAAATTCCTCCATTCATCTGTTTGTTCATCTCCTTTTGGTTAAGTATTCCTAAAATTAAATAATTATTCCTAAGTATTTTATTCTCAAATACTCATAATCTTTTCTCCTCTCTTAGAGTATGAGACCATCTTCTGCACAAATAAAAATGGAAAAATTACTATTTTATACATATTTTAGTTTAACTTATTCAGAAAATTTGGAATGACAAGATCCCAGTTATGCTTAGAAGCATGTGTTTTCAGTGTTTGAGTTGGCCCTGGTGGTATAGTAGTTATATTTCTTGCTTCTAGTCCTTGCTTCAGATTCAAACCCCGACTGGGTCAATGGATTTTTAGGATGGAAGAATCCAAGGGACAAGTCCTCTGGAAGAGACTTTTACCCATGGGATCAGAGTTCTGAAGATTTTCAGGCTCGTAAAATTTTTAGAGAATTTGGAATGACAAGAGCCCCATTAATGCTTAAAAGCACGTGTTTTCAGTGTTGAGTCAGCTGCAGTGGTCAAGTGGTTGGATTTTTAGGATGGAAAAATCCAAGGGAAAAGTCCTCTGGGAGGGACTATTACCCAAGGAATTCAACACTGAAGATTTTGCGGCTCATAAAATGACTGCAAGCCTGAATAAAAAGGCCTTTGTGCAAAATTTAACTGACCTTAATCCATTCAATTAATTATTTAATATTTAAAGGAAGTGACACTATGAGGTTCATTTTAAATAATTTGAGTTAGAAAATCCATGACTTACCTCATATTTGTAGTTACTTGAAGACAGTCTACATGTCATGTCAATTATTTCTGACACGTAGAGTAAATCGAAACCCAGGGTCTTCAAGAAACTACAAATATGATGTGAGTCATGCATTTTCTAACTCAAATTACTTATAATAACTTAGTTGCCTAGTAGATGTCTCATTGAGGCAATGTGCTAACCACATGTCACTCGTTGACATCTATAGGTAAATAAGAATAATTAATATTTTATTTTAGGAAGTAATATTTTGAGGTTATTTTAATTAAATTATTTTTAGCCTATTTTTCATCTTATCTCAATATTAATGTTGATTTGTTCAACATTAATATTGAGGTAAGATGAAAAACAGATTAAAAATAATTTAATTAAGAATAATTAAATTAGCTTGGTTAAGAAACTCCTGCAAGGGAGAACCCATGTCCCCTTGCAGGACGTATGGGGTATATATACACACCAGTCTTGAACCTTACATTTAATTTTTTTACACACCTCATTCTGTTTGTTATTATTATTCTTAGGTATTTTAATTCCACCACTTCTTCAAAATTTCCCTCATTTTTTGTTAAGTGTTCATTTCCACTTAATAATATATTTTTACATATGACTACATATTTAGTTTTATTGATATTTACTTACACCCAAATTCTTAATGTTATCAAATAGAATATGCTTTATGTTTTTTTAGTATTTTCTCTCTATCGTCTAATAATACTATATCATCAGCATATACCAACATTCTGAAGATAAATTAAAAAAGATATTTATATGCCAGTCAATCAACGTACATACATGACTACCATTTTACAGAACATGAGATTTTCTTCCCAGTGTTCTTAATTTTCTTACTCTAAACTTTCATAACATGTTAGAAATTAAAAATTAAATTAAGGAGATTTTAACCCTGCATATTTACTGATTTCTAATGAGAAAAGAAATATATATATATATATTATTAAGAATGAAGAGACCTGTGTGAGAGCAGCAGACTGGCCAGGCTTGATGCGGCCAGCAGATCCAGGTGCATTCTTGACAGCATAGTGTAGGTCATATGGCAGCAGGTTGACTATAGTAATAGGACTAATGAGTACTATGGTGTGTGCAGGCTGTATCCACTTGTTCAAAGACAGTCTGTCAGGAGGGAAGTTATCTCTGTGTACGGCTGCACAGAATCTATAACTCTGGTCCCTATTACTGATACACATGCACACCTCCTCGACTGTCTCTCCCGGTCGCAATACATGGCTCCATGTGATTGGTTTGTTGCAGAAAACATAGCCATGTCCAGCTGGCTGTGATCGGTCAATTGGTCTCACCCATAAGTATGACATCACATAGGACAGTGGTACAGGCAGAACACTGCCTGGTTGTATCTGGATACATTTTGTGCCTGTAACTGTTTGAATACAACACATACACAAACGTCATTCAGCGATGCTTTAAGTTTAAACTATTTTTATTTTTAATTATCAAGAAATTTGTTACAACTAAGATATTTTAAATCTTAATAATAAATTATTTTTAAAACCAGCTTGCTTTGTTCTTTTTTTGAAAGATTTTTAGATAAAGGTCTTATATTGACAAAAAAAAACAGGCTGCAAGCCTAGGATCAAGAGAAGAAGAATAATCCTGGTAATGAAATTCCTATTCTGAATTTGCTTTCACAACTGAAGAAAACAGAGAAAAACCTTAGTCTGGTTAGTTGGAACCTGGATTTTAACTCGGGGCCTCCCAAATTTGAGTTTCAAATACTAATGTTTGAGCTAAATCATTTGATAATATAAAGTTATATTCAACAAGAAATTATATCCATTTCTTATTACATTAAATACATAACTTATTACATACTTCAATAACATTAATTATTTATACATAAATATTTAACAATGATGGATATTAATGAGAGGGATAAAGTTTCTCGCCTTCTCACAGTGTCTCCTGAGAGCAAAACTTACTGCAAAATGAGCAACATCTAAGGCGAAAGTAGAACCAGTACAAGAAGTGAACTATAAAACTCCTCTTTTTAGAGCAAAATATAAAGAAGGGTCAAACGATATTCTACACTGGAATGCAGGAGATTTATCAACAGCCAAAACTGCAGAATTAATGAAAGAAGCTGCCAACCTGGATGTGGACATCTTCATAATAATTGAAGGCAACATTAGCCCACAAAATGAACAGTTTATCAAACACCCCAGGATACAACAAACACATATTGCATAAAATCAGACAAACAGCTAGTAGAATTAATAAATTACAATAGGAAGTAACATTATGAGGTTCTTCTTATTAAATAAGATGAATCCAGAATCATCTTCCTCATAAACTGTTGTGTACTATTTGAACATGTTTCAATATGCCATGCACACCATCATCAGCTCTTCCAGACTGTTGAATTTTATGTTGTGGAGTGAGAATGTTATGTGGTCAGCTCTGGATGTCGACGACTCTCACTCCACAACATAAAATTCAACAATTGGGAAAAGCTGATGATGGTATGCATATCGATACTAGTAAAATTCATGGTGATCTTCCGTTGAGGTATTAGTTCACAGTAATATAATGTATCGAAATATGTTCAAATAGAACACAATATTTATGAGGTAAGATTATTCTGGATTCACCTTATTTATTTAGCTGGTGGAATCCTTGTTGGAATCAAAATAAACTCGCAGTCATCGAAAAAATGAATGATCATAACACAGCTTGAATATTTGAGATCAATGTACGGAAAAACAATTATTATACAAACATTTTTGGCATATACAGCCCTCCAAATAATAATTCCCTGGACTTAGACATACTATGTAGACATAATGCATAACAATACAGTAATTGCAGGAGATTTCAATGCAGCTTCCCCCAAACGGGGTTAAACCTATAATAATGTATCAGGCAAAGTAATTGAATTCTTGACAGCCAACACAATAGAACTGCTCTACAATCAAGAAGACCCTACAACATACCTCCACTACCATGGAAATGGAATAAAACTAGCACTATCAATGGTATCAACAAATCTGGTAAATCTTTCAAATTGCACCATAACAGACCTGGGAACTGAGCACAGAGATGTCACAGTAAAAATTAGGTGAGAGAAGAAGAGTAACTCACCAGGACAAAACAGAACAACTTGGAACCTGAAAAGGGCAAACTGAGAGAAATACAAAACAGAAGAGGACATTAAACCATTAAAAGCTGAAGGAAAGCCAAGAGACGAAGTAAGGAACATTACCAGCATTATAATGAGGAGGGCTAAACTTAGCATGCATACAGGGAAAATTAATAAATACCCTTTCGGAACACTAAATGCTATATCTTAAAAACTGAAAGAAAAATATTAAGGAGAGTAGCTGAGGAGACTAAAAAGCTTCCGACAGACAGAACTGGAGAAAAAGTGCAATCCTCAGAAAAGAGATTATATATCATAAGAGAAATAGTTTCCATAACTTCAATGAATAGAGGATATGCACCAAATGGAAAGTCAATATATAAGTTCATAAAAAAATCAACAACAATTATAATCCTCAATCCAGGAAACCAATTGATAATTATACAATACACTTGTCAATCAGCAGCAGAAGTGAACAACAAAGGGCACAAGGAGGCTGATTACAGGGCATGACTTCTTGCTCACATCTACATAAGATAGACATACATCAGTCCAACAGATGTGTTTTGTGCAATAGCAGAGATCACATTATGGACAAACATCACCTCCTGCAATGTCCGCATTAAACACCACAGTATAACAATCCAAAGCTTTGTCAGCTTATACTGGGAAACACAAGAGAAGATGACTTAAGTGTCAATTCTGACTATTGGAAAATAATAATGATAATATTAATCATTTTTATAGTAGTGTTATTTGTGAAATTACTGCTGATGATGTAAACAATGCACAGTTGAATATCAGTGCCACAAAATATTTACCAATCTTCCTTCCAAAATGTATTTTAATATAATCTTCTGGGCTTGTTGATCATGGTCATGGAGTTTAGAGTTTTCCGACATTTTGGCAGAGACTGCCTGGCATCCTCAAGGGTTGACTTAAGATTAACTATTCTAAAATATAGTTCATAATTAAAAAAAAACTAAATAAAAATATAAAACAAGGTAAAGTGAAAGTACAATAAATTCTAACCTTAATAATGTGGGTAGCAAATGTTTTCGATTTGAAGAAAATACTCAAATTCCGCTGGCACATATTTTATCAATATTCAGGAAAATAGCTAATTCTAAATTGTACCCTAATGTCAACTGTCCTCCATATTTATGCTATTAATCAGCATGTGTTTTGTGTTGTCATTCTTGCCACAGAATATATGACTCCTGATTGGCCAGTCGTGGAATCTTTCAATGATCCAATGAGCACTTTTTATGGTTCATAAATCATCGAAGATAGCTATATAATCCATAGCAAAATGGAATGCACAGAGAATGTATCACAGTAAGCAGCATAAATAATGTGGACAGTTAATGAGAAAGCCAGTCTCAAGCAAAACCTTGAGGATGCTGGATACGTTTCTGACATAATTTTTGGAAATGCTAAGCTTCATGACCATGCCAACAAACCAGAGGACTACTTCAAAATGTGATACAAACACCTGTCATGAAAGCTTAAGTCATTACTTGCTACCAAATGTTAGAGTATAAGAGAGCAAATTGCATCATTGACTTATTCTCAAGATTACATTTTGATCTATAAAATATTTACAAAAAATAGCTTGTATTACCCTTATTAAATTAATACTAAGAAGCTAAAGCTGTTACTATGATTGAAATAAGTATATTAAAGTACACAACTAAATTATTGTAATCAAATGGTAAAGAGAAAAATTTATGCATGAACCGGGAATCGAAACCCGAACCTTCAGCTTTCCGTGCTGATGCTCTTAACCACTGAGCTAATTCAGGCTTCCTTCCCATCCAAGCACAAATCCTTCCTTTACCCTACTCTCTTGGTCCCACATTCAAATGCAATGAATCATCGTTCACAAATACACAATGAATGGATTCTACATTAAGAAGACATGAAGGGACTCCACATAGCAAAAGCATTATTTATTAAATTAATATTAAGAAGCTAAAGCTGTTATTATGATTGAAATAATTTCAATAATTTCGGGGTTCGATTCCCAGTTCAGGCATAAATTTTTCTCTTTACCATTTGATTGTATTACCCTGTTCAACAAAAGTTTACAAATTGTTTAAACATCTAGAAAATGATGAGCAAATCAAGTATTTGAAGGAAATGTAGTTTTTTTAAAGGAACAATGTATGTATGTAATGATCTGGAGTTAACAATAAAGTTATTCTCCTTTTGTTTCCCAATACTTGAATGTCATATCTTAACAATTTTGAAGAGCTACACAATTTGTTAAATTTGTCAATTTTTAAGGAACAAAACTAATGCTTACCTCCAGGGTGGATGAGTGTGTTCTCCAGTTTGAGTTCCATCACTTCCTGCAGAGAGTTCTTCAGCATCAGTGCTGACCTCACAGTTACTAACTTCCTGGCAGAGCCCTCTAGAGTCACCTCAAACACTATACGAGCATTTGGAAGATTCAGATTCTGCAATGCAACATTTTCAACCCATAATCATAGTCTTCTTCAACTTCACAAAATAGTTATATATTTTTCATGTTAAGATTATAAAATTTTTATGGGATCCATAGTTCTATATTAAACTCAAAATTAGGCGTAAAGATCTGTTTTCACAATATGAGAAATTTAGTGAGTCCTACCACATTTTATCATTGTATATCTTATAATAAAAAAATAAATACATTTTGAAAATATTCTCATATCATATTCACAAAATCAATTTTTTTATTTGATCATCTTCCAATGTTGGAGGGGGAAGATAGATTGATCATTATTTGTAATTTTAAGCAATGGATGCTTAGTCACATTTACTATAAAAATTAGTAAAATTACCATTTTATTAAATTCAATTTTTTATTTGGTTTTTCAACTTATGTACCAAGTAATTGTCAGCATTTATAGAATAGGCACAAAAAAAGTAATTACAATAAAGTTTTTAAAATAGGACTATCTAAAAAAATACATTTTGTATTAATAATTATCAATAAACAATTAAAAAATTAATAATTAGATAAGTAAATAAATAGATGAATGAATATATATATATATATAAAGAGAGAAATAAGCAAGACTAATAAATACCAGGTCTTTCTAAATGAATATCGGAGTTTTAAGACTTTGTAGTGTTTAGTACATTTAACATACAATTATAAATAATACATCAAATGAAAGAGCAACTCAAACAGTTTCATACACATGCATGCACACACAGTGTTTCCTCTGTCTGCCATTGGAAAGCACTAGTAGTAAAGATGGGAACTAGTGAGCAGAGAGCTTTTGTGTTTTACATTTTGCAAAGACTGAATCTGTAGAGTGCAATGAGTTTTCTGTATTAAATTCAATATTGCAATCCACCAAGTGATGATAACATCTGTACATAATATCATCAGTTTGAAAACACAAGCTGTCTGACAACCTAGAGTCACTGAAGAAAGTGTTGAACAAGTGAGAGAGTCTTTCATGAGTAACCCCAAGAAAACAGTTCAGAAGACTAGTCGTGCATAGCAATTCCAGCAAAGTCTGTGTGGAAAATTTTAAGGAGATGCTTACAAGTACATCCTTATCGTTCGCTGCTGCTGCTACAAGCTCTAAAGCCTACAGACTACGGTTTACGTGCCAACTTTGTAAATGCAATGTTGCTGCATGACAACGAAGATTTTCTGGATCTTGTCGTCTTCAGTGATGAATCAACATTTCACCTAAATGGCCATGTAAACATGCATGTTTGCATCTGGGGGTCAGCAAATCCCCACGAGATGGTACAGCTGCAATGATACTCCCCTAAATTGAATGTTTTTTTTTGTACCATATCCCGGCAGAACATTTATGGGCCTCTCTTTTTTGATGAAGCAACCATAATTGGTGCTTCTTATCTTGATGCGTAAGAACAATGGCTCTTTCCTCAATTGGAAGAAGGTTAACTTTATTTAGCAGCAAGATGGTGCATCACCTCACTGGCATCAGGACGTATGCAATTGGTTACACAATGTTATACCCAAATGCTGGATTGGCCAAATGGAGCTGAATGACAGAACTTGTTTCACATGGCCTCCACATTCACAAGATCTTATACTTACTTACTCACTGGCACTATCGAACCAGTAGGTTCATGGCAGCATGGACACAAGCTCTCCATACATCCCTATCCTGAGCTAATGCTTTCCAATCATTCCCTGTGTAATCTACTTCCTCAAATCATAGTTAATGTTATTCTCCCACCTCATTCTTGGTCTACCAACTGGGCGTTTTTCCTCTGGCTTTCCTACAAGAAGCTTCCATGCACGTCTTTCATTCCCCATACGCGCAACATGTCTTGCCCATCGCAGTCTATGAGACTTAACTGTTCTTATTATATCTAGCTTCCTATAAAGACCATGTAGTTCATTGTTAAGTAGTCTTCTCCATTCACCTGTTTGTTCATCTCTCTATGGTCCAAAAATTTTCCTAAGTACTTTATTCTCAAATACTCGTAATGAGCCTCTGGCATGGGTTCCCTGAAGTAGTCCCCGCCCGGAGAATCGAATGTGGGACTATTTGACCTCCGGAAAATTTTACCCCAGTTGAACCCATGTCTGCATTTCTTGACGGTTGCATTTTTATGGTGAAAGATGGTCACTCTTTCAACCAAGGTACTTTTTTCGTCTGGCTTATCACCTTCGACCAGTCTGGCATGGGTAACCCTATTGGCAGCAAAATGCTACCTCCGGCATAGCTCTTGGGTTAATTTAAGCACGCAAGCCACTCCACCACGACAAGGTAAAGATGCCATGGAGGCACAAGATCTTATGCCATGCAATTTTTGCCTTTGGGGATTCATAAAGGATCATGTATATGTGTCTCTGCTACCAGCTGACCTACCCCACTTAAGACAAAGGATTGAAGCAGTTGTTGCACCAATTACTCCAGACACATTGATCAAGTTTTGGGAAGAACTCACTTATCAACTCGGATATGAGTCGTGTGACGAATGGTGCTCACATTGAACACTTGTAGCAAAACATATTTGAGTTGCTCTTTCATTTGGTGTATTATTTATAATTGTACAAGGGTGAATCAAATATAAACCGGAATTATTGTTTACAATTTTATTGAATTAACAAAAATATACAACACCATCACCTCATTTTTCTACATAGTCTCCTGCATTTCCAACACACTTTTGCCATCGAGTTGGCAACTTTTTGATGCCATCCTTGAAGAATGAGGGATGACGTGTAATTAGCCAGTTGCGCACGAACTCCTCTACCGCTGCATTGTCACCAAACCGCCTTCCTCCCAGGTCTTCTTTCAGTGGCCCAAACAAATGGTAGTCACAGGGTGACAAATCTGGACTGTAAGGAGGATGTTCCAGAGGTGTCCAATGCATTTTCGTCAATGTCCAATGCATTTTTTTTGTTCCTGGCTGAGGGGCCGAGGAACCCACCTGGCAGACAATTTTTGGAATTTGAGTTCATCACTGATGATGGCCTGAACATTTCCGAAGCTTATTCCAATGTGTGAAGCAATTTCAGAAATTGTTATGCGCCAATCCTCCTCAATACGGTCCCATACAGCACGAATGTTGTCTGCAGTGATGCTTGTTCGTTGCCGTCTTTGGTGGGGCTCATTTTCCACTGAATCCCGGCCCGCTAAAATTTTTTGCGCCAATCATACACCTGTGTCTTCGAAAGGGTTGCTTCCCCGAACTGCACATGGAGCCTTCTCAAAATTTCAGAAGATTTAGTGCCTTCTTTTGCCAAAAACTTAATAATGCGTTGCGCAACAGACATGTGTACCTACTCGCTCATGGCGTACTGAAGCAAGCGGCCGCTCTTCGGAGTGCGACACATCAAGATCCCTACTCCAGACACCCCCACCAACTTCCCCTCCAAACCGCAACATTTGCAGTTCGCTACGAGAGCCTCCAGATACAAATTCCGGCTTATATTTGATCCACCCTCGTATGTTAAACGTACTAAATACTACATAGCCTTAAAACCCCAATATTCATTTAGAAACACCTGGTATTTTGTATGGATGTCTGAAATGTAACTTACTGATTTATACTGAAGCTGTGCAGAAGCATGTCTGAAGTAGACACCCACTTTGTCAACAGACACAGGTCCCACAGCCTTCCAGCTGTCCACCTTCACACCCACCTGATGTATTCTTAGCTTGTGTGTGTCTCGATGTCGAGCTTTGTCTGCAACAAACCCTAACTAAGTATGTACACTCTCATAATATGAGACACTGAATTACAACTGTATTATATAATTTTACCTCGGCCTTCAAATGAAAATGGTACAGTATTGCCAGGAGCTACCAACACCCAGGTCTCGTCCTGCTGCAGCATTGATTCACTGGCGCCAATCATCGAACCCGAGATACTACAATATACATATGTTTACAAATTAGAGCCAAGACATTTATCTGTTAAGACTTATCCCCTAGCTTATAGCATCATCTACAAATACTACAAATCACCTCCAACAATTTATATTATGGAGCAATTGGAAATGTTTGGAATTGGGATATAACACACATTATTAATGAGTTGGATATTTTGATTCACCTCATATTTCTTGATTTTTATGCAGACCTGATTTTGCCACTTTTTCACGACGATGTCGATGCTTCCAACTCACTCCAACAATGTCGTGCAAAAGCAACGAAACCGGGTCTACATAAAAATCAAGAAACATGAGGTAAGTCAAAATATCCAACTCATTAATGATTAAAAGAAACCTTATAGTGTTATTTCCTACATATATTAAATTGTATAACATACATGTTTACACAGTTAAATATGCTACAGAAATATGTAACATTAATTAATTCAGAATTAAGAAAACTTTAAGCAGGAGATATGACACATTTATAAGGTAGAATAGATTGTATAATTAATTTATTAGAGAGAGATTAGCAGTAATTTTATTACAAAACATAATTGAAAATAAAAGTTGAAATGGTAAGACATATAAAAAGAATGGATTAATTAGGTGTTACCAGATAAGTAAAATCACTAAGATTGAGATGTAATGACCAAGCAAAGGAAAAATCCTGAGTCTGAACCACAGTTTATATAAATGAATCAGAAAATATTTTTATATCTCATCTCATAAAAGTCAGCGGTTTTCACAGAACCAGTTGGTTTCTAAAGATATTTCTTCTATCATCAGCCAAAACTCAAACTGTCAAATTCTTTTGTCACCACCCAACTTTCTAACTGCCATCTGGTGCTGGTTTCATGAACTCTGATATCAGATCTTGCTCACTGGGAATTTCAAAATTCATAGATCTACATTTGTTTTTCTGAACGTATATCTTTTCCCAAACTGTTAATTCCAAAGGCTTCTGTAAATGTTTCAAAAGTTTTCTTTTTCAATTTTGTGATTCTCTAGCAAACTATGAGCTGCAATTTCCTATTTTTCAATATCACATTATTTTATATTTCTAAAGTGTTCTTTTGTATGAGTATTTTTTCAAACATTTAGAGAAGCCTTTGGAATTAACAGTTTGGGAAAATATATACATTTAGAAGAACAAATATAGATCCAAGAATTTTTAAGTTTCCAGCGAACAAGATCTGATATCAGAGTTCATCACACCAATACCAGATGGTAATTGGAAAGTTGGTGATGATGGAATTCGACAGTCGGGAGTTTTGGCGAGGATAGAAAAGAAGCCTTCAGAAACCAACCGGTCCTGCGAAAATCATTGAGTTTTATGAGGCGAGATGTAAAAATATTTTCTGATACATCTACATAAATTGTAAATTATCTAATAAGCGTTACTATACAATACAATGTAATTTTTATTGAAATTAGAACACTGTTAAAAACATTATGGGCATATGTAGGTCAATGGAAGAGAGTTTGACATAGTAAAATAATACGGAAAAGAATCTTGGATACAAGATGGATAAATAGAATTAAATTAATGTTTTTATTACCTCACCTCATATCCTTTTTCTTCTATACTGCAGTTTCGGAGCTTATCTCCATCATCAGTAGCTTCTGGTCGACCGGTGTAATTTGAATTTTCTAGGACTAATAGTTTGTGAATAATGGTCCATTTTCTGAAGTGCCACGAAAAGGGTAGCTGGGGTATTTAAATGGCTGGTCTGTGGGTTTAAATGCCCTGCTCAGTGCCTGGTACTGAATGTGTTAAGGCAAAAGACTGGGAATAGAACACAGTATTAAAAAAAGTTATCTATAGCAGAAGAAGTGTCTTTTCAATGATGAATCCTTCACGAACAAGATAAATTAAACCTCATAGTGATTTATTCCTATAAAAGTTCAATACTTCATGAATATTCTAACCTGTCTGGTGATGTGATGAGTGTGGTGAACCAGAGTTTTGATCCTGTGTCATTACGGATGGCAAAAGGAACAAATGGAGACCTGCGCCTGTAGCCGGGTGGACTCCCCACCAACTTATCTCCCCTGTAACTGTACAATACATTGGATGAAAACACACACACATATGGAAATATAACTTTAGTTTCTATTTTCCCATCATTATCTATTTTGTTTGCTTTTTTAGTAAGGGAAAGCTGACGATAAAACAGAATTGTTTTGAAACATGTCCAAGAACAAATCAACATTAATATTGAGGTAAGATGTCCAGACCAAAAATAATATAATTAAAATAACCTCAAAATATAACTTCCTAAAATTAAATATTAATTTTCTAACCTGTTAACTTAAATCAGGTCCTAAAAACTGTCACCTCCTCCCTAACTCTACATGAATGAGTGAGAGTAAAAAAACAAAATATTCCATATTTTAGACATTTTAGACTAATAAAATAGCCATTCATTAATAAAAAGAAGGAGTCAGAGATCTTGGGTTCAAGCATTAATTTTTATTTCTAAAATTAAACTGTACCTCAATTAAAACAGGTGGAGGTGACACTCAATCTTTGGGATATTCAAGTAGCAGCATCCATAGGGATATCAGAATTTCCCCTGTAGAAGCTTTTAAAACAATCCAATACTTCCCTACCAACCAATTAATCATACTGTTATTTAATTTATAAGTTAATGTAATAATATAAATTTAATAAGATATATTTTATTTTAGGAAGTAATATTTTGAGGTTATTTTAATTAATTCCCAAATTTATTATATATATTTTAATTAAATTATTTTCAGTCTGTTTTTCATCTTATCTCAATATTAATGTTAATTTGTTCTTGAACATGTTTCAATTATATCATAATCATCTTCAGCATCTTGCCCAGACTGATCACGATATAATCGAAACATGTTCAAGAACAAATCAACATTAATATTGGCAATATTTGTTGATTTCCAAGGAGCATATGACTCTATTTGGAGATATAAATTATTAGAAAAAATGCAGACTTTAGGCATTCAAGGGAATATGCTACTCTGGATCAGCAATTTTCTCATCCAACGGTTCATCGCTACTAAGTATAATAATCACCTCTCTAAATACCAACAAACACATCGAGGTTTACCACAGGGTTCTGTACTCAATACCATTCTCTTCAATATCTACATTAATGATCTACCTAAGCATATAGAAAAGCTCCAAACAAAAACCCTACTTTTTGCTGATGATGTTGTAATATGGGTCTCCAAACCGAAAAACCAAAGGCAACAATTAATAACCATAGCCCAACAATCACTAATACAGTTAGAGAATTGGACATCCCAGAACTTAATGAAGACGAATATACAGAAAACAAATTATCAACTATTTACATTAAGAAAGAAACCACTACCCATCACTCTGAAATTGGAGGGTGAGTTATTAACTCAAAAACATGAAGCAAAATATTTAGGAATAACTCTGGACACAAAATTAACATGGAAGAAACACATAGAGAATATATGTACAAAGATAGAAACAAGGTTACCAATTATATTTGAAGAGAAAAATTTTCGCATAGACCGGGACTCGAACCCGGGACCCTTGGCTTTCCGGGCCAAGTGCTCTACCAACTGAGCTACCGAGGCGAGTTACGATCTAGATGCAAATTTTTCTCTTATATACGTTGTAATTCCCTATCGCCAAATGCTTTTGAAACCATTGCTTCTATCTTTGCAAATGGCGGCTTCTTAGTTAAGAAGACATTTATTGGGAATTTAACATTACTTTATAAAGCTAGTAATGTTAAATTTGCATCTAGATCGTAACTCGCCTCGGTAGCTCAGTTGGTAGAGCACTTGGCCCGGAAAGCCAAGGGTCCCGGGTTCGAGTCCCGGTCTAGGCGAAAATTTTTCTCTTCAAATATAATTTATCTTTCATTGAGAAATGTTAAATGAATAATAAAAACATCATTAGAAGGTTACCAATATTAAAATGATTAGCAGGGAAAAAGTGGGGTTGCAACATACAAACCCTAAACACCTTCTACCAAATGTACATAAAACCTGTACTTCAATATTGTGAAGAAATCCTAGTAACTACTAAAGTCAAAAACTTAATAAATTGCAAAACCAAATCCTCCGTCTGATAACAGGAGCCGTTAAACCTCCGTCTGATAACAGGAGCCGTTAAAACAACACCAATCACTGCCATGCAAATCTTAACAAATAACCCAATAACATAAGCATTTGAAATTGAGAAAACAGCAATCACACAGTATGAAAAATTTTTAAGGCTACGCCATAATAACTGGACCCAAAGAAAACCACAAGTATGTTTAAAAACTCAGCAAAGCTTCTTAAGCATAGTACAAGAAATCAAACAGAAATTGCAACTTCCACATTCAAAAGAAATATGCAGATGAGAAACAACCCTCTAGAATTTTTGGAAATTGAATATAACCTTCATTTAACAGAAGACATCAAGAAATCTGAAACTCCTCCATATATTTTAAAACAAATGTCACTGGAAATAATAAATCTAAGATACCCAGCTCCTGAATGGATACATATTTTTTACAGATGGCTCCAGCCTACCAAATGACGGTGGCACTGGTGCTGGTGCAGTATGTCCACTTTTTTCCTTTTATCGTAAACTAAACACAAATTCAACAAACTTTGATGGCGAAATTCTAGCAATTTTCTTAAGTTTACAAAATCTTTTATATCACATCCAAAAATTTACAAAAGTTGTAATTCTATGTGACTCCAAAGCAGCCATTCTCGCTATAACACGAGACACAACACCCAAAAGCATCAAAATTATCGAATGTCACAAAATGATAAAACAGTTATCCTGTCTACATAAAAAAGTTGTACTTCAATGGATTCCGGCCCATTGTGGAGTGACAGGCAATGAAATAGCCGATTTTCTAGCCAAGAAGGGTAGCAAAATTGTTTCAAACCCAACTTCTACTCCAGTTTCCTTTCACTCTATCAAAAGAATTATCTCAAATAAGTATATCAATAAACTTAAAGAAGAATACACCACCAAAACATCTGGAAAGGAATGGGAAAATCTACAAGCTTATGACATTACTACATTACAAAGAAAATCTGCAGTAGCAACATTCAGACTGCTAACGGGACATGACTGCTTGAATAAACACCTACACAGAATTGGCATAACAGATTCACCTAAATGCCCTTTTTGCAATTTAAATGAAGATATGGAAAGAAACCATCTCCTCTGTTGTCCAGCTTTTGTAGAAGAGACCAGCCTTTCTGCTAAATATTGGAGTGCAAGAGAGCGAATGATTTCATTATCAAGTGCTCGACATTTGATACCAACCAACCAACATTAATATTGAGGTAAGATGAAAAACAGACCGAAAATAATTTAATTAATAAGATATATTAAGGTGATGTGAATAGTAAATATTTTTAGTTTTCAATAAAAATGTAATATTGTGTGAGGTTGGTTGAAGGGAGTATAGCAGCAATAAATACCTGTCCCTAGGAGTTTGGTTGTAATAGTCTTGGGTCCAGTTTTCCTTCACCATGTGGTATAGGTCCACCAGAGTGTTTGTTATGTTAATGTTGAGCACATCTTCTGCAGATATGTGAACCAGCAGCCGGTTATGTGTTAAGTCTGTGCTCAAACCATGTTCCCATTTCACATCACACCTGTAACAAACATTTATTTTCTTATTCAAAGTTAAAATTGGGAAACACATTATGAGGTTCTTAATTAATAAATTAATGAGTCATTTTAACATCTTACCTCATATTTCATGTTTTTCAAACACGGTAACTATAGTTTTCAAATGATCTTGTCATTCATTTTCAACCGCCATTATGACTACCGGATATTCGTTGGAATCTCCCTCTATAACGTTGCCATCTGGTGTTGATTTGACGAACTTTGAGATATCGTTGCCATCTGGTGTTGATTCGAAGTTTATCGAATCAACACCAGATGGCAACGATATCTCAAAGTTCGTCAAATCAACACCAGATGGCAACGTTATAGAGGGAGATTCCAACGAATATCCGGTAGTCATAATGGCGGTTGAAAATGAATGACAAGATCATTTGAAAACTATAGTTACTGTGTTTGAAAAACATGAAATATGAGGTAAGATGTTAAAATGACTCATTAATTTATTCATTTTCTTAAGATTTTTATTAAAATTCTTTACATTTAACCTCATATCCAATCTTCCTATAATTGATTTTATTTATACAAATGCAGGGGACTTGACAGAAGTCATTGCCCATAATTATGAGTAAAAAAAAATTGATAACAGTAAATTATAACAATAAAACATCATAGCAAAGTAGAAAGTTTGCCTCTTGCTTTCAGCATAGTAGAGTGAAGTGCCTGACACTGCAGTCGGTGGTTTCTGTCCATGTAGGTGTTCGTGTAGCACAGTGGGCAAAAGGACTTCTGTAAATTCCAATTTGATGAAGACGAGCTACAAGACAATCATGTCCTGTGTTTAGTCGAAAATATACTACAGCATTTTTGAGGTGCATCTGGTGTAGTACAGATAGTATTTTTCCATGTTTTTCTTATATTCAGATCTAAAGATTGGTTCAGATAATAGTTCAATACATTTTCTTATAAAATAATTTTGTGTTGTTTGCTATGCTGACTAGTGGGTCTGGAAACTTTAATTGTAATATTAATATAATTGCATACTTTTTTAATCTTGGGCTCAGGAGAGGTGGTGGTGTATAACTTTTAATCACTAGATTGTGCACTAGATAATTGCACTAATTGTAAACCCCTCCACAGTACACATGTTGAGAAGACATGAGGTACTGTTGATAGAGATTAAGCCTGGTAGCACCCTTGGTACTTTTTGATAGGAGTAGGCTACATGCCAGCATTGGGTTTCACCTTCTCCCCTCTCTTCATCACCATCCTTCAAACAACACTTTACACTACACAAACACATGAGTCTGGGCAAGATGCTGATGATGATTAGAATCTAATCGAAACATGTTCAAGAACAAATCAACATTAATATTGAGATAAGATAAACAGAATCCAAATAATTTAACATAAACACACTCATATTACATCCTTCTCTGTACACAATATAAGAATATATCATCTATATAAAGTGGTCTGGCAAAGTGGTGCATTAATTGAAAATAGACCGTAATAATGCCATCTATCCTACAGAATGGAGCCAGAAGAACATAAAGAGCAGAAGGTGTCATTAACGACACTCATAATTTTGTGTTAAAATACATTTTCTAGCTGAAATAGTAGAATTATGCCTTCTGACCAGCTGCCCTGGGTTTGATATCTGACAAGGTTAGAAGTTTTGATTCTAAAATTATCAATATCTAGGCTAGGAGGTTTGATGATGTTAAATTTCTAATTACTAATATTGAATGCAGAACATATTTTTAATAACTCACCTCATACAATTTCAAATTTCTTTGAGACCATTGGTTTCAAACAAATTTTTCGTTCATCTTCAGTCATGACTCCAACTGTTGAAATTCTCTGTTTGTTGATTTCTCTATGGTTACCTCTAATGCTGCCATCTTTGGTTGGGTTTATAAATTTCAAAATCAAATTTTTCTCTACAGGAATATCGATATTCCTGTAGAGAAAAATTTGTTTGAAACCAATGGTCTCAAAGAAATTTGAAATTGTATGAGGTGAGTTATTAAAAATATTAAGGTAGAATATGTTTATCACTCACCTCATATTGTTCTTCTTATTTGATTATAAACTAGTTTCGGAACATAGTTTCTGTTCCATCCTCAGTATCATCACGACCGTTGTTCTGTCGTCTTGAAGAGTTGTCCTTCTCTCCTTCCATTGGCTGACTGAAAAACCTCGAAACCAGGTCATTCTCACCGGGAATTTCAAAGTTCATTAATTTCTTCTTTTCTCTCTTTTGAATGTAGATCTTTTCCCAAACAGTAAGTTCTTTTGGTTTTTCTATTTGTTTTAATAATTTTGCTTCTTTCTCGATAAGATGTTTTTCAGACCATGCATGGGCAGCCACTGCTTTGATTAATAAATTTTTGTCTTTAGAACACATAATCAATGTAGCCACGAAAAATGGTTTTGCTATAAAAATGATACTCAAAAAAATAAACAAGTTCAAAAGACAAAAATTTATTAATCAAAGCACTCTTCTAAAAGTTAAAGAAGATAATGTAAAATTTAGAAAATTCACATATCATCCATTAAAACACCACAAGTTTCAAAAATTTTTTAAAGATTTCAACATAAGGTTAGCACCCAAAAATGACTACAGCATCAGTAGACTGATTAGACCTAATAAGAATGAGAAAATTAAAGAAGAAAACAAATCAGGGATTTATCAAATTAAATGTGAAGAATGTGAGAAATTCTACATAGGAAAAACTAAAAGAAATTTGAAAACTAGAGTTAAAGAAACATCTCAGGAATGTCAAGAAAGGGGAAGTAGAAAAATCTGCAGTGGCTGCCCATGCATGGTCTGAAAAACATCTTATCGAGAAAGAAGCAAAATTATTAAAACAAATAGAAAAACCAAAAGAACTTACTGTTTGGGAAAAGATCTACATTCAAAAGAGAGAAAAGAAGAAATTAATGAACTTTGAAATTCCCGGTGAGAATGACCTGGTTTCGAGGTTTTTCAGTCAGCCAATGGAAGGAGAGAAGGACAACTCTTCAAGACGACAGAACAACGGTCGTGATGATACTGAGGATGGAACACAAACTATGTTCCGAAACTAGTTTATAATCAAATAAGAAGAACAATATGAGGTGAGTGATAAACATATTCTACCTTAATGAATATACCTCATAGTGAGAATTCCTAAAATAAGTAGTTATTAAAAATATGTTCTCCATTCAATATTAATGATATAACCTCATAATGTTTACTTCCCAACATTAATTTAAATATTCTAATTAGTAGATGGCTGGAATAATTTCAAGCCCCACCACAATAATTACATAAGCAACGAAGAAATTTGGTACTTGTACTGTTGATAGGGATTCTTTAATTGATGGCATTAAAACTATGTACTAACACCTTGTTTCGCTTTCTCTTCATCATCATTGTCATAATCTCCGCTTCCCTCACATCACACATCTGCACTAAACTCATTCAACACTACCTTCTACATATTTTGCAACATGGTCTGCCAAAGTGATGAGTAATTGAAAATAGACCATATATGGCTGTTCTCACCAAACCAAGTGATCAAACAATTGACTATGGTCAGACTAATTTAGAACCTTGCAAAAAAGCAATTTTTGTTCTTCCAAGACATGTCAGCTCTACCTAACTTCAAATTGCTGTTCAAATTTGACACTGTTATTTCAACTGTCAAGCAATTTGACTATTCAGCAGCCATATGGATTCAAAGAAAAGGAATGGCCATAATCATCATCATCATCATCTGAATGGATTGGACCTATTGGCATGATCTGACAACAGATAGTTTTAAAGTAAATTATCAAATGAGTTAGAAGGAATTGATAATGATATGTAGCATATCGTAACTATAGTCTTCAAGAAATCTACAATTATGAGGTGAGTTGTTAAAATTCTAACCCTCTGTTAATTAAGAGATCATAATTTACATATCTTTAAAATATATTTGAAACAGTTAGAAATATTTTACAAAATAAGATAATAATTGGCACATCATTTCTATATAATGAATATTTGGAAATTGACAGCAACAATAAGGTAATACAAAACACTCATTAGACCAATAGTTACATATGCTAGTGAAACTTGGGTCCTAAAAGAAACAATAAAACAGAAATTATTAATTTTTGAAAGGAAAATTTTAAGAAGAATATTTGGACCAAATAGAGGAACTGATAACTGTTGGAGAATAAAAACAAATAATGAACTAAACAAATTAATAAAAAATCAGAATATAGTAAACCATATAAGATCTCTCAGAATTATACCCTGTCCGCTCTTAAAGTGATCCTCGTCAAAACAAAACCATGTGACCTGCTCACTTTTGAATGGTTATGGACACCGACAAACGTTGTAAAAACAATAAGTACGCAAAAAAGTAGTTCCATACATTACATTAAAAATATGTCCTCTGAATATACTTGTTATTCTTCGTGAATAAAAATAATAATATTCAAAACATAAAAAATGTTCTAAAATATACCTAATCAATAATTACAACTTAAAATAGTTACATATGTGTGATGCATTTGAGCCATGCTTCAGTCGATTCTCATGACACAAAATGGCTGAAAGTATTGAATCTTCTGTTGCTGTGTCATCATCTCCCTGTCAAAAGTGACAGTAATTGTGGTGCGAATGGCGGAAGGATATTGCTTCTACAATGTACGTCGGTGTCCATAACCAATGAAAAGTGAGCAGATCACATGGTTTTGTTTTGACGAGGATCACTTTAAGAGTGGTCAGGGTTTATTTGGCTTGGATATTTGATCAGAATGGATGATCAGAGACTGGACAAGAAGCTCTATAAATGGAAACCTACAGGAGGCAGAGCAGTTGGAAGACCGACGATCAGATGGGAGGACGACATAATGAACAATATAAAGAAAATGAAAGTGAAGTAAAGTAAAGTGATCCCACAACAGGCCTCAGGAGGCCCCTGGGGTTGTAGGAGGTTAAGGCCCCCACTTTTTCTAGACAATCGGAACTCTATGTCAGCTGGGTTGTCCGCCCTGCGTGACGGCCGCCTTTACCCCCAGAACAAGCGCCTGGTACTCATTTCCATTAGAGGCTGAGTCGATCCCAGGGCTATAGTGCCGCCAGAGGGTTTGGGTCAGTTTAAAAATCCTGACCCCAATGGGACTTGAATCCTCGACCTTCCGGCTTGTAGCGCAGTGCCTTAACCACTGTGCTACGGCGTGCCCCCGAAAATGAAAGTGACTAATTTGAATATGACAAGAGACAGACTGGCATTGAGGAGGAAGGAGGATTGTTGAGAAGGCCAAGACTTTCACCTTTGAAGTTGTCATACCTTAGGATAATGATGATGATTTGGAAATTGTAATGGTGACAAATCTCCATTTGGATTAAATTCATTTTGAGCATTATGAACGATTAACTTATAGAGTACCAATTTACAAGCTGAAGATGGAGCACAGGTTCAGAAAGTAATAGACATCACAATTTTATAACCATAGGTTTATATCTACATTTTTACATTTTTCTTGTTTTACATTTTAAATGGTTCTTCAAAGTCATTTCTATAACTGATTTTCATGTTTATAATCTCTGAGTATTGAGCAGGTCAATCAAAACCATACACATCTTATCCTACATTTAGTTCTAGAGTTTAAATTGCTCTCCTGAATAATTAAGAAAAGTCAGAAGTCTATGGTTCTAATCTCACGCAACACAAATTCCATTTAATTTTTTTTATATAACAGGAAAACTCACCTCCAAGGCTCTATGAAGGGTTCCCAACCCGACAAAACACGATTATAATAATCACTAGCAAGAACACAATGTGCAGAACCAACACCATCTAGTTCCTGTTCCAGTGCCAGCTGTGAGAGAGACAGCTCCAGGAGAGGTACGTCTGAATCCCGACAATCATCAATAACACATACACAGATGTGTGATGCTTTCACCTGCACACAACAATATAAAAAAAATAACATATACACACACACAGAGGGCCTGAATTGGTTCCAATTAGGCTGAATTTCCTGTACTGTCATCTGCTAGTCAGAGAAAGCAACCACTTTAATTGGTTTTGGCTCTTTTAAGCTGTAATGTCACATATTTATTTTCTTTTTTTACAATTTGTTATAATAATTACCTAATAACTACACTCTTTACTGGTTTATACATATTGTTTCTTCTTTTTAGGTAAGTATTCAGCCCTTTAAGAGCCTCCACACATTCTTATCCAATGATATTTGGATATACACAATCTCACCATCCACCTCTAGTCTACATCCCTGTGGATAAGTTGGAGGTTATGGTGTAAAAAGTGGACATCTGAATTTTGAGATAATTTGGTTTTAAAATTAGGTTTCTACATGCCCAACAATAAAACATAAAAAAAATTGCGGACCATCCAGAAACAAACCTGAAAAATAACAATTTTGTAAAGAATTATTTCGTCCTGCGCCATAGCCAAGTTGTTAAGGCAAGAAGCCTTGGCACAGAGCTACAGGACTTGCACTGGTTCAAGTCCCCCATGGAAGAAGACATTTTCTCATGGAATTTCGACCAGGATGGGACCAGTGCCACCCAGCATCGTAAGGAATTTGAGTAGCTACAATAAGTAGCAACTCCAGGTTAGAAAACAAGCTATAATGGCTGGGGAACCCAACATGCTGTTATATATACTTGTTTAAGCGTTTTGAAATTTAAAAAAAAAAGCTTCAAAGATGAGGGTCTTGAACTTCATAGGCATCGAAAGTATCATTCGGATAATTTAATGCACTGATTTTTTCAAAGAATAATATATATATATATATACGTATATGTGGTATTTGACAGCTTCTTTCTTACTATCATTAACAACAGAATCACCTCTATTGTGCGAAATGACAGGATGGAGTTGTCATCTGTGAAGTCTCTGCCTCTCACAGCTGTATCTGCAAGGTCTGCATGTTGTGTTAACCACAGAGCTGCATCATCCAGATGTCCATTACACTTCTCCAATGCAGCCACACAGTCATCTGGATGGAATCCAAGTGCAGACAACTTCTTTACTTGGCCTGCACAGAAACAAGAAACACATATTGACATTCAAAATTTAATTTCTTTGTTTATTTGGTAAATTTCAAACTGTTATGTTGAATTCATTAAATTTTTTTTGTGTGTTAAATGTGGTGTATGCAGCATTTTTTTAAAATGGTCTGCTGGTAATATTCAACGGTTTTACAGAAGGCTAAGAAATAATAAATTATCACTATCTCTTAAAATTGTTACTATTGATTAAGGTTATATATACATTTTATTAACTTTAAAAATGTTTATATGTATATTATTGAAGTATGTAATTTGTTTAATGCACTTTTTGGCAATTTTTAAAAAAATAAGGACAAAAGTTAGACTGAAACGAGTATGATATATCCAATTTCATAAAATTTGTGATGGGAATTAACATCATGAGAAATTCAGATTAATAAAATTAAAATGAGTTGTACATCATCTCATCTTATACACTCTTCTCAGCAAATCAACACTAGATGGCAGTTTAGAAGACAATAGTGAAGGCAACAATTCAACAGTCAAAAAGATGGCTGAAGAAAGGAATGACTCTTCCTGAAAACATGGTCCTATGTTGTGAAGAACACTTGGTATATGAGGTGAGATGATGTACATCTCATTTTAATTTTATTAATGATGTATCCAAATTTGTATCCGAGGCTTGCACGTCTGACCCTTGTTAAGGTTGATGAAATTTATGAAGTGAAAAAAAAAAAAAAATTAAAAAAATTGCTTTCTTTGAAAGGAAAGTTAAACCATTGGCTCCCATAAACTCAATCAAATATAAAATAAATAAATCTTAATTTCAAGTAAAAAAAAATAAGGATACTCCATGACAGAGACATGTAGCATAAAGAAATTGGTAAAAAAAATCAGGAAATTTACATACCATCCTTTAGTATTTAATAAGTTTTAAAAAATTTTCAACAAATTTAACATTAAATTAGCATTAAAAATTATTACAGCCTGAATAGATTAATTAAAACCAACAAAAATGAAAAGATTGATGAAGGCAACAAATCAGGGATTTATTAAATTGAAGTAAATATCAATAAAACTAAATATATGATCACACGTAGAAATACATTATATAATGGAAATGGACAGCTAATGACAATTGAGGGAAATTTCGAAGAAGTGGCTGAATTCAAATACCTAGGAACAATAATCAGAAACAGGAATGAAATGCATAAAGAAATGCGTGCTATTATGCATTGCAGAGACTCTTGATATCCCAACTCCTTTCAAAAAACGTTAAACTGAAAATATATAAACTATTATTCTACCAGTTATATTATATGGATGCGAAACATGGACTCTTACTTTAAGGGAGGAAAGGAGATTACACATATTTGAGAATAAAGTACTTAGGAAAATTTTTGGACCAAAGAGAGATGAACAAACAGGTGAATGGAGAAGACTACCTAACAATGAACTACTTGGCCTTTATAGGAAGCCAGATATAATAAGAACAGTTAAGTCTTGTAGACTGCGATGGGCAGGACATGTTGCATGTATGGGGAATGAAAGACTTGCATGGAAGCTTCTTGTAGGAGAGCCACAGGGAAAATGCCCAGTTGGTAGACCAAGAATGAGGTGGGAGAATAACTAAGATTTGAGGGAAGTAGATAATACAGGGGATGTTGATGGATGTATTGAGAAAACATTTTAGCTCGGGATAGGGATGTTATGCGAGAGCTTATGTCCGCGCGGCCATGAACCTATGGATGTTGATAGTGCCACAGTGAGTAAGTAGCGTAAGATCGCAAAGAGTGAATAAAATATAACATAGGAACTTGAATACAAGCCTGAAAAGAAGAATCTTTAGAACTATTAAAAATGGAGAAATAGGAAAGTCTGCAATAGCTGCACATGTATGGTCAGGAAAACACAGAATAGAAATTAAGGCCAAATTACTGAAACAGATGAATCTAAGGAACTCACAATTTAGGAGAAAATTTACATCAACATCTCTTGATTTCCAAATTTATCGATAATTTGGAAGGAGAAAACTATGAATTTTTAAATTTCTGGAGAAAAATTAAAAAAAAATTGATTTGGACTTTGGAAGTTCATCGGTCTAGCAAGAGAGGGAGCAGAAATCAAACTACAGGATAGCAGAACTGCAAATTCAACAGTTAGGAAGCTACTGACAATATCATGAAGATGTGAAGAAAAGAAAAACCATTTGTGTGCAAAAAAATTATATAAAAGTATGAGGCGAGTATAAATCCTAAACTAATAATAATTAAAGAAACATCATAGTGGTACATCCTTCAAATATTTAACACAAAATTAAATAGTAATGATAATGAATGGAGAACATTATTTTATAGTCTGACTCATCTCCATACATGGTTCAAACTTCTTTTTGATACCGACGGCTTCAGACAATATCATGTACTTCATCAGAATTGGCGTCCATTGATAAAATTCCGTGATTGTTGATTTCTTTAGTGACGATCACCTCTTGTGCTGTCATCTTTTCGTTGGGATTAGAAACTATAAACTTTGTAATTAAATTTTTATCCACTGGGAAATATCGAAATTCATAGATCGATATTTATTCTTCTGAATGAATATCATTTCCCAAATTGTCAATTCCAACGGTTTATTCAACTGTTTTAAAAGTTTTGCTTCTTTTTCAATTTTATGACGTTCTAGTAAACTATGTGCAGCAATTGCTGATTTTTCAATTTCACAATTTTTAATATTTCTAAAATGTTCTTTAGTGCGTGTTTCTAAATTCCTTTTTGTTTTTTCTATGTATACTTTGCTACAATCATTACAATTAATTTGATAAATTCCAGATTTCTTACTGTCTGGGATGTTGATTTTTTTATTGGTATTTAAAAGTTTTTCCAGACTAAATTTATTAATTGGTGCCAAAGTAATGTTGTATTTGTCAAATATTTTTTTAAATTTCCCATGTACTATTGGATGGTAAGTAATTTTCTTGAAATTCTTCTTTTCGTTACTAACCATTTGTAGGGTAGAGCATTCTTTAAGTTGTTTTATCTTTCTGAATTTCTTTAATTTGTTAGATATTATATCCTTATTAAAACCATTTAATCTGGCTATATTTAGGATGTTTTCATATTAAATGGTTTTAATAAGGATATAATATCTAAGAAATTAAAGAAATTCAGAAAGATAAAACAACTTAAAGAATGCTCTACCCTACAAATGGTTAGTAACGAAAAGAAGAATTTCAAGAAAATTACTTACCATCCAATAGTACATGGGAAATTTAAAAAAATATTTGACAAATACAACATTACTTTGGCACCAATTAATAAATTTAGTCTGGAAAAACTTTTAAATACCAATAAAAAAATCAACATCCCAGACAGTAAGAAATCTGGAATTTATCAAATTAATTGTAATGATTGTAGCAAAGTATACATAGGAAAAACAAAAAGGAATTTAGAAACACGCACTAAAGAACATTTTAGAAATATTAAAAATTGTGAAATTGAAAAATCAGCAATTGCTGCACATAGTTTACTAGAACATCATAAAATTGAAAAAGAAGCAAAACTTTTAAAACAGTTGGATAAACCGTTGGAATTGACAATTTGGGAAATGATATTCATTCAGAAGAATAAATATCGATCTATGAATTTCGATATTCCGGTGGATAAAAATTTAATTACAAAGTTTATAATCCCAACGAAAGATGGCAGCACAAGAGGTGATGTCACTAAAGAAATCAACAATCATGGAATTTCATCAATGGAAGCCATGACTGATGAAGGACATGATATTGTCTGAAACCGTCGGTATCAAAGAAGTTTGAAAATGTATGAGGTGAGTCAATTAAAATATGTTCTCCATTCATTATTAATGATATAACCTCGTAATGTTTATTTCCCGATATTAATTTAAATATAAATAGATAATAGTTTAAAAAAACTAAAACAACACGCTTTATTAGAAAACCACTCTGAAAAATTAAACATAATTTTAATTTCCAACACGCTTGGGATAAAATTAAAGTGGTCAACAAAAAATCATCTCCAACACATCTAGAATAAAACTAGAGTTATCTACAAAAAAAATAATTTTATCATCAAAAGCGTGGGGTGCTCTATATCAATTAATATATTTGATAATAAACAGATATTGGTAAAAGTAAAATCTCTAAGAAGAAAATGTAAAAACCATAAAAAGCACCCCACGCTTTTGATGGTAAAATTATGTTTTTTTTGTAGATAACTCTAGTTTTATTCTAGATGTATTGGAGATGATTTTTTTGTTGACCACTTTAATTTTATCCCAAGCGTGTTGAAAATTAAAATTATTTTCATTTTTTAGTTCCGTTTTCTAATAAAGCATGTTGTTTTAGTTTTTTTAAAGTATTATTTATTTTTTAGTTTTAATATTTTACAGAATAAGATAAAAATGTAAATATCTTTAAATTCAATACTATTGTAGTATGAGCTAAAAGTAATACTCTTCTAAAAAAAAAACCTCCGGGCCGGATTTGAACCAGCAAACTATGGATTACTGAAATTATATACCACTACAATCCACAGCTCTACCAACTGAGCTCTTATAACGATTGACTAAAAAAGTTTATAAGCCCACAACCTATTATACCAGTTTTAATTTTTTTGATTTTCTGATGATTCTGGCCAGGATTTTAGAAAACATTTATGAAATTATTGTATTGTCACTGGTCCTTTACAAGTATACAAAGTTTCAAGTCGATCCAATGTTTATAAGTGGGTGAAAATCGTGTTGAAAGATTCTGTTACTTAGATACACAGACACTTTTTTTGATATCCTGATGATCCTGGCCAGGATCTTAGGAAAAATTTATGAAATTATTATATTGTCACTGGTCCTTTACAAGTATACAAAGTTTCAAGTCGATCCAATGTTTTAAACTGGGTGAAAATAGTATTCAAAGATTCCGTTATATAGATGGATAGATACAGGTCAAGCTAACATAAAGCGTGTAAAAAAAACAGTCCTAATAATTTCAACATTAGATATATCAATTTTGTTGAGTTGTTTCTTGACTCACCTCATACTTCTTAACTCCCTCGCAGATCTAGATTTCGTCACTGCATTTGTGACATTCTCAATGCTGTTCACGTTCACAACTGACGTCCAATGGTCTCCTCTCCTGCAGACTGACCTCTGTGCCATCTGATGGCTGACCGACGAACTTCCAAATCAATTCCCTCTCCTTATCACCGGGTATTTCAAAATTCATAGTTGTGTTTTTATTCTTGCATATGTAAATTTTTTCCCAAATTGCGAGTTCCTTCAGTTTTTCCAATTGTTTAAGTAATTTTGTTTTGGTTTCTATTCTATGTTTTTCTGACCAGGCATGTGCAGCTATTGCAGATTTTTCTGTTTCTCCATTTTTAACATTTCTGAAGTGTTCCTTTAATCTTGTATTTAGATTCCTTTTTGTTTTTCCTATGTATATCCTTTCACAATCTTTACAATTAATTTGATAAATTCCCGATTTTTTGCAGTCTTCAATCTTTTCATTTTTGTTGGTTTTTATTAAATTACCTAAACTGTAATCATTTTTCGGTGCTAATTTAATGTTGAATTTGTTGAAGATTTTTTTAAACTTGTCAAATACTAAAGGGTTGTATGTGAACTTCTTGAATTTTTTACTAATATCTTTATCTGTGTGAAGAGTACTTTCATTAATCATTTTTTGTTCCTTAAATTTATTTATTTTCTTGTGTATCATCTTTTCTTGAAATCCATTATCCTTTGCAATTTTTATGAAGTGTTTTTCTCTTTATTGTAATTTTCTTTGCTCATGGGAACATTTACGAGTCTATGTGTTAAACTATTAAAAACTGCCTGTTTTTGTGTGAAAAATGGTTAAATCTTAAAACTTTTATATAATTATCAATGTGAGTTTCTTTTCTGTAGATTCCAAATTCTATTTTCTTTTTTTCTTTATTCCTGATCAATTTAAGGTCTAAAAAATGGTATTTCATGATTATTTTCTTCTTCCATTGTAAATTTGATTGTTCTATTTTGAATATTTAACAGTTTAATGGCATCTAATTGTTTCTGTTTTACTATTGCTATGGTATCATCTACATATCTTCTCCAAAATTTAAACATCAGAGGGTATGTTTTGGTTACATGACATTCAAAGTTCCCCATAAACATATTTGCTAAGAATGGTGATAATGGATATCCCATTGCAAGTCCTGATCTTTGTCTAAAGTACTTTCCTCTAAAGGTGAATAACATTTGATTTAAGCATAATTTTGTTAATTTTATGTATTCTTTACTGCTATCATCATACTTTGTTTTCTTTCAACCATTTTTCTAAAATTTTCAAAGTTATGTCAGTCGGGATGTTTGTGAACAATGAAGTGACGTCAAATGAGACCAATCTTTCTGACGGTTCTATTTCTACATTTTCTAATTTTTCCACTAGTTGATAAGAATTTTCTACTGCTAAATTTTCAAATTTTTCCATACCTTTAAATTTATTGCTTAAGCATTTTGATATATTATATGTCGGTAAGTTGATATTGTTGATGATTAGGTCTCATTTTCTTTCGGTCTTTATGGATTTTAGGAACACCATGAATGTTGGGGTTTCTGGGATTTGGTATTTTTAATTTAAACTTCTCCTTTTGTGTCATAATTTTAATAATTGATTTTAGGCTGGTTTCAACTTCCTTAATTGTTTTTGCAAGGGGATTTGTTTTTACTTCTTCATATTCTTCTCCCTTTAATAAATTCTCCATCCTATCATTGTAATCTTCTTTATCCAAAATTACTAAATTATTCCCTTTGTCTGATTTTGGAAAAACATTTTTATTGTTAATGTTTTTTACTTTCTTCATGTTTGTTTTGCATTGGTTTGCTATACTTGTGTTTTTAATTTTTTCAATAACTTCCCCACATTCTTTTCTGATTATTGTTTGTTCTTCATAATTCATGTAAAATTAAAATATAAAATTATGGAATATTCACCTGAAAGGTCCGTCTCCTCAACTTAATTAATCATTTAACTGTAGCGCTTTCGGGACTTGTCCCATCATCGGCAGGATTCAAAACTGGTATTTCACTGAAGATCTGATAGAGGGGGTTACATGTATTGCGTTCGTTTTCGTTTATACCTCATAGTGTTATTTCCTATCTACATAACTTTATATATATTTTTAATCAATAATTATTGAAGGCTACTCACTTCTGACATTGGCAGGTTGTTCATCCTGTTCCATATCATGGCTGCGGGCCCAAAGTGTCTGTTTGGGCAGGCTGTTTAACATCTGTATGAACATTCTCACATCATGATATGACAGCCGGATGTTGAGTTCATGTTGCAGTTGTACCTCCAGCACTCTGTCTGATGGGCAGTTCACTGCATCAGCAATCCCCTTAGTAGCAAAACTGCTGAGTCGTCGGGTCACCTCAATGTTGACAGTGACAGGATCTATGATGGACAGTGCTGTGTCATCCTCCATCCCCAGGATGCAAGAGAACATCTCACAGTGGTTCAGATTGCATGAGAGTGGTTTGTCAGCCAGCTGTGGTCTGTACGACACCACAGTAGTGCTCTATAACAAAAGCTTATGTTACTGTAGGGTAAAATATTCATCAATCAAAGAACTTAGGGTCGGTTTCACCAACAGAGGTAACTGTAAATCAATGGTAAAGAGAACAATTTTTGATGGATAAATCATATTTAAAGAGAAAAATTATACGCTCAGACCGGGACTTGAACCCGGGACCCTTGGTTTTCTAGTCCAAGTGCTCTACCATTTGAGCTACCTGAGCAAGTACCGATCTAAACGCAAATCTTTCTCTATATACATTGAAATTCCCGCCCACCAAATGCTTTGAAGCCTTTGCTTCTATCTTTGCAAATGGCGGCTCCTATATTAAGAAGACATATTTGGGAATTATACATTACATTATAAATGCCAGTACGCTCAGACTGGGACTCGAACTCAGGATCTTTGGCTTTCTAGGCCAAGTGCTCTACAAACTGAGCTATCTGGGCGAGTTCCAATCTAAACACAAATTTTTCTCTTATATAAGCTGTTAATTCATGTGTACCAAATTCTATGAAACCTTTGCTTCTATTTTGCAAATTTCTATTTTTAGGAATTAACACTGAGATGATATTTTTTCTTTTCAAATATAATCTGTCCATCATTAAGATGTTTAAAAACGAATAATATGAACAAAACTATGAGATATTATTTATTTAAGTAAAATTTAAGTAAAGTTTTTTATCCATCAGGCAGGGCTTTACTATGACATATGCTTACACTTTTACATTATAAATACTTACTTAGCACTAAATTATACATTTCACCCTAAAACGTTACAAGAAAATTTTTGGCTATTATTTGCCATTGATTCAGTAGCAATCAGAACTCCAATTGCCTTGTAACTTTATTGCATTTTAGATATGTCATGATGAAAATGCTCACCATATTCTTCAGTGATAGCCCTAAGATTTTCTGGGTTTGGTCCTGATAGACTAGTGATTATCAATGCTTGCCTCTGGTTCCAAGGTTTCACAGATACAAACCAAGCCAGGTTGATGGACTTTCAGGGTATAATTCTGAATATGGGTTTCTTCAGAAGGGAACTAGAACTGTGGGTCCTGTGTTGGTAGATTGACAGTATGTAAAAGAACCTGAAGCCTGAAAAAAGAGGCCTCTGATCAAATACTTGTCAGCCCTTTCACGCCTAGAATTTGGTACTAATGACATTTGCTGTTAAAGAGCAATGTCAAATAATATAATAACACATAATATTTTCTGGAAAGACTACTAGGGCAGAGTCCAGGAAATAAGAAAATTCCACTTTTATAACTTACAAAAAGCTTGATATATAGAAATATACAAAAAGTGACTGTCACAACAAATTATGCCTGATGAAATAAATCTGATTACATAATCTGAATTGTACATAAAACTGTACTAGTACGTATTCAGATTTCTTGCAAAAAAATCATGTTGCCACTCTTAAGGATATACAATTGTATATGGTACAATAGAGACATCTTAAAGGAATTTAAAGTAAAAAAAAAAAACTATATACAAACTAATGATATGGTAGGGTGCAGAGAGTTTTACCTTGAGAATAACTGCATTTGTGTCCCACTGTGAAGTATCCTCCACAACAACAACCTCTGAATCTGTAATGTTGAGTTTAAGTTCGTATGGTATCTCATCTGTCACATTGAGGACAGTTCTACCCTTCACACCAGCTGCAGGCTTGTTGTTCTCCTCTGTAAATTAATGTAAATTATATAAATGGTAGAGAACTATAAACTATGTATTTTCAGATAAGCAAACGACGGTCAGAAATGCATATTTCAAGAGTATGAGATCTTAAACTTAGGAAAAACTGGATCATTCGAGCTATTGAGACTTGATCAGGATGCTATATAAAGAATTGTTACGTGCCACACTTTGAGAAGATTGTGTTGGATCATATTGTGCAGATCAGCAATTATATCTAATACAAGTGCAAGCAAGGGAATCAAATGATTTTGAACCCAGAGTCTAGTTCAGTGCTGTGCTACAGTATACAACCACCCACTCAGTATTAAGTAGTCGCTCATGAGTTCAAAACCTTATGCCATCTGAAATATATATTTCCAACCCACATAATTCTCAAAATATTAATATTACAGTTCTCTACCATTCAGAACAACAGTCATGAAAATACTGAAGATGGAATAATTCCAAAACCGATCTAAAAATAAGACAAAATATGGAGTTGATATATTTTTAATATTAAATATATTATTATTCGAAAACACACTGAAGAACCACTTAATAACAAACATCTCATTCCATTAGTAATTAATAATCCATTTATTTTTATTTTCAATAGACAGACAAAGCTAAAATTCATATCTATATTTGTACATTGCAATATTCTAAGAATCACTCATCACACTTCCCTCCATACACAATACAGGTACATGTCACCAGTGTAGAACCCAAAGCACAAAGAGTGCAGTGGATAGCATTGAAATATATACACCCCTTTACATATATTTGTTTTCAATGTTTTTTTTTTGTTTTATTTTAAATTTGTCACTTACACTGACAGATAAATTAATGTTTGAAGAGAAAAATTTACTCCTAAATTGGGATTTGAACCCATGGTCTCTGGTTCTCTTCAAATATTAATTTGTCTTTCAGGGTAAGTGGCAAATTTAAAATTAAAAAAAATATATATATAAGCTTTAAAAGTATCATTAAAAATTAATATAAAATTATAGAATATTCACCTGAAAGGTCCGTCTCCTCAACTTAATTAATCATTTAACTGTAGCGCTTTCGGGACTTGTCCCATCATCAGCAGGATTCAAAACTGGTGTTTCACTGAAGATATGGTAGAGGGGGTTGCATGTATTGGGTTCGTTTTCGTTTATCAGGCTGTCGTTGTGAGCTGCTTTCATGATTTCCATCTCTTCGAGTACGTTTATCTTCGCTGGATTATTTTCTCTGTGCATTACTGTTAGGGTGTTTTCAATATTTAACATGCGATGTCCTTCATGGATAACGTGTTTTGCATAGCTTGATTTCCCTTCTGCGTGAATGAAGTCTCGAAAATGTTCTTTGAATCTGATGTTAAAACTCCTGTTTGTCCTTCCTATATAAAATTTGTTGCAGTCCTTACATGTCAGTTTATAAACTCCTTTGCTGTTGAAAATGTTATTTTCTTCAATGTTATTGTTTATTATGTTGTTTAATTTGTTATTGGTTCTGTATGCTATTTTTACGTTTTTATCGGCTTTCTTTAGTGCATTGGCTAATTTTGTCGTTTCTTTTCCTGTGTATGTAAGTGTTATCCATGTTTTCTTGTTGTTGTCAGATTCTTTTTCTAGTTTAGTTATGTTGGTTATGTTGTTCTTCCTTTTTTGTTTTTTTACGAGCTTATCTATGAATTCTTCATTATAGCAATTGGTTTTTGCCATATACTTAATGTAGTTGAGTTCTTGGATATAATTGTCTTTGCTTAATGGGAGTTTCAACATTCTACTGACTAAGCTATTAAATGTACTAATTTTCTGTTAAAAAGGGTGTGTAGAATTTTTGTTTATGGCCAGAGCATTGTTTGTGGGTTTCCGGTAGATACCGATTTCTAGTTTATTGTTGTGTAGATTTTTGGTTATAGACAAAAAACCAATGGCTATAATGAAGAATTCATAGATAAGCTCATAAAAAACAAAAAAGGAAGAACAACATAACCAACATAACTAAACTAGAAAAAGAATCTGACAACAAGAAAACATGGATAACACTTACATACACAGGAAAAGAAACGACAAAATTAGCCAATGCACTAAAGAAAGCCGATAAAAACGTAAAAATAGCATACAGAACCAATAACAAATTAAACAACATAATAAACAATAACATTGAAGAAAATAACATTTTCAACAGCAAAGGAGTTTATAAACTGACATGTAAGGACTGCAACAAATTTTATATAGGAAGGACAAACAGGAGTTTTAACATCAGATTCAAAGAACATTTTCGAGACTTCATTCACGCAGAAGGGAAATCAAGCTATGCAAAACACGTTATCCATGAAGGACATCGCATGTTAAATATTGAAAACACCCTAACAGTAATGCACAGAGAAAATAATCCAGCGAAGATAAACGTACTCGAAGAGATGGAAATCATGAAAGCAGCTCACAACGACAGCCTGATAAACGAAAACGAACCCAATACATGCAACCCCCTCTACCAGATCTTCAGTGAAACACCAGTTTTGAATCCTGCCGATGATGGGACAAGTCCTGAAAGCGCTACAGTTAAATGATTAATTAAGTTGAGAAGACGGACCTTTCAGGTGAATATTCTATAATTTTATATTAAATTTTGAATAAACCTCAACGGAACACATCATGAATATTATAAAAGTTGATCATTAAAAATAAAAAAAAAATATATTTTTTTATTCAACGCCACCACATTGTCATTTTGACATTCTGGTATACTCTCCTGGCATGGCATTAATGTAATCCACTTCTAAAGTTGGGCGCCTGGAAGGCAGAGTTACGCTGTCCCAATGATATATGATAGGTGATGATGATGGTAATGGAGGCTTAATCCTAAACTTAATGAATATATTAATGATGATAACGATGGCCAGTTTCCTAACATTTGTCTTATAGGTGAGGAAAAACTCCAAAAAAACCATCACACAGGAAACTTATCCTCACCAGGGATCTAACCGAGGCCCACTGCTAGACAAAACAGCACACACCTCGAGACTACAGCGGTGGACAAATCGAAAATATATATTTGTACAATGTCATACTTTTTAGTTTTTTATTTCTAAAAATAAATTTATTTTATGTGTATTAGTTAACTAACTAACTCACTGGCACTATCGAATCCATAGGTTCATGGACACAAGGACATAAGCTTCCATACATTCCTATCCTGGGTCAATGTTTTCCCCTGTGTAATCTACTTCCTTCAAATCGTAGTTAATGTTATTTCTCTCACCTCATTCTTGATCTACCAACTGGGTGTTTTCCCTCTGGTTTTCTTATGTGTATTAGTTAGGGACAATTTTTGAATTGTATTTTTAATTTATATACTAATTTTATTATTATCAGTTTGAGCAATTTTTCATGTATACTGCATATTATATAAAACTGAATTGTGCTGATGTTTTTATTATTAATTTAACACTTCTCACTGAAGGAATTATATTTGAAGAGAAAAATTATACGCTCAGCCAAAGGTCCTGGGTTCAAACCCCTGTTTGGACATATAATTTTTCTCTTCAAACTGAATTGTGTTGTTTATTCTAATCATGGTCATGGGTAATCTTAAAAATTTAAAATATATTCATATATTTTTTAAAAAGAAACACGTTAAACTAAATATAACATCAAAATATTCATATATACTTAACTGTGCAAATTATTTTACTCATCATGCATTCATCCTGGTTACAAGGAGGAGAAATACATATGGTCTTAACTCTGCCAAGAAAAAATAAAATAATACTACATATTGAGTAGACTATATGAATTCACTAACCTCCATGCGGGTTGTCTACGTTCTCCATTATGAAGTCGCGCACAGCTTCCCACCAGTCCAGGATTGCCATCAGTCGCATATTGTTCAGAAGGATGGTAAACTTAGAAAAGTCACGTCTTTTCCTATAATACAACCACCACATGTAATATGTGTCAAGTCATCAAAGATTACACGAGAAATAAAACTGATTGTTTGAGATAGTGATTTAGATTTATTTAGAAGAAATATTAAGGCCATTAGGCCTTCTCTTTCCTACTAAAGAGTTAATATAGTGCTGAAAATAAAATAGAAAATAATTTAATATCAAAGAAGCTTACGTATTAAAAAAGGATTCCAGAGTGCAACAGGCCTAAAAGGAGTTTGGCCTAGCAGCTTCTGGCCTAATTTCAGCACATGTCAATCACAGAGACAGACAATTACCCAGCCAGTATAGGGGTGACAGATCTTCCTATTGTAATACAGCAAACTCAAAATTATCTGTGTTAATTGGGACCGAGATATGCACAGAAAATCGAAAAACACGGATAATCCAATTACGTGGCGCTGTGGAAGTTGATCAGAAATGTATTATTTACCCACTTTAACACTACTTAATTGCAACAAATATTCATAAAATGTTATATTAAATGTATTTAGGTGCGAGTCGTTATTATCGTTATTTTATTTTATTCATAAACATGAAAAAAATTGGGACTATTTCCTGTCATGACAACTCTGGTTACAACAGTTATTCAAAATGGCCATCGTAACCAGCAACAACTACACTAGTAACCACCGATGTCCACACTTATAACCAGTGATGGCAAATAATCAGCAATGACCACACTAGTAACAACCGATGACCACAGTACTAACCAGCGATAAACTCACTGCCACAGCATATCCGTGGTTTCAAACTGCAACAACAAACCTTCAGTGTCTCACAAAACGGAAATTTCCAAAATTGAATTGTATTCTCAGAATGTTGCTTGGTACGTTAAACACATCAGGGGAGGGGGTTGTGAGTGAAGGTTACTCCATTGTGCTAGTTTCTAAGCGGAGTTCACATTAGCATGTTTAAAAATAAATAATTTTTTCATAACAATACAAAATACAGTATTTTTTAAAAATACAGTAAAAAAAATCATGCACGGATAATCTGCAAACCGGATAATATGCGCACGGATAATCAGGAGTTTGCTGCAGTTGATTTTTTCAACCTAGAGATCTCCTACTTATCATAGCAACTCAAATTGCTTGTGATGCTGGATAGGTAATTGTCCCATATACTGGCTGGAATTCCATGAGGAAAATATTTACCCCATGAGGACAAAGCTAACATGCATGCTATTAGTTCTACACCAAGGAAATATGTCTTAGACCATTTGCCATGTGAGGGATACTTATGATTTACTAATGAAAAATTAAATAATGTGTTAAAATAACTATAACTAGGCTATAACTTACATTGAACTTTTATAGGAAAAAATCACTATGTTTGATTTCAGATTAAATTAAAATGCTTCAAATCTCTCCTCATATCCAGTCTTCTAAGTAGACCACGGTTTTAAAGCCTTGGTGGCTTCATCTTCAATACTTTCTTGTCGACTGATGGTATGTCGATCAGAAGAAGTACTTCTTCCCTCTGTTGAGAGTCATCTTACCTTATAACTTATCGTGTTCTATTTGAACTAGTTTCGGTATATAATGTATACCATATTCTGCTTTTCCAAACTGTTATTTATGTTGGTTTCAGGTAGAAAAAACAAATTGAAAAAAAAATACAAGACATTCACATATCATCCATGGGCACACAATAAATTCCAAAAGATTTTTTATAAATTTAATATCAAGTTAGCACCAAAAAATGATTACAGCCTAAATAAATCAATTAAAACTAACAAAAATAAGAGGATCGATGGAGGAAAAAAAATCAGGAATATACCAGATAAAATATGCTGATTGTGATAAGATATAAATAGGGAAAACAAAGAGAAACTTGACAATTAGAACAAAAGAATACGTTAGAAATGTAAAAAATACAGAAATAGAAAATTTGCAGTGGATGCTCACGTTTGGTGGAAAAGCATAAAATTGATGTAAACACAAAATAATTAAAATGGTTGGATAATGCAAAAGAACTAACTGTTTAGGAGATCTACATACAAAAGAACAAAAACAAGATTATGAATTTTGAAATTTCTGGGGAAAAAGATTTAATTAACAAGTTCTTCGGTCAGCCAAAAGATGGAATAGGAGCCAACATCAAGGTAAATTTCAACGGCCTGGAAAAGCTGACAATGGTATACATTATATACTGAAACTAGTTCAAATAGTTAAACATAAGTTATGAGGTAAGATTACTCCAGATTCAGCTAATTTATTGAGAAGAACCTCATAATGTTACTTAATGAATGGAAACTGAAGTTTTCAAGAGGAATCCCTCCCATCTTCAGCCACCATATAAAGTATGAGGTGAGATACGACTCATTTAATTAATTTTTATTAATTGAAAACCTCATTATGTTATTTCCCATAAGTAATTTATGATTACTAGACATACCTGTGATGTACTTCTGCCTGTACCAGTTCTGTGCTAGTGTAGTGGTGTATTGGCTGCAAAATGTTTGTGAACACATTGGATCTTCTGTTGACTGGAGCAGCTGAAATATAAATGTAACAATTTTAATATTTCAACTTATTACAAAGTCTGCTCAGACTAAGAGTGGAGAGATGACAGGAAGTTTGCAGTCTCCTCAGCGTAAAAGCCAATTGAGATGTTTCCACTATTACCGGATATATTTAGGAAGTTTTAAGGTTTTAGGTTCATTTCATTGCTGACAACAGATAGGCCTACACATTTGCTACTATTATTAACCCATTCGCTTCATGTTTAAATGTTCAATGCATTTCCCCAGAAACCGGATTTAAGTTACTGTAAATTAAATTGTCTTTTTTCAGACATTCAAAACAAGCAAAAGATAACGATACTTGAGATCACAATAAGGGTGAAGGTTAAAACATATTTCTCTATTATTCATAAATGTTAACAAAAAATTACCCTGCCAACAGATGTACAAAATATTGCAAAATATATAACAGCATAGTTAAGCGAGTGTACCTTGTCTTCTGAGTTGACGGCCATTTAAATGCCAGCGAGTCTACCTCGTCTTTTGAGGCAAATGGGTTAAATATAGCTACAGTATTTATTTTTGTAGTTCTACATTGATGTCACTAGTAATCAATCCTTCTTCAGTTTCATCTGAAAAGAATTTATTAATTATTGTGACTAATGTGTTATTAAAAATCAATATTTATTAATATTATATGATTTTTTTAGTGCTTTATGTTCAAATAAATTATGTTAATGAAATATATAATGAACTTAGTATCTTGATTTTATGTTTATAGTTGCCATTATGTAAAAAAAGCAATATGGTGGTTGGTATCTAATGTCGAGCACTTGATAATGAAATCATTCGCTCTCTTGCACTCCAATATTTAGCAGAAAGGCTGGTCTCTTCTACAAAAGCTGGACAACGGAGGAGATGGTTTCTTTCCATATCTTCATTTAAATTGCAAAAAGGGCATTTAGGTGAATCTGTTATGCCAATTCTGTGTAGGTTACTGTGTAGGTGTTTATTCAAGCAGTCATGTCCCGTTAGCAGTCTGAATGTTGCTACTGCAGATTTTCTTTGTAATGTAGTAATGTCATAAGCTTGTAGATTTTCCCATTCCTTTCCAGATGTTTTGGTGGTGTATTCTTCTCTAAGTTTATTGATGTATTTATTTGAGATAATTCTTTTGATAGAGTGAAAGGAAACTGGAGCAGAAGTTGGGTTTGAAACAATTTTGCTACCCTTCTTGGCTAGAAAATCGGCTATTTCATTGCCTGTCACTCCACAATGGGCCGGAATCCATTGAAGTACAACTTTTTTATGTAGACGGGATAAATGTTTTATCATTTTGTGACATTCGATAATTTTGATGCTTTTGGGTGTTGTGTCTCGTGTTATAGCAAGAATGGCTGCTTTGGAGTCACATAGAATTACAACTTTTGTAAATTTTTGGATGTGATATAAAAGATTTTGTAAACTTAAGAAAATTGCTAGAATTTCGCCATCAAAGTTTGTTGAATTTGTGTTTAGTTTATGATAAAAGGAAAAAAGTGGACATACTGCACCAGCACCAGTGCCACCATCATTTGGTAGGCTGGAGCCATCTGTAAAAATATGTATCCATTCAGGAGCAGGGTATCTTAGATTTATCATTTCCAGTGACATTTGTTTTAAAATATATGGAGGAGTTTCAGATTTCTTGATGTCTTCTGTTAAATGAAGGTTATATTCGATTTCCAAAAATTCTAGAGGGTTGTTTCTCATCTGCATATTTTCTTTTGAATGTGGAAGTTGCAATTTCTGTTTGATTTCTTGTACAATGCTTAGGAAGCTTTGCTGAGATTTTAAACATACTTGTGGTTTTCTTTGGGTCCAGTTATTATGGGGTAGCCTTAAAAATTTTTCATACTGTGTGATTGCTGTTTTCTCAATTTCAGATGCTATGTTTGGGTTATTTGTTAAGATTTGCATGGCAGTGATTGGTGTTGTTTTAACGGCTCCTGTTATCAGATGGAGGATTGGTGGTTCTGCAATTTATTAAGTTTTTCCACTTTAGTAGTTACTAGGATTTCTTCACAATATTGAAGTACAGGTTTTATGTACATTTGGTAGAAGGTGTTTAGGGTTTGTGTGTTGCAACCCCACTTTTTCCCTGCTAATCGTTTTAATAATGGTAACCTTGTTTCTATCTTTGTACATATATTCTCCATGTGTTTCTTCCATGTTAATTTTGTGTCCAGAGTTATTCCTAAATATTTTGCTTCATGTGTTTGAGTTAATAATTCACCCTCCAATTTCAGAGTGATGGGTAGTGGTTTCTTTCTTAATGTAAATAGTTGATAATTTGTTTTCTGTATATTTATCTTCATTAAGTTCTGGGATGTCCAATTCTCTAACTGTATTAGTGATTGTTGGGCTATGGTTATTAATTGTTGACTTTGGTTTTTCGGTTTGGAGAGACCCATATTACAACATCATCAGCAAAAAGTAGGGTTTTCGTTTCGAGCTTTTCTATATGCTTAGGTAGATCATTAATGTAGATATTGAAGAGAATGGTACTGAGTACAGAACCCTGTGGTAAACCTCGATGTGTTTGTTGGTATTTAGAGAGGTGATTATTATACTTTGTAGCGATGAACCGTTGGATGAGAAAATTGCTGATCCAGAGTAGCATATTCCCTTGAATGCCTAAAGTCTGCATTTTTTCTAATAATTTATATCTCCAAATAGAGTCATATGCTCCTTGGAAATCAACGAACATTGCCAGAGTGTCTTCTTTTCTGTTGAAACTGTCTTTAATAGCTTGACTTAGGTGTACAATTTGTTGATTGTAATTCTCTAAATCCTGTTGATGTAATCTAAATCCAGCTTGATTGGGTGAAAGATAAATTATTGGTTTCTAAATACCAATTTAATCGATTTGAAATCATTTTTTCCATAGTTTTAACAATTACACTAGTTAGTGCTATTTGGGCGATAATTTGAAAAAGTATTTGTTGATTTTTTTGTTTTCGAAATAGGTATTATAATAGCTTTTTTCCAATCATCAGGAACTTTTGTGTTCCAAGAAAGATTATAAAGGGAGAGCAATTGAGTTTTGGCTTTATTGCCAAGGTGTTTGAGAAATTCTGCATGTATATTATCTGCTCCTGGAGATTTGTTTGATTTTAAACTATTAATGGCTATGTTTAACTCTTTAATGTTGAAATTCTTATTAAAGATATTATCTTTTGTACTGCTTGTTGATTTTATGTAATTTTTTAGGTTCTCTTTTATTGTTTTTTGTTCTTTTTTGTTCTCTGAGGACAAAGTATAGGTGTTAGCGTAGTGTTTGTTGAATTTGTTGGCTATTTCACTTTCATTTGTAATCTGTTTGTTGTTGTGGATAAATGGTGTTTTTTGCCGTTCTTTTTTATTTTGTATATTGTGTACAAATCTATATGCTTTCTGGCCATCTTTCCTATAATCCATTTTTTGGAGGAAGTTATTAAAATTTTCTCTTTTATTGCTGTTAATTTCTTTTTTGAGTTGTGCGCACAGTTTTCTCCAATTTTGTACATCTTTTGGGTCTTTTGTTTTTTCTGCTTTATTTCTAGCGAGATCTCGGTCTATTTTCATTCTTTCTAATTTTGAATTCCAGAAGGGTTTGTAGTTTTTAACTATTCCTCGTGGTATATATTTTTTTGCTGTTTTTAATATTATTTTGCATATAGATTTGTTAATTTGATCTGACTGAAGTGATACGTTTAAAGGATTTTCAAATTTGGTTTCCAGTTCGTCTGTGTACAGTTTCCAATTGGCTTTTTTGAAGTTCCACCTGGGTTTAAGATGCATTGGAAGTAAGTTGTTATTCCCCAGTTGAATAGTAGCAATGATGGCTCTATGTCCTGAGCCAGGATCTTCTACAATTTGTTTTTTGGTTTTGGAGTATAAATTAGAAGATACAAAGAGTAAGTCAGGATTAGTTCCTGAACCAGAGTAAAAAGCAATATAAAACCATGTAATTAGCAGTTAAAATCTAATAATATTTCCAAAATTATTAATTGTTATTGAGACTATGTAAATTTTGTATTAAGTTCCAATTGTTTATATAAAAGTAATTAATGTTACTGAAGAAAGCATTGTGTGTATTTTTTAAAATTATATTACAGCTGAAATTATGTTAAATAATAGTATTAAAACTATGTAATTGGTGGTTAAAATTTGATGCTATTTTCAAAATCTATCAATGACCAAAGCAAGGCTGATTGTTAAATAAACCAAGAGTTTAAAAGTACTGTTTTTTTAAGTTCTGTAACTCTGCTTGGTACCTTGGAAGCGAGTGTCAGTGACAAGTATCTCCTGCGACACGAGATCAACATCACTTGATTGGTTGCTGTATGTCTCCACCATGAGTCGAGACTTGATGAAATTAATGCAGGCAAGGGAGGATTCAGGGTTGTGGCACAACTGTAGCTTCAATATCACATCTACCAGATCTAGGTGTATAGATGTCAATGTCCATACGCCTTCAGCACACCCCACCTGACACATATATTCATCACATTACATTTATAAATAAGTGTGCTGCATTAGATCAGTATACTATACACATTGGTATACTCATTAACATAGCATTTTAGAATAATTATATAAATAGTAAACATTAGTTTTATTGAATTTGAATGTTCATTTTTTAACTCTTCCTAGTTTATATATATATATATTTGCTCAGAATAAGGAGGGGTAGTGGTGTAAACATTTTGATCACTAGATTGGACACTAGATGCCTGGATTAAATTCCAAACCCCTCTGCAGTACACAAGTTATGTTGAGAAACATTTGGTACAGTTGTTAGTGATTTGTCCTTCAGATGGTTATTCCCCTCGGTGCTTTATAAAAAAGTGTATACCCTGTCCGCTCTTAAAGTGATCCTCGTCAAAACAAAACCATGTGACTTGCTTGCTTTTCATTGGTTATGGACACCAATGTAAGTTGTAGAAGCAATAAGTATGCGAAAAAGTAGTTCTTTTCATTAAATTAAAAATATGTCCTCTGAATATACTTTTTATTCTTCGTGAATGAAAATAATAATATTCAAAACATACAAAATATTCTAAAATATACTTAATCAATAATTACAACTTAAAATAGTTTATTACATATGAGTGATGCATTTGAGTCATGCTTCAGTCGATTTTCATGAAACAAAATGGCTGAGTCTTCTGTTGCTGTGTTGTCATCTCCCTGTCAAAAGTGACAGTAATTGTGGTGCGAATGGCAGAAGGATATTGCTTCTACAACATACATCGGTGTCCATAACCAATTAAAAGCAAGGAGATCACGTGGTTTTGTTTTGACAAATATCACTTTAAGAGCAGATACGGTATAGGTTATGTGCCAGCACCAAGCTTTGCCTACTACCTTCATAATCATCCATCACACAATATACTAACAACATATTAAAATACAAGAACAATTAATGTTAATATCATTCGTTTGTAAACATCTTAATGATGGACAAATTATATTTGAAAAGAAAAATATACGCCTAGACTGGGGTTTGAACCCAGGACCTTTGACTTTCTATGTCAATGCTCTTCCATCTGAGCCACCTAGGCCTCCAATCTAAATGTGTATTTTTCTCTTAGGGAATTAACTATGTGTAAATGCGTTTAGATTGGAGAGGTGGCTCAGATGGAAGAGCATTGACATAGAAAGTCAAAGGTCCTGGGTTCAAACCCCAGTCTAGGCGTATATTTTACTTTACCTTACTCTACTGGTCCCACATTCAATTGCAATGAATCATCATTCACAAATACACAATGAATGGCTTCTACCTGAAGAAGACATGAAGGGACTCCACACAGCTATAGCATTATGTATTAAATTAACATTGAGAAGCTAAAGCTATTACTATGACAGAAAATAAGTAAATTAATGAACACAATTAAATTATTGTAAATCAATGGTAAAGAGAAAAAGAAAATTTTGTCTCTTTACCATTGATTTACAACAATTTAATTGTGTTCATTAATTTACTTATTTCTATCATAGTAATAGCTTTAGATTCTCAATATTAATTTAATAGTATATTTTTCTTTTCAAATATAAGGAACAATTAAACTCATCTTGCATTCCTCTCTACACACAATTCAAGTACACATCACTTATATGAAGTAGTTTGGTGAAGTGATATGTAAACTGAAAGTAGACTACATTAATGATATTTATCTGTATAATGTGGAACCCAAAGCACGAAAAAATGCAGTGGATGGATTTGCAACATACAAACAATTTTAATATTAGATTAGTTAATATTTATTTAAGATGATTTTTAACAGCTCAGATCATTAGCATGCAATTCAAATTTTGGTGTGAAAAGGGCAGATAAATTTTGTTCACAGGCCTCCAACTTCAAGCTTGAGGATCTAGATGCAATCATGGTAACCACTAGTTCACCAGTATTTAATATGAACAATTTTATTATTAATTTAACACTTCTCATTGAAGGATAAATTACATTTGAAGAGAAAAATTTTTTGCCTAGACCAAGACTTGGTAGAGCACTTGGCCTGGAAAGCCAAGGATACCGGATTCGAGTCTCGGTCTAGGCAAAAATTTTTCTCTTCAAATATAATTTAATATGAAACATGATAACCATTAATCCACCAATATTTAATATGAGATATTATAATACTCATCACATATATTTTAAAGACTAAAATTTGGCTCTAAATTACCAAAAGTATTTGAACTAAGTTGTACACAATAAACTTTCAAAGCATATGAAGCTTATTAAGCATATAAATATAATTACATATATGAGGCAAGTCATGAAAATTCTAACACTATATTAATTAATATATGGCTTTTATTTTTAAAAAATATGTATGTGTGTTCCAATGCCATCCAATGCACTTTTTCTGCTTCAGGTTCCACACAAGATGGATAGATGGCACTAATGAGGTTTATTTTACTTTATACAGCAGTTACTTTTAATTGAAACATGTTTTTGTTGCATTGTTTAGATAATAAATATCTTAATAAGAATCAAATGAATTGTGAATTCTTCTTACCTCATACATCTATGTTTTTTAACACAAAACTGCAGTATCGGGAAACATATCGTTCCCATCTTCAGATGTTTTCACAACTGTCAATTTTTCATTATGCCAGTAATTTTCTAAACTGTCGTCCGTTGTACTTTGTAAGAACTTTGTAACCAAATTTGGTTCGTCTGGAAACTCAAAGTTCATGGTTCTAGTTTTTTTAATGTATATCTTTTCCCAAACTGTTAATTCCAAAGGTTTAGATAGATAATAATTAAATGAATCATGATTTTTTCTTACCTCATACATCTATGTTTCTTTAAACACAGCACTGCAGTATCGGCGACACTTTGTCGTCATTGTCATCTGTTTTCACGACTGTCAATTTTTTCTCCTTTTTGCCGGTAATTATCTAGACTGCCATCTGGTGTTCTTTTGAAGGAATTCCTCTTCAAACTGCCATCTGGTGTTATTTTGAATGAATCATTTCCTAAACTGCTAAACAAGGAGAAAAAAATTGACAGTCGTGAAAACAGCTGACGATGACGACAAAGTGTCGCCGATACTGCAGTGCTGTGTTTAAAGAAACATAGATGTATGAGGTAAGAAAAAATCACGATTCATTTAATTATTATTAATTGAACCTCATAATGTTAAAAATTCCCAAATTTAATAGATAAAGTTTAGATAGATGTTTCAAAAGTTTGCTTCTTTTTCAATTCTATGATTCTTTAATAAACTATGTGCTGCTATTGCTGATTTTTCAATTTCACCATTTTTTTATGTTTCTAAAGTGTTCTTTTTGCGAGTATCTAAATTCCTTTTTGCTTTTCTTATATATACTTTATTGCATGCAATTAATTTGATAAATTCCAGATTTTTTATTGTCTGGGATGTTAACTTTTTTATTAGTTAACAGAAGATTACCCAGGCTGAATTTGTTAATCGGAGCTAATGTTATATTAAATTTTTTGAAAATCTTTTGAAATTTGTTATGTACTTCCGAATGGTAAGTAAATTTCTTGAATTTTTCATCTTTCTTGGAATTATGTTGCAGAGTGGTGTATTCATGTAACCTTTTTTGCTGTTTAAATTTCTTTAATTTCTTCTTTATTATGTCTTCACCAATGATATGTTTCCCGATACTGCAGTGCTGTGTTAAAAACACATGAGAAGAATGCACGATTCATTTGATTCTTATTAAGAAAACCTCATAACTTTATTATATTAATTATAAATATCATTTAATTAAATAATTGAGTTAGTATTTTTTAAACATTTTTACCTCGTATGATAGTTTAGTCAGACATATGAGGTAAGAATGTTTAAAAAATACAAACTCAATTATTAAATTAAACCTCATAATGTTACTTCCTAATGATTACTTCCTACATAACTTTATTGCCTGTTGAAATCAATAAAGTGAATGAAGTAAAAATACTGAGGACTACCTGTTTGTGATGTTGTGAGGCAGAAGCTCCTGGAACTTCATAGTAAAACTCATCCAGTACCTCGCCGATGTTGTATGATAACAATCCACGTATCAGCTTATACTGCGACAGATCCAGTGCTCCATGCAGGGCTGACAATGTTCCCTTTATACTCATGTCAGGCACTGTTAATACCATAATACAAATAATAATGTAATTACAATGTAAGAGTATAATTAAATACAAAGGGTGTTACATAATTATATTTGAAGAGAAAAATATATGCTCAGACTGGGTTTGGACCCAGGACCTTTCACTTTCTATGCAAATGCTCTACCAACTGAGCTATCTGAGAAACTCCAATCTAAATGCAAATTTTTCTCTTATATAAACTGTTAATTCCCAAGCGCCAAATGCTACGACACTACTGCTTCGATCTTGCAAATGGCATCTTCTTTATTAAGAATATCTTTTATTGGGAATTTTACATTACATTATAAAGCCGGTATGACTTCTTTCAATGTTTTTATTATTCATTTCATACATCTCAATGATGGATAAATTATATTTGAAGAGAAAAATATACACTCAGGACCTTTAGCTTTCTATGCAAATGCTCTACCACCTCAGCTATCTGAGAAACTCTAATCTAAATACAACTTTTTTTTTAATTGTCTGAGTTCTTATTGATGTCAATTTATATTTATGATTGATAATGAATTAATAACTATTTTAGGGGGAATATATTATAACAATACAATATAAAAGTTTATAAATTTATTTAAACAAAAAAAAAGGAAATATATATATAACATAGTATTTCACCAGAAATACAACAGGCTAACTCAAAATATTTTGCAATTTTTTGGCAGAAACTTGGCACTGTTTGTTTGCAATCAGTTTCAGAAAATTCAGAGTAAGAGATTCTGAAGACACAACCTTCATTACAGAAAAAAGGATTGACATGTTTTAGCCTTGATCTGCAAACTGTTTTGTTAACTTTCTTGTGTAAAAACAGCTCTTTGCTTCCAAAGTAACATAGGATTTCTGCTGCAAACTTTCTCATGGATACTTTTACCTTAATTAAGAGTAGAGAACACCGATATCTTAAAAGAATTGAAGACTACACCAATTTTGGAATATATTAAACAGTACCAATTAAATTTGAAACACCATCTTGAAAGAATGAGTTCAAATCGGATCCCCAAAGCTGTTTATAATTATATACCAAGGGGACAAAGATCTCTGGGCCATCCTATGAAATGCTGGAGGGAAAATTTTCTATAGGATCGTAACAGGCCTTAGCCTAATACTTGGAAGGAAGAAGAAGAAGAAAGAAGAGTAGATTTTTGAGATTCCATCTTCTCAGTATTTTCTTTTTAACACTGAATCATTTTGCACATCTATTAATTCCATTTCTGACATTATATTGACAACTGTCACATCAATTGTGGTTTACACAGTAAAATATAAAACTGAAAACAAATTTTTTTTTTTTTCAATGGAGGCAGGCTGCAAAAAATGCAAAAGTCCAAATGCAGCCCTTGGTCTGCCAGTTTGACACATTTGATCTACACATACTGGGTAGAAAATGTGGTTTAAAAATAGAATCATTTTATTGGACTGCCCAGGTTTAAATTAGTTAAGATTACAGACAAAGAGATAGATCTGCAACAAGCCATCTAGCATTAAAGCAGTGCTACTGTTATATTATGAGTCAATTTTTTAATATGGTTCCAGCCCATTTTCATTTAGTTCTCACTTGTACAAGCCTAAATCCAATTAATTTAATTCCATCCATCCATAGTAATTCTACCTGAGGGCAGGTCTTTCACTGCAATCATAGCATTCTCATGCTATGCTTTGCAACTTTACTAGGGAATTGTAGGTGTGGTAGCTTCCCATTGCTTTCCACACCGGTGAAAGATGATAATGATATGACGATGATGAGGATGATGCCATATGATTTTGGGGACCATTTGGGCCATAAAGTTTTCCTGACATTTGTCTTACAGGTGAGGAAAAACCCCGATAAAAACTTCACCCAGAAAAACTGTCCCGACCGGGGATCAAACCCGGGCCCGCTGCGTGACAAGGCAGCACGCTACCTCGAGACCACAGCGGTGGAATTTTTAATTGGAATAGCAAAATATTTATAACAAAAAAAAAATAATAATTAAAATAAATAAATACTGATAAATACATTTTATATTAACGTGTTCAAATAGAAATCTGGCTCACAATATGGCAACAAAAACTAATTTCTATTGAACTTTTATAGGAAAAATCACTATGAAGTTTCATTTAAGATTTAAATTAAAATTCTTTATACCTCACCTCACATCCAGTCTTCTAATTATAATATGTAATTCTAACTATAGTATATAATTGAAGACTGTATACGAGGTGAGATATAAAGAATTTTAATTTAAATCTTAAATTTCCATTCCTGGTTCCACTTTTAGTAGATTCAATGTTATTAGATAGGACATTGCCAGTCTTTCTCTCTATATCAGTGGTTAAGGAACTGATTGAACTTTTATAGGAAAAATCACTATGAGGTTTAATTTAAGATTTAAATTAAAATTATTTACATCTCAGAAGCAGTTCTCCTGAACGACATAACATCAGTCGACATGAAATTACTGAAGATGAAGTCATCTAGGCTTTGAAACCGGTATAATTAGAAGATTGGATATGAGGTGAGTTATAAATAATTTAAATTTAAATCTTAAGATGCAGGTTCCTGCAAAAAAAATATTTTATCTCAACAATGCTATATTAATAAATTTGCACATTTATATGGATGTGACATTACCATCATGACTGAGATGTGAGTCCAGGTTGCGTTCCACCTGTATCTTGAGCTGACATTTTTCACGCAGCAGTGATGGACCTTTCTTATTGACACAGAACGATCCAAGTTGCAATGCACAGTGTGACTTGTTTCTGTCAGTAGATCTAATATCACGCAGCCCAGAGTACAGATCCATGTTAAGCAGGTCAATCTGCATTACGTCCAGCAAACATGCAGCTGTGCAAACAAACAATATGTCTGTCATATAATGGTTAGCAAAACATTGACAAATAATAAATAATATTATTTCAATAAATAATATTGTTTTCAGATTCCGATACCAATATTAAATAAATATAAATAAAATAAATCTGTAAATAATTTATATTGGAACTTTAAATAAAAAACATCAATATTAATACTCAAGCTTTTTCTTTTATTTTATAAAATTAAATAGAGTTTCTAAGATAAGGAGCATGATGTTCAAGGTTAGTCAAGATGAGAAATTAAGAGAAGAAATATCAAGGTTCTTTTAAAAAAAAAATGGATAGGAAGTAATACTATGAGGTAATTTACCAAAGAAATAAACCTCTTTTCTACATCTTGCCTCATATTTTGCTCTCTAACCTGAGACTAGTTTTGAAGGTCATTACTTTCATTCTGAGGCAAAATCAATGGCATCACAATGGTCATGAAAATACTGGGGATGGAATCATATAAGGTCCTGAAACTAGTTTAAGAAGAAGAAGAAGAATATGAGGCAAGCTGATAAAATTGTATTTAAATAAGTAAATAAAATCAATGATTTTTGACTGAAAATGAGGGTAACAATTTTCAAAACCAGTCCAAGGCATGAAGGCAAAATAAGATGTGAGGTATAAAGAATCAATTTGATTTCTTTTATTGAGTTTCTATTTTAGGTTTTGACCTTGTTTGGAGGTTCTTTGGCCAACCACAGGATGGAGCTGACATCGACATCCAGGGTGTGCAACATAAATCTAACCAGTCTGGGCAAGATGATGATGATTATGATATAATTGAAACATGTTCAAGAACAAATCAACATTAATATTGAGGTAAGATGATCAGACTAAAAATAATTTAATTAAAATAACCTCAAAATATCACTTCCTAAAATAAAATATTAATGATTAGCTGTTGTCAAGTCCGAAGATGCATTAATTCAAATATATATGTAAGTACATGTATGCATATACATAATCTACTACATCTAGTTTCATATCCCCTGTTCCAGGAGTAGAGTTATACAGGGTGTAACAAAAAGATATGTTAAAAATTTGGGAAAACATTTCTTGCATGTAGGACATAAAATAGTCATATTGACATAGGTCTAGAAATATTTTATTTCTTTTTTAGACCAACATGTCTCAAACATGGGTTAAAAACTAAACAGATTGTAGAGTAATCAATTGTAAAGATAATTTTTTTGCCTGAACTGGGAATCGAACCCTGAACCTTCAGCTTTCCGTACTGATGCTCTGACCACTGAGCTAATTCAGGCTACATTCCCATCCAAGCATAAATCCTCCCTTTACCTTACTCTCTTGCTTGGATGGGAATGTAGCTTGAATTAGCTCAGTGATCAGAGCATCAGCACGGAAAGCTGAAGGTCTGAGGTTCGATTCCCAGTTCAGGCAAAAAATGTTTCTCTTTATCATTGATTACAATAATTTAATTGTGTTCATTAATTTACTTATTTCTATCATAGTAATAGCTTTAGCTTCTCAATATTAATTTAATAGATTGTAGAGTACTGTAAAGTAAGTATTTTGAGATAGACAATTATTGGCTAAAACATATTTCAAGTGCTACAAGCACAAGCAGTAAACAGGTGGAATAAGTTACTCACGATTATTCATTTCTTCGGAGTTGTGCGAGCCCTTCCTGTGTCTGTGTGAGGTGCTGATGGTGCCCTCTGTGCCAGCTCTACAAAAACTGTTGCTAACATTTAACTTTCCAAGATCCACAACTAAAATCTCTGGTGACTTGGAACTCACTGGTAACAGAATGACTGGAGAACCAGCCTGCAGCTGCAATAGTAGTCTAGTTGCTCGTGTTTGTTCTACAGGTACCTGAAGTATCACAATGTAATATTGTATAACTTAATTCTTGTAACTTTCGTTTATAAGAGGCAAAATTGTAATTTTTCTACCATTATGTGTAACAGTAGTAATGTAATCTGATAGCCTTTCACGATATCATATGAAAATTGTCTTAGGAGATTTTAATGCAAAAGTGGGGCGGGAAGATATATTCAAACCAACAATAGGCAAATTCAGTCTTCATGAAGATAGTAACGACAACGGGGTTAGATTAGTCACATTTGCCACATCAAAGAATCTCATTGTTAAGAGCACAACATTTCAGCATAAAGATATTCATAAATACACCTGGACGTCCCCAGATGGAGAAACTCGGAACCAGATAGATCATGTATTAGTGGATAAACGCTGGCACAGTAGCATCATTGATGTTAGATCAGTTAGAGGGACAGACTGCAATTCAGATCATCATCTGGTCAGGGTGAAAATCAGACAACGGCTATCGCTTATGAGAGGAACAAACGCTAAAGATGATTCTGTAAAATATGAATTAAAAAACTTGAAAAATGATGAAATGCGGCAAGAATACCAAATCAAAATTGCTAATAGATTTGAAGTACTGGAATCTTCAGATGACAATGTGGCAAACGATGAAGAAACTGATATAAATAAAGAATGGGAGGCTATAAGAGATACTATTAAATTGTCAGCATCAGAAAGCATTGGTTGTTTAAAAAAGAGGCAAAACAAGAAATGGTTTGATGAGGAATGTGCCGACATTGTAAAGAAAAGAAAGCTAGCAAAAATTAAATGGTTACACGAGCCAAATGAGGTAAATTTAGAGCAATTGGGTAGTGTTAGACGGGAAACCACCAAGTTACTAAAGAGTAAAAAGAGGGAATATTTGAGAGAGAAGATTAATGATCTTGAAATGAATGCAAAAAATAGGAACATTAGAGAATTATATCAGGGAATTAGTATAGAGAAGAAAGGGTTTCAGGCTAGAACAAACATAATTCGGAATGAAAATGGGGATATGATTGCAGATTCCAAGAGTATATTAAATAGATGGAAAAGTTATTTTAATCAGCTATTAAATGTACATACAGAACAGGACATTGAGGAGGATAAGTTACAGACAGCAGAAATGCTAGTCGCAGAGCCAAGTGCATTAGAGGTTGAAATGGCAATTGAAAATTGAAGATGTATAAAGCATCAGGTTCAGATGAGATCCCAGCAGAACTGATAAAATCAGGGGGAGAAAAATTGATGGACAAGATACGCTGGTTGCTTAGTATGATTTGGAAAAAAGAAGCTCTTCCAGACGAATGGAAGGAATCAATTATCGTACCAATTTATAAGAAAGGAGATAAAACTGATTGCAACAACTATAGGGGCATCTCATTACTTTCAACTTCGTACAAAATTCTAACAAATATATTAGTAAGCAGACTTACTCCCTATATTGATGACATTCTAGGAGATCATCAATGTGCATTTAGAAGAAACAGGTCTACAACAGATCAGATTTTTAGCATAAGACAGATTTTAGAAAAGAAATGGGAATATAATGGTACTGTACATCAACTATATGTAGACTTCAAAAAAGCATATGATTCAATTAAGAGGGAGAAGTTATATAGTATCCTGCTGGAGTTTGGAATTCCTAAAAAGTTAGTTAGACTTATTCGAATGTGTCTAAATGGCTCAACGAGTAGGGTGCGTGTAGGCAAACAGTTTTCAGACACTTTTGAAATCCAGAATGGGTTAAAGCAAGGAGATGCACTATCTCCTCTACTATTTAATTTTGTACTAGAGCATGCCATTAAATCTTTAGAGAATGAGGAAGGCTTACAACTCAATGGTATTAATAAGCTGTTAGTTTATGCTGATGATGTAGTACTACTGGCCGATAGCGAGGAGATACTAAAGGCCAACACGCACACACTATTGAGTAACACTAAGAAATTAGGACTAGAAGTAAATATCAGTAAAACTAAATATATGGTCACACGTAGAAATACATTATATAATGGAAATGGACAGCTAATGACAAATGAGGGAAATTTTGAGGAATTGGCTGAATTCAAATACCTAGGAACAATAATCACAAATAGGAATGAGATGCACAAAGAAATTAAACATAGGCTTAATTCTGGAAATGCATGCTATTATGCATTGCAGAGACTTTTGATGTCCCAACTCCTTTCAAAAAACGTTAAGCTGAAAATATATAAAACCATTGTTCTACCAGTTATATTATATGGGTGCGAAACATGGACTCTTACTTTAAGGGAGGAAAGGAGATTACGAGTATTTGAGAATAAAGTTCTTAGGAAAATTTTGGACCAAAGAGAGATGAACAGACAGGTGAATGGAGAAGACTACATAACAATGAACTACATGGTCTTTATAGGAAGCCAGATATAATAAGAACAGTTAAGTCCCGTAGACTGCGATGGGCAGGACATGTTGCACGTATGGGGAATGAAAGACGTGCATGGAAACTTCTTGTAGGAAAGCCAGAAGGAAAACGCCCAGTTGGTAGACCAAGAATGAGGTGGGAGAACAACATTAACTATGATTTGAGGGAAGTAGATTATACAGGGAATGATTGGAAAACATTAGCTCAGGATAGGGATGTATGGAGAGCTTATGTCCGTGCGGCCATGAACCTACGGGTTCGATAGTGCCAGTGAGTAAGTAAGTAAGTAAGTAGTAATGTAATCTCAGTGCTTTTTTAAGTTGCATTTAACACTTGAAACCAAATAACAATGTTTCTTAACTCTAAATACAATATGTTGTAGATTGTACAGCTAAGTTTTATTGGTAATGATCTAGTACATGCCATTCTATTCACAAATAACCAAAAATCACAACTCATTTGGTTTGTCACTTTAAAATGATTTAACTTGCATTTTTTTTTGGAAAATAAATACTCTTTCATATTTTTCCTAGTTTTCTTTGCTGTGGGTCGTCATATTTCAATTCCTTCTGGCTTTTTTCGTGTTGAGACTTGAAAGTAGTTTTGAAGTTCCTTAGGACAGGTTACTGGCCCGACGCTAAGTAGTCCAGTGGTAGGGCTGCTACCTTTTAGTCTCTGGACAGACATTAGGATACCGCATTTACTCAGTACCTGATGGAACGGTTATACCGCCGTGACTCGGTCCTCAGAGCCTCGTTTGTGAAAACAGGTTGTACCACGAGAAGGTGAGGATGAGAATTGGGTAGGAGAGGTTATACACACGTCACTACCCCTTACAACCCAATTGACAACTATAGGGGAATCAGTTTGTTAAACACATGCTACAAAATTTATGCAGACATTTTAAATGGAAAATTGAAAAGTTTCAGTGAAACATTCCTTATGGAATGTCAAAATGGATTTAGGAAAGGACGATCTTGTATTGATTCAGCATTTTCTGTTAAACTATTGCTTGAAAAAAGAAGAGAATTCAACTTAGAAACACATTTTGCTTTCATAGATTTTGAAAAAGCATTCGACACAGTCAAGAGATCAAAACTCTTAAATATATTGGAAGACAGAAATATACCAAATTTACTTCGGCAGAACATACAAAATATTTACAAAGACAACACCATAAAGATTAAATTAAATAACAGATTTTCTGAAGAAGGAATTATAAATCGTGGTGTGAGACAAGGCTGCCCCCTATCCCCAACACTGTTTGCAATTTATATCAATGAAGTAATATGTTGCTGGAACAAAACATATAAATTTGGAATAAGAATATCAGAAAATAGAAAATTAAACACCCTACTGTTTGCAGATGACCAAATAATAATAGCAAATTCCGAAGATAATCTACAGAAAGGTCTGTATGAACTTAACAAAATTACAGAAGAATATGGATTAAAGATATCTACAGAAAAAACAAAAATTATGGCATTTCAAGGTGTAGATCCTGTCAGAAGTAAAATTGTACTGGACAATAAAATTTTGGAGCAGGTGAATAATTTTACATATCTAGGATGCAATATCTCATATGAAGAAGAAAAGGATGTAAATGCAAAAATATCTAAATTTTTAAGAATTTTAGGGTTAATAAATTCTATCTTCAAGCCACAGTTAGTCCAAAAGCATTCAAGACTGAAAGTGTATAAAACACTGGCTCTTCCAACTCTTTTGTATGGTAGCGAAGTATGGACGTTGAAACAGAAGGATATACAGAGACTTAGATCTGCTGAAATGAGATATCTTCGGAGGACTGCAGGATACACACTACTAGATCACAAAAAAAATGAAGACATCTTAGAAGAATTACACATGGAATCTTTAGAAAACAAAATTTCTGATTATAAGTCAAGATGGATACAACATGTTCATCGAATGGAAGATCACAGAATACCCAAACTAATGTTAAGATATCAACCTGCAGGAAGAAGAAGACCAGGACGTCCACTCAAAAGACTTCTGGATGGTGTTTCTCTTGAGGCCGAAACAGGTCAACAAATGGCCTAAATTCGTGAATGTACTATGATGATGATGATGATTTTTCCTAGTTGCAACATTAAATAAAAATAATTAAATATATATTTGTTGGAATGTGTAGTGAAAATTGTTTTTATTGCTGTTAGTACGAAATAAATTATTTTTCATTTATAATGATTGTATAGAATATTAGAATTCATATATGAATTTATTACAAGTTAGAATAAGGTCACATTACTATAAATATCATTATCATTATTATTATTATTATTATTATCATCATCCTTATCACGTCCACCGCTGTGGTCTCGAGGTAGCATGCTGCCTTGTCAAGCAGTGGGCCCGGGTTTGATTCCCGGTCGGGACAGGCTCCTGGGTGAGGTTTTTTCGGGGTTTTTCCTCACCTGTAAGACAAATGTCAGGACGCTTAGGGCCCAACAGTCCCCGAAAATCATCTGGCCATCTTTATCATCATCATCATCATCATCATCCTCTTTCACCGGTGTGGAAAGCAATGGGAAGCTACCACATCTATAATTCCCTAGTAAAGCGGCAAAGCATAGCATGAAAATGCTATGATTGCAGTGAAAGACCTGCTCTTGGGCAGAATTACTATGGATGGATCATCATCACTATTACATCTGTTATCTGACTTATTACTAATTCATTTATGACATATTTCAATCAATATATATATATAGGCCTGAACACACATAGACATAAAAATGTATTTATGTTTTATAGATATTTTCATTATAAAAATAATAACCTAACACAGCAGATGTGCTAATAGTAAGGCTATTTTTTCATTACGTCATTTCCAAACACTACAGTAAATTATTATAAAGATATCTCCAGCTATCAATGCCAGCAGCAATGGCCACACCAGTATTAACATACAGCTGTAAATATGGGAACTCAATAGATTTGAAAAAAGAAAAATTGAGAGCATAGAAATTCAATTTTTGAAATCAGTCGCTGGATACACTACAAGAGACGTAATCAATAACCTTACAATCTAAAACCAATTATACATCTGTAAATTAAACTTTAAAATGGCAAGAACACATTCTCAGGTTAGACAGCATAAGAATCATTTGACAATTAATGATTTACCAGCTTACTGAAAGGAGAGAAAATAGCTAGACAATTTATTTTAGATTTCTGAGTGAATGGAATGGACCTGAAGGTCCAAAACATGATGATGATATTTTAAGTTATCTCTGTCTTCCCATGTTTTAGTTTCATTTTCTCTGTCCATGTTTGTCCACTATCTTCAATATCTTCCCTAATCCAATTTAGCCATCTGGTTCTTGGTCTTACTCTTGTCTCTTCTCTCTTAGTTTTGTCAGGATCATCTTTTAGGTAATCGTTCTGCAGACGTACACATAATGTGTCTGTATAATTTTAATTTATTTCTATGTAATTTTTAATTATCTCTTAACACTAATGTTTACAACACATTACCAAATCCCTCTGTCTAAGATAATGTGGTCTACCTTACCAACAGTGGGAAATGGAATGTTTGTTGCACTGGATTCTGAGGGATGGGCATCACATCATAGTAAGCAGAAGGCTGGTTTACTTTATGCAGTTCTAACAATGCATACATTGCTTATCACTAGAGCGAGGAATTATATGAAGAAAATTATACTAAAATATGAAATCATAATAACAAAATATGAAAAATATGAAAATTAGGACACAAAAATATTATGAAGCTACTATTTTTTTAACTTTTTACATATATTTATATACACAAGCCCTGTATAATTTATGGGTATACATACCAGCAAACAAATGAGACAAGAATACCTTTTTGTAGCTCAAGAAATCAAGAGTTTCACTGTGTTTCCATTTTAATTAATTTTTCATTACTTCTGACTGAATATAAAATATCATTTAATATAATAAATTTTGGAATTTTTAACATTATGAGGTTTTATTGATAAGATATCATGTTCGTGATTTGAAGCGATTTTAATGGCTCACATTGAAGTATATTGTGTGAGGAATCACGCTAACAAGCCGGAAGGTCGTGGGTTTGAGTCTCAATGGGGTCAGGTTTTTAGCTGGACCAAACCTTCTGGCGGCATCATAGTCCTAGTCTATTCAGCTCTTAATTTAAATGAGCATGTTCTGGGGCAAAGGGGCCGTCACGCAGGACTGAGAACCCAGTTGACATCCCTTGGAGATTGTCTAGAAACGTGGAAGTCTCAACATCCATCTACCCCAAGGGCCTCCCAAGCCTGTAGTTTGACGCTTTATTTCAATAAATTAATACTGGGTTTATATAAAACGCGATCAATTAATTTATCTAATGATATTTAATTACAAAATCCAAACATAAATAAAAAACAAAACATAGTAAACGTAGTAACATGCTTCCATTGAATATACCACTGACAAAATTTAGAGTAGGTGCAGTTTGGATGACTTCTATTTACCTTGCATAAAGATAATGAATTCCAGTATATATAAATGTCACAATAACATTAAATTGGATGAATCAGAACACACGTAGACCAAGTCCTAACTAACTCACTGGCACAATCGAACCCTAGGTTCATGGCCACACAGACATAAGCTCTCCATACATCCCTATCCTGAGCCAATGTTTTCCAATCATCCCCTCTATAATCTAATTCCCCAAAATCATGGTTAATGATATTCTCCCACTTCATTCTTGGTCTACCAACTGGGCGTTTTCCATCTAATTTTCCTACAAGAAGCTTCCATGCATGTCTTTCATTCCTCCATTTGTGCCACATGTCCTGCCCATCGCAGTAGACCAAGTACTGAATGTCATATTTGGAGAAACAAGATGTTAAAATAAATTAATCCACAAATAATTCTAGGGAGTATTTCAAAACTCTCTTTGCAATTACAATTATTTTTAATCCTACACATAACACGTATGAACATAGTGAAATGCAGTTAGAATTATTTTAACATTAGTTTTTCCATGAAATTTGCCCGAGCACAGTATGGTATGCATGTGCTTTGAATAATCAAATTATCAATTCTGTTCGTAATACACAGTTAGGAACTTTTTATACATTTTTTAACGCCTGCCTGTCAGAATTATTTTATACGACCAAAAAGTATGCTCCACATCATATGATGATGTGGGAGCAATCATGTACTGCACTACATATATGATAGTTTGATGTAAGTGAGAATAATATTGGCCTTACCTACAGGAACTTTACTAATTTCATAAACTGTGGAGCAAGACCTTATTTCACAGCACAGCTTAAAGTTTAGCAGCAGCAGTCTTCCCTACATTTAAATGCTGTAATCCATTGATAAAATAAGGACTGTCCTTAGGTAGCAAAAAAAGGAATAGGTTTCTACCTGAGAGAAAGAGTAGGTGGTTATTACTCTAACATTGTTGTTCTTAATATTTAATTTTAGGAAGTTATATTTTGAGGTTATTTTAATTATATTATTTTTGGTCTGGACATCTTACCTCAATATTAATGTTGATTTGTTCTTGGACATGTTTCAAAACAATTCTGTTTTATCGTCAGCTTTCCCAGACTGAATTTGAAACAGAATTGTTTTGAAACATGTCCAAGAACAAATCAACATTAATATTGAGGTAAGATGTCCAGATCGGAAAAGGAACACCGATATCTTAAAAGAATTGAAGACTACGCCAATTTTGGAATATATTAAACAGTACCAACTAAATTGGAAACACCATCTTGAAAGAATGAGTTCAAATCGGATCCCCAAAGCTGTTTATAATTATATACCAAGAGGACGAAGATCACTGGGCCGTCCTATGAAACGCTGGAGGGAAAATTTTCTATAGGATCGTAACAGGCCTTGGCCTAATACTTGGAAGGGAGAAGAAGAAGATGTCCAGACCAAAAATAATATAATTAATTGTTGTTCTACTTATTCATGTTCTTGTCATAGATTAGGAAATCCCTGTTCTTGTTCTGTAGTTTCGGACAAAAGCCTCCACTTGGTCATTCCATGTCTCCTTTTTTCAATTAATTTCTTTTATCAAATCTATTTATCTTGTTCCAGATGAGATACTTAGGAATTTTCACCTGTCTACCATATTACATTGTCAAAAAATTTCAAAACTTCAGTCACTCCAAAAATGTTTTTAACCAATTAGTAGAAATTTTATTTAAAAAAATTGAAAGTTGAAAAATATGAAGGAATATTACATTTTTACTGAAATATGAACATTTTGCCAAAATATTATGAAATATGAAAAAAATATGAAGGTCTTATTTGATTCTACAGATCATAAAATGTAAAGATACTTTGTCTCAGCGCTCTCTGACTAATTTCATAAAAATCCTCACTCTACTTATCACTGTGTTTTTAATTCTGTATTTTCTTGTTTTGATCTAAAATTCCTCTAAAAATTTAATTTTTATAGCTTGAATTTTACTATTATTGTTTTTGTGTTGGCAATATTTCTATTCTGTTATGTCATTGAATGTAATGAACTTGAATAAGGATTTAAGCTGGTATTATGTGTATGTGTGTGTGTGTGCACGCGTGGGTGTGTGTGTGTGTGTCCACATACTACACATTGTCAGTAAGCTGATTGGAAGGAGAATGAAGGCTTCTTCCTAAGAGAATTTCTGAGCAATCTTCAGATGCAGAACAGTCTCCTCTAGAGACACACATAAGTTTCTGTAAGTATGAGAGCTCAAGACACACATCAGTTCTTTTCAGACTCATGTCTCAAAGATGTCTCTAGGTGGTTGGGGCTGCAAGCAGTAAGAAGTCTCCAAGTACCTGTTACAGCACCTTTTTTATTTTCCTTATATTTTTTTTTCATATACAGTAGATAGGAGCTATTTTTCCTTTGTGTATACTTTTTTATTAGTTTAATTTTAATTATCATTAAAATTGTGTTATTAAATCTTACTTTTATTACTGTTCAGTTTGACAAATAATCATTTAGTATCTAATATTATTGTGATTTTTGTATTTGAATGTAGCATAATTATATTTTTTTAATGTTTTATTATTCATTTCAAGACTAGAAAATTAATAGTAAAATATGAAAAATGGGGATTAAATTTGAACATGAACAACAGATCAGATTTTTAGTATAAGGCAGATTTTAGAAAAGAAATGGGAATATAATGGTACTGTACATCAACTATATGTAGACTTCAAAAAAGCATATGATTCAATTAAGAGGGAGAAGTTATATAGTATCCTGCTGGAGTTCGGAATTCCTGAAAAGTTAGACTTATACGAATGTGTCTAAATGGCACAAAGAGTAGGGTGCGTGTAGGCAAACAGTTTTCGGACACTTTTGAAATCCAGAATGGGTTGAAGCAAGGAGATGCACTATCTCTTCTACTATTTAATTTTGTACTAGAGCATGCCATTAAATCTTTGGAGAATGAGGAAGGCTTACAACTCAATGGTATTAATAAGCTGGTAGTTTATGCTGATGATGTAGTATTGTTGGCCGATAGCGAGGAGATACTAAAGGACAATACGCACACACTGTTGAGTAACACTAAGAAATTAGGATTGGAAGTAAATATCAATAAAACTAAATATATGGTCACACGTAGAAATTCATTATATAATGGAAATGGACAGCTAATGACAAATGAGGGAAATTTTGAGGAAGTGGCTGAATTCAAATACCTAGGAACAATAATCACAAATAGGAATGAGATGCACAAAGAAATTAAACATAGGCTCAATTCTGGAAATGCGTGCTATTATGCATTGCAGAGACTCTTGATGTCCCAACTCCTTTCAAAAAACGCTAAACTGAAAATATATAAAACTATTATTCTACCAGTTATATTACATGGATGCGAAACATGGACTTTTACTTTAAGGGAGGAAAGGAGATTACAAGTATTTGAGAATAAAGTACTTAGGAAAATTTTTGGACCAAAGAGAGATGAACAGGCAGGTGAATGGAGAAGACTACATAACAATTAACTACATGGTCTTTATAGGAAGCCAGATATAATAAGAACAGTTAAGTCTCGTAGACTGCGATGGGCAGGACATGTTGCACGTATGGGGAATGAAAGACTTGCATGGAAGCTTCTTGTAGGAAAGCCAGAGGGAAGACGCCCAGTTGGTAGACCAAGAATGAGGTGGGAAAATAACATTAACTATGATTTGAGGGAAGTAGATTACACAGGGAATGATTGGAAAGCATTAGCTCAGGATAGGGATGTATGGAGAGCATATGTCCGTGCGGCCATGAACCTACGGGTTGGATAGTGCCAGTGAGTAAGTAAGTAAAAAACAAAATATTTATCAATTGGTGAACCAGAACAAAATTTAATTATGGAGACTGCAGAAACAATAAAATCTTGTAGTGAAATCACATATTTAGGAATTAAAATAAATAAAAATGGGAGTTATGAAGAGGAATAAGAAATAGAAATAATAAAGGAAAATTTGCAATTGCTTGCCTCAATGGAATATTGTGGGATAAAAATATAATCAATAAAAATAAAATGAATATATATCATACAATTGTTAAAAGCATCATTACTTATGGAGCAGAACTTTGGCCATTAACAACAAAAACAAATAAGTATCTTTCTTCTTCTTCTTCTTCTTCCTTCCAAGTATTAGGCCAAGGCCTGTTACGATCCTATAGAATTTTCTATAGGATCGTAACAAATAAGTATCTTTTGGCAACAGAAATGGATTTTATGCGAAGGACAGCAAGAATTTCAAGAAGAGAAAAAAATTAGGAACTCAGTTATAAGGGAGAAAATGAAGATTGAAGACACTATTTTAGATTATATTAAAACTCGGCAATTAAGATGGTATGGACATGTGCAGCGAATGGAAGAGGATTGGCTACCAAAATTTGTTTTGGAATGGAAACCTGAGAGAAGATGAGGCAGAGGAAGACCTAAAACCTCCTGGAGTCAGGGAATATATTTATAAATGAAGAAGAAACATCTACATGGACGGACAAAATTGGCTATTAGGAATCAGACGATGTCAAAGACATTAATCAACCGATGATCTATCTATTATTCATTTCATGCATCTCAATGACAGATAAATCATATTTGAAGAGAAAAAATATACGCTCAGACTGGGGCTTGAACCCAGGACCTTTATCACTCTAGGCAACGCTCTAACTGAGTGAGCTACCTGAGAAGTTCTAATCTAAACACAAATTTTTCTCTTATATACATTGTTAAGTTTGTCCTGGTAAGTGGAAGACAAAGCCACATGGCCTTAGCTCTACCAGGTTAAATAACTAACTCTAATTCATTGGCCATCACTAAACAGGTAGGTTCATGGCCACATGAACATAAGCTCTCCATACATCCTTATCCTGAGTTAATATTTTCAAATTATCTAATACATAATTTACTTAACTCAAATTGTAGTTAATGTTATTCATCCAACTCATTCTTTGTCTACCAAATGGGCACTTTCTCCTCTGGTTTTCCTACAAGAAGTCTCCATGCTGCTCTCTGATTCCCCATTCATGCCACATGTCCTGCCTTTTGCAGTTTACGAGACTTAAATGTTCTTATTATATTTGATTTCCTATAAAGATCATGTAACTCAATGTTATGTAGTCTTCTCCATCTACTGGGCTAAATAAATAAATAAATAAATAAAATAGCATCTAATGTAGGCAGCTAGCAGTTTTAAGCAACATTTTAGCAATGGACTAGCACTGACAAGTCAGGGAACTTGTCCTAAGGACTTTGCCAAGATTATGCTGAGTCATTGTCTATCTTTCCTGCTGATATCTATAGGTAAGTACTCTACATCTTGGAGTGGCTCCAAGATTACTATTACAACTAAGTTTCATATAGTAAGGATTACAGCTGTTAATTGACAAGTCAGAGACTCGTCTTGGTTTCACCATCAGAAGATACGTTAAAACACAGATTACTTGTAGTCAGCTATTGCTAGGGACATTGAACTACTTCAGTGAGGCTACAAGATTTGGGATTTATGGTCAGACAATGATGAACTGTGAATTTTGTCTACCTGGATTGATGGAGTTTCATCATGCTGTTGTATTGCAAGGGGCCTTATAATTCTACTTCTCAACTCGTACAACAAGAAGCCAAAGAATTCTGTTACTAGTATGCAAGGGGTCGAAAACATATTCCACATCAGGAGAGAATGGGAAGGCAGATTCTACTCGCCTACCACTCCACTTGAATATTATCTTAACTAATTAGTTATTAACTGAGAAAATTATAGTATATTTCAAAGTAAATACTTGAAACATAAATTATACAAAGTTAGTGAGGTTACTGAGTCATAAAGAATTATGCCTGGAATGGTGATGTCAATTTAAACAATGAAGAAGCCATGCCATTGTGGCAACAAAGTCACTAAAAATGCTAAGTAATAATTATATTCACTCAGTGCAACTTACTTGTTGATTTTATTATGAGAAAGTTTTGCTTATGTATGATTTTAAAACTATTCAAAATCATTTTGATGTTATATTTATTTTAACATTTCCAGTCCTGAACATTGGAAAACAGTTTCAGAAGAATATGGTTTAAAATAAAGACTGAGAAAACGGAAGTGATGAAAATATGTAAAAGCCTGAACGATGATTGGAATCCGTATTAATGAGTAATATTTTTACATCTTACCTCATATCTTCGATGATTGGAATCCGTATTAATGAGTCATATTTTTACATCTTATCTTACCTCATATATATATAATAAGAATTTGCAATAAGATATGGATTAATAATTAATATATCTATTAGATTTTAATACAAATAGATGAATATTAATATTAATTAATTATTCTATAATTTTTGTTATTATCTTTATGTTTATATTAATATACCCTTATTATTATTGATGTTTCTTTAAACACGGGAACTAGTTTTCAAGAGAAGGATCTCTCTCATTTTCAACCGACATTATGACTACCGGATTTTCATTGGAATCTCCATCAATAACATATTTCCCATATTTAACTATGATGATTGGAAAAGTTATCAGGCATAAATCTACAAAAAGTGGAAAAATTTATATATTTAGGAACAGTGACAAATGCAAATGGGAAAATCAGTAAAAGAATGGAGAAAAGTTTAATAAAAGTCTATAATTTAATTAAACAATTAATCTGGAATAAAGATTTACCCATCAAGAGTAAAATGGCAATGTATAAAACTTATTTAAAACCAGTTCTAACATATGCAGCTGAGACTTGAACATATACAAAGAAGGAATTGAGCAGAATCCAAGCTATAGAAATGAAATTCTTACATGGAATGGTACATAAAACAAGGAAAGATAGAATAAGGAATGATAAAATCAGGAAGATATTAAGTGTAGAAAAAATTAACAACAGACATGGAAAAAAATAGACTAAAATGGTTTGGACAATTAAAAAGAATGGAAAAGGAAAGACTACCACAAAGACTATTAAATCTCAAAATACAAAAAAAAAAAAACAACCACGAGAAAGATGGCTTAACCAAGTGGAGAAAAGTTTACAATAGAGAGGATACGACGGGGAAGAACTAAAAAGAACCAAAGCATGGGAAGATAGAGATGGTTGGAGGCAAATTTGGTATCAACCTTCCAAAAGGAGGACACGATAAGATGATGATGATGAGTCCTGGACAATATTTATTTCTGAAAAGAAAAATTAATGCTTTAACTCGGACGTCAAACCCCTGACCTCTGCCTCTACACACCAGTATGCCATCTGTTTCACCATTCAAGACCCGATTCAACTGTCAACTTTTTTTCCCCTCTTATACAATTCTCAATCATCCAAAGGCATATAGCCAGAGCTACCAACAATGCCATCTGATAGTTTCTATTCAGAAGTATTTTTGATGAGAATTTTACATTACCTTTAAGTGGTAAAGCTTAATATTTCAATGTGTAATAAGATGTTAAAATAAATATAACATCAAAATATTAAGCTTTACCACTTAATTACATCATAAAAAATGCAAAGAAGATGATAAAGTGTGTTAAATTATGGTTATAAGACAACAGCTTAAAATATTGATAAATCTTAAAACTATTTTTAAAGAAATAAAAGAAAGAAATGATTAATTTTGATGTTATATTTAGTTTTAACGTGTTCTAGTACTGGACAAATTAATTTTTTTAAAAGAAAAATTAACATTTGATAGCGTTGTAATAGCTCTAGCTATCTGCTTTCAGACATTAGAGAACTGCATAAGTGGAACGAAATCTTAGCGAATGTGCTGTGTTTGGAATGATGTAGTGGGCTGCACATCAACGTACAGAGTCAGATGTCCATTGTTTGATTTCCGGTTCAAACATTAATTTTTCTTTTAAAAATATATTATTAATTGTTATAAAAGAATGCTATTAATGAAGTGATTCCATTAGTTTATTAATAAAAATTCTTCAATTTGTTTTTGAAAGATGGTTATAGTTCGTCTCAGTGATAGACAACCAATATGTAAAGCCTATGATTTTGGGTTCAAATCCCAGCTCACGTGCAAATTTCACTCCCTAAATTGAATGATGTTATGCATCAACCAGCTAAGCACCATTTAAAAAAAAATTGAGATTTTGATGCCATCTGTTGCACTGGCTCATGAAGTATGTGTATGCACACTTTTAGCACCAAATCTTTAAATGTAGCCTTATTATTAAAGAAAAATGTAAACACCATCAGTCCTATCAGAGATTCTATGTTTTGAAACAAACAACCATGAAACCAGATCTTCATAAATGCTAATCTAAATTTTGCATCATCCAGCTAAGTGCCAAATGTTCCCACTCTTAGATTGTTGATGTATAACTGTCAAACAAGAGGAATAACATGCAATATCAAGTACTGTTAGTTTTTTCTTTTTTTACTGTTAGTTTGTCGCTACAACAAATAGTGAACATTAAAGAGTCTTTAAACATATATTTCTCAAAACTTACATGATGGTACATAGCCAGTTGATACATAACTCTATCCAATTATCTTTACTTTCACCATCCGATGGCTAATCTGGATGCATTAAATTTCTAAGATTACTCTTTTTTTTTTAAATGTACAAAGTCACACTGAATTTCCTTACCACAATTCCAGCAGCTGCAGCATGCAAACTGTTGACTACACTCTGTAATTGTGAGAAGTGACGGCAGAAACACTGAATCTCAGCCACAAACCTTTGCGTGTGAACATACAACACGGAGGACATCTCAAGTTTCAGAAGGCAGTCATATTCCTCCTCAGTTCCACGTTTGTGTCTACATAAAACACACAAACATAATAAATAAGGTGAATCTGGTTCTGGTACATCTTACCTCATAAATACTTGACATTTCATTTGACATATTTTGATATCTTGTCCATACCATCATCTGATGATGGTATGGACAAATACCGAAACATGTCAAATGAAACATCAAGTATTTATGAGGTAAGATGACCAGATTCCTTTGTTATTAAGAAGAACCTCATAATTTTCCTATTGTAATTTATTAAAACACAAACATATTTATCAATTCCATGCAACATCAAAACTACAGTTCTCAAAAGCGAACTGTCAACCATTGCATGTCGAAATCTACCTTGAAATTTCTTCCAGAGAAGCATTGTGATGTAGCAAGGACGTGTCCAAAATTTATCTGCCTTTTTAATTGGAAGGCTCAAAAATCAGAGGTAGAATTAACCAGCATATATGTTTTTAAGTTTTATTAATATTTATCCTTATTTAATAGTGTTTTTAATTGTGTTGCCATGATCCTCCAAGTAATTAAATTCATCATTTTGAAACATCATGTGATTATAAATTCAACTCTAGATTACTCTACCTACAAGAACTGTCTATATTTGGGCCCCAAATTCCAAAGTACATTAAATGGAAAGTGTCAAGTTTATGAAGGCTGTTGAAAGTGAGCTATGAGAGTCACGATTCAACTGCAGGGTCCAGAGACAGAATCCCAAGTGCTTTTAACTCTGCCAGAATAGGATAAAATACTATTATTATTATTATCATTATTTTTATTTATTTATTTAGCAGGTTTCACAATGTTTCACAACATCTTCCTGCGCCCAATTAATCTACTGTTATTCTCCTCCACATCTCTCTGTCATTCCAATCTCCATCGTAAAGTATTTTTTTACTCAAGCTGCTCAAAACATAATTATTTTCTTATGAGTTGGTTATTTTGACTCACCTCATTTTTTTTATTTCCGCAGACTATAGTTTTGTCGCATCTATGCGACATTGTTGATGCATTCATCGACAATGTCACATAGATGCGATGAAACTATAGTCTGCAGAAATAAAAAAAAATATGAGGTGAGTCAAAATAACATAGAAATTAAAAAGAAACCTCATAGTGTTATTTCCTACAAATATTAAATAAATCATCCAGCCATCATCACCATCCTTCACCGGTGTGGAAAGCAACTGGAAGCTACCACACCTATAATTCCCTAATAAAGCTGCTAAGCATAGCATGAAAATGCTATGATTGCAGTGAAAGACCTGCCCTCGGGCAGAATTACTATGGATGGATTATTATTGTATTATTAACCACTAGTAGAGGGATTTACCTGAGCATATAGAAGTTGAGGGCTTCGTGTCCAGATGAGATGAATCTCTCTCTGTACAGAATACCATGCGGTGTAAGGTCAAGAAGTGACATGCTGCCTAGTCTGCCTTCGATGGTCTGCTCATCACTATGGGATCGCACCTGTGTGGACAGATGTGATATGTTGGCACGTGCCACCTCATACTGCGGCCGATTCAGCACTAGAGTCAGTGAGCGAACCTCAATGTCCAGCTCAGAGTTAAATGACTTTACATCTGCAACATTATAATGCATGTATAGGGATAACAATATCGCATGTGGTGCAAATGTACAGGAGCTCTGCAATGACATAGTTATTGTATAAAAGTAATGCTAGGAATGGAAACTGTATTCAGTGAGACCTGAAGTTTTTAACTGAATTGGCTAACAATGTGGTGCTTAGAAAGATAAGCAACAGTCTTGGTAGAGTGGTGCTTATCATGAATGCCAGGTTCAAACCTGGGTGAGATCGATGGATTTTTCTGGGGGGAAATCCTGAGAATGGCTTCATTCAGGAAGTAGATCCATAGTAGATTTTATGGCATGTAGAGTCTGAAATAAGAGGTCAAGTCCAGATTTGAATTATAATGCTACAGACCTGAGTTCTTAAAGGACATTGTTAAGTAAAATACTAACTAGAAGGAAAGGCATGTGAAAATGGTATCTAATGTCAACAGTAGGCATTGATTCTCTATATTCTCTTGCATTTCAAACATTCAGGACGAATATAAAATTACAATAGGATGTAACATTATGATATTCTTCTTAATAACTACGGTAAGTCTGTTGCATCTTAGCTCATAAAAGAACTCAACTTTTATGAAGTAAAATGCAACAGACACATCTTATTTATTCAGGAGGAAGATATGAAAAATGAATGAAGAATGGACGGGGAAGATGATCTCATTAAGTTTATAGAAAGGGCAGTAGGAGATTCAGCTACATCAATTCTAAATAAATGCTCGCGACCTTTCACAATCTGATCGTTGATATTGCATATTTTCTTGCAAGTTCTAGTCTTTTCTTAGCCAAAAGTCAGCTGTTTACTTATCACTCACTCCACAAAGCTAGGTGATCCATTGTAATTTATAAAATCTAGAAACTTGTTTTCATATTTTACAACATTCTAAAATACAAAGCTATTTGGAGTTATGTCAGAATCTATACATTGAATAACTACTTTGGAATCTTATATGATTACTGCACTTTAAAATGTATTAATTTGATGAGTGAAGTTTGTGAAAGTTATTGCTGGATTGTACTGGGATGCAAGATTCTTAATGAGATAGAAACACTCGAAAAGGAGGCCAATGGAGAAAAAATAAGACAAATTTCTAATGTTAACGAGATGCTATAATTTAACATAAAAATTAATAGCATTTCAATCTAATCCCCTATAAAAGGAAAATAATGAGCCTGAACTAGAATTAGTACTAGGATCTATAATTAAGTAAAATCCACTTTTTTCATTTTATCATAAACTAAACACAAATTCAACAAACTTTAAAGGCGAAATTCTAGCAATTTTCTTAAGTTTACAAAATCTTTTATATCACATCCAAAAATTTACAAAAGTTATAATTCTATGTGACTCCAAAGCAGCCATTCTTGCTATAACACGAGACACAAAATCCAAAAGCATCAAAATTATCGAATGTCACAAGATGATAAAACAGTTATCCCGTCTACATAAAAAAGTTGTACTTCAATGGATTCCGGCCCATTGTGGAGTGACAGGCAATGAAACAGCCGATTTTCTGGCCAAGAAGGGTAGCAAAATTGTTTCAAACCCAACTTCTACTCCAGTTTCCTTTCACTCTATCAAAAGAATTATCTCAAATAAATATATCAATAAACTTAGAGAAGAATACACCACCAAAACATCTGGAAAGGAATGGGAAAATCTACAAGCTTATGACATTACTGCATTACAAAGAAAATCTGCAGTAGCAACATTCAGACTGCTAATGGGACATGACTGCTTGAATAAACACCTACACAGAATTGGCATAACAGATTCACCTAAATGACCTTTTTGCAATTTAAATGAAGATATGGAAACAAACCATCTCCTCTGTTGTCCAGCTTTTGTAGAAGAGACCAGCCTTTCTGCTAAATATTGGAGTGCAAGAGAGCGAATGATTTCATTATCAAGTGCTCGACATTAGATACCAACCAACCATAATTAAGTAAAATCAATACATCTGTGAAAATATGCAGCTGCTCATAAAATGGACATATTATGATTATTATAGCATCCAAAAGTAGTTATTTGATATTTGTATAAAAATTTAATATAAAAAGAAAAATAACTAATTCAATTTATAAGGTACCCTCACCTGCATCTACTGCAGTTTTCTCAACAGGCTGTGACTGGCTAACTGGTGTATTCTGCTTGTTGTGACTATCTGGACCAAGACCAAAGAAATCGAGGATCACTACCCATGATTCTACATTCACTATGATGTCCAGCGAATTGAAGTCTACATTCACAGAGCGATCAAGCTGCAAAAAAACAAACACTTCTCTTAGCCATGTTCCAGAATTGCAGAGTAATGCAATATAGTAAAAAGACAGGAAATAATTACATAAAGTTACTTATTAATTACTAAATTCACTTAAACACTTACACCCTCATAATGTGTCAGGAAGTTCGGGGCCTCTTTGTCAACCAGAGCTATGTTGATATGCACAAGGTTGTCTTCTCTGTACATGCTGGCAGGTGAGCCAGATATCCGAGGAGACGGTGGAGGTGTGCAGGGGTATTCCACTGTTTTAGCTCTCATCACAGGTGGCCGCACTGTGAACAAAACCCAACCATGTTGGTGTGTTAAAATAACATAAATGTATGAGGTAAGAAGAATTCACAATTCAATTGATTTTTATTAAGAAAACCTCATAATGTAGAAATTCCCAACTTTATATGAATTTATAATTAATATTTGTATTAGACTGATAATTTAACTCAGTGTGACACTTTTCAAGATTTTTTTTTTGGGAAAACATCTACTTTTTTTTTTAAAAACATAAAGTTAGAAAATAATGTTTAACACCTTATCAAACAAACAAAATTTTAGTGAAAATGTATGTATAATTATTTTAAAAACTTTAAAAAAAGATTGGGAAAATTTTTAGGAAAATATAAATGTCAAATAATTTTTAAAGAAATTATAAAAATTCTGAAGATTAGAACATTGTATATAGTGCAATTTACAATTATTTATCTATAATGGAATCAGTGTAAGGGTTCACATTTTAAAATTTAAATGACAAAATTAAGAAATTAAAAGACCTCCATTGTAGTCTAGTGGAAACACTAATTTCTCTCTCTCTCTCTCTCTCTCTCTCTCTCTCTCATAGCAGATCAGGACTGATATAGTTTGTTCTGGCTCTTGAGAAAAGTATTTATTACCTGACTTCCGTCTCTTGTTACTAAAGGTGCCATACACTGTCTCTGTTTCCAGATGGTCAGGTAGGGATCCATGATGATTGCTTATTGGTTGATGACTCAATAGGTTAGGGCATGACTTGGAATAAAATTCTGGAGGTCGATTTATTGGTCTGTCATCTGTTTCTGTAGCAGCCGATGAAACCACAATGCGTCGATGCTTTGAGTCAGGATCAACTGACAGATCTTCCATAAGCAGCGATCTCAGTGACATCTACACAATGGAAACATAAAAAGTTGTGTCATAAAGGCACATGCTCTCAGTCAACAACATTAGAAATGAGGTACTGTTCCCTTAGCTAACCTTTACTTCCAGGAAATAATATTGTCAAACAAATTAGGATTATCAATATCACGCAATAACAAACTACATTGTGAACAAAAATAGATACTGCACAAATCACCAAATATTTATTAATTAATGATGATCGTGGTGTTGCATCGATAATGTCACAAACGCAGTGACGGAACCTGGGTCTGAATAGGAGTTAAGAAATATGAGGTGAGTCAAAAAACAACTCAAAATTAAGTAATTAATTAATGATGAGTTGAAAATACAAATAAGGAAATTAGAAATATAATGGAAGCAGAAGAAAGCATAATTTAAAGAATTGAGCAGATGGAATTAAAGTGGTTAGGGCATATTTTAAGAATGAAAGATGAGAGATGGCCGAAGCAACTATATCAATGGCAACTGACCAGAAAGAAGAAAAGAAGGAGACCAAAGTTAACATGGAAGGAAAACATGAAGACAGTAATGAAAGCAAGAGGGCTAAGCATTGAAGATGTCCAAGATCATAGGATTTGGAGGTGTGACACGGGAAGATGGCAGCAGCTCTAAAAACCCGAAGATAGATGAGACAACTCATCTCAGAGGATAAATTTTCTTAAAACATGCCTTATGAAGAGAGTATATTTCGAATTTAACCTTAATTAACTTTATCTTATAGTTGAGATTTAAATTAAAATTCCTTATACATCACCTCATATCCAGTCTTTTTTATACCAGTTTCAAAGTAGCTTCATCTTCAGTAATTTCTTGTCGACTGATGTTGTGTCGTTCAGGAGAACTGCTTATCGACAAGAAATTACTGAAGATGAAGCCACATAGGCTTTGATACAGGTATAATTAGAAGACAGATATGAGGTGAGTTTAAAGAATTTTAATTTAAATCTTAAATTAAACCTCATAGTGATTTTTCCTATAAAAGTTCAATTTATCTCATAGCATTTTTAAATACCATTTCAGGATTTTTGGCCATGTCTTGCAGTGTTGTCTTCTCGATGTTTCATCACCTATTGTGGGTGACATCATCAGGAGATTTATGGTAAATTCACACAAGTTAATAGCTAGTTAGCAGTTTACTATGAGAATTTAAACAAGCAATACCTCCGGAAGATGTCACCCACAGTAGGTGATGAAAAGTCGAGAAACAACACTGCAAGACATGGCCCAAAATCCTGAAAAGGTATTTTAAAATACATAACGATAGCCATGAAAATCTTAATCAGTATATTATCTCATAGTGTTTATTCCAATCAATTTATAATAACTTCAAATCATATTGCTTCTAGTCTATAACTCATACATCCCCATGTGGAGAGAAGAGTCCTCCTATCAGGAGTCACTTGACCAAGCAATTTAGTTATATTATTCATTTTTAAACATCTTAATGATGGAAACTTATATTTGAAAAGAAAAACATACGCCTAGACTGGGGTTTGAACATAGGACATTGACATAGAGATTCAAAGGTCCTGGGTTCAAACCCCAGTCTAGGCTTATATTGTTCTTTTCAAATATAATTAGTTATGAATTAAATTAATGTTTTTATTACCTCACCTCATATCCTTTTTCTTCTATACTGCAGTTTCGGAGCTTATCTCCATCGTCAGTAGCCTCTGGTCGACCGGTGTTATGTCGTTTCTTGGCGGTTTCCTTCTTACTTCTATCTGTGGACCGATGAACCTCTGGATCAGGTCAAAATTTGCGGGAGTTTCAAAATTCATGAGTTTGTCTTTCTTGTTTTTTTGGATGTGGATTTTTTCCCAGACTGTGAGTTCCTTTAGTTTATCTGTTTGTTTGATTAGGCTAGCTTCTGTATCAATTAAATGTTTTTCAGACCAAGCATGGGCTGCTACAGCTGACTTGTCCACTTCCCCCTTTTTTACATTTCTAAAGTGTTCCTTCAATCTAGTTTTTAAATTTCTTTTTGTTTTTCCTATGTAGATTTTGTCGCAATCTTGACATTTGATCTGATATATTCCTGATTTATATTCTTCTCCCAAATTTTTTCATTTTTGTTGGTTTTAATTATCTTGTTTAGGCTGTATTCATTCTTTGGGGCCAATCGAATGTTAAACTTATTGAAAATTTTCTGGAACTTGTGGCGTTTTAAAGGATGGTAAGTGAATTTTTTGAATCTTATGTTCTCTTCTGTTTGTTTTTTAAGTGTGCTTTCATTAATTAGTTTTTGCCTTTTAAACTTATTTATTTTCTTGTGTACCATGTTCTCTTCATAACCATTTTCTATTGCTACTTTAATTATGTATTCTTTTTCTTTTTCATATTTTTCACGGTTCAAGGGTACATTCACCAATCTGTGTGTTAGGCTATTGAATACAGCTTCTTTGTGAGCGAAATGGTTGAATCCTGATGCCTTAATGTAGCTATCTTTACGTGTGTTCTTTCTGTATATTCCAAATTCTATTTTGTTTTTTTCGTTTCTAGTTAGGTTTAGATCCAAAAATGAAATTTGTCTGTCAGTTTCAGTTTCCATTGTGAATTTTACAGTTTTGCTTTGAAGGTTCAGGAGTTTTAAGGCATCTTCTATTTGTTTATGGTTTATAATGGCTATTATATCGTCAACATATCTGCGCCAAAATTTGAAAGTTAATGGGTGTCCCCTTGTGATTCTTTGTTCAAAACTACCCATGAATAAATTGGCCAGAAATGGAGATAGGGGGTTCCCCATGGAAAGTCCTTTTCAAAAGGAAAAGATAGAAGAATACAACATTTTGACAAAATTGTGCATCGAACAAATGTTCTTTACATACAATGGGAAATACTACAAACAAAATTTTGGACTTTCCATGGGGAACCCCCTATCTCCATTTCTGGCCAATTTATTCATGGGTAGTTTTGAACAGAAAATCACAAAAGATAGAAGAATACATCATTTTGACAAAATTGTGCATCGAACAAATGTTCTTTACATACAATGGGAAATACTACAAACAAAATTTTGGACTTTCCATGGGGAACCCCCTATCTCCATTTCTGGCCAATTTATTCATGGGTAGTTTTGAACAGAGAATCACAAGGGGACACCCATTAACTTTCAAATTTTGGCGCAGATATGTTGACGATATAATAGCCATTATAAACCATAAACAAATAGAAGATGCCTTAAAACTCCTGAACCTTCAAAGCAAAACTGTAAAATTCACAATGGAAACTGAAACTGACAGACAAATTTCATTTTTGGATCTAAACCTAACTAGAAACGAAAAAAACAAAATAGAATTTGGAATACACAGAAAGAACACACGTAAAGATAGCTACATTAAGGCATCAGGATTCAACCATTTCGCTCACAAAGAAGCTGTATTCAATAGCCTAACACACAGATTGGTGAATGTACCCTTGAACCGTGAAAAATATGAAAAAGAAAAAGAATACATAATTAAAGTAGCAATAGAAAATGGTTATGAAGAGAACATGGTACACAAGAAAATAAATAAGTTTAAAAGGCAAAAACTAATTAATGAAAGCACACTTAAAAAACAAACAGAAGAGAACATAAGATTCAAAAAATTCACTTACCATCCTTTAAAACGCCACAAGTTCCAGAAAATTTTCAATAAGTTTAACATTCGATTGGCCCCAAAGAATGAATACAGCCTAAACAAGATAATTAAAACCAACAAAAATGAAAAAAATTGGAGAAGAATATAAATCAGGAATATATCAGATCAAATGTCAAGATTGCGACAAAATCTACATAGGAAAAACAAAAAGAAATTTAAAAACTAGATTGAAGGAACACCTTAGAAATGTAAAAAAGGGTGAAGTGGACAAGTTAGCTGTAGCAGCCCATGCTTGGTCTGAAAAACATTTAATTGATACAGAAGCTAGCCTAATCAAACACAACAGATAAACTAAAGGAACTCACAGTCTGGGAAAAAATCCACATCCAAAAAAACAAGAAAGACAAACTCATGAATTTTGAAACTCCTGCAAATTTTGACCTGATCCAGAAGTTCATCGGTCCACAGATAGAAGTAAGAAGGAAACCGCCAAGAAACGACATAACACCGGTCGACCAGAGGCTACTGACGATGGAGATAAGCTCCGAAACTGCAGTATAGAAGAAAAAGGATATGAGGTGAGGTAATAAAAACATTAATTTAATTTTTAAATTAAACCTCATAGTGTTCTTTCCCTGTGAAAGTTAAATAATTAGTTATGCTTATTTCCCTAAAGATGTCAGTAAATGACATATGGTTAGCACAATGCCTCAAGATGTTAGTGAATTATATATGGTTAGCACAATGTCTCAAAGAGGCATGTAGTAGTCTCCTAAGGCATTACTTGGATGTGAAAGACAGACTAATATTTGATATGTTCTAATTTATTTTATGAGGCTGAAAATCTTCAGACTTAGGACTCTCAGACTGAAGTCCTTCCCAGAGGACTGTTATTTTTGCTGATGGCTTCCAAGATGGCTTTCAGTGTCATTTTTTCCTAGCTTCCCAATAATGAGCTTCAAAGTTACCAGTTTTCTGTTTACTTTCATCAAGTTTTCTGCAGCTGAAAAGGTGTTCCTTCATAGTTAAATAAGGAAAATAGCATTATGAGGTTCTTAATTCGTACATTAATGAGTCATTTTTTTTACATTATGAGTCATAATGTCGGTTGAAAATGAGAGAGATGGTTCTCTTGAAAACTAGTTTCTGTGTTTAAAGAAACATAAAACATGAGGTAAAATGTAAAAAATGACTCATTAATTTATGAAGGTGTTCCTTTATTTAACTTTCACAGGGAAAGAACAGTATGAGGTTTAATTTAAGAATTAAATTAATGTTTAATAAAAACATTAATTTAATTCTTAAGGTGTTCCTTGTTTAGAACCACATTATATTTGTCACAGAGTGTGCAGCATCTCTCCATTGTCAGTATCATCCTTAAGACGTATTCTTGAAGGCAGTCAAGACATTGTCTTAAAATTAGCCAGAACTGAGTTATCAAATTTTTTTAGATTTCAACACCAAAGTTTTAATTTATGCAAATATTTATAAATTTTCCCTTCACATACTCTCATATTCATTCTTTTTCTTGATGCAACAACTGCTTTTCAATTAGTTTAAGTTTGGATGATAGTTCTAGTTTAGAACCTGGTTTAATTCGGTTATTGCTTCTTTTTGATAGGCTATCTACAGTTTCAGTTCCTTGCAAGCCGACATGTCCAGGTATCAAATGAAGTTTTAAATGAAAATGCTTTATACCTCACCTCATATCCAGTTTTCTAATTATACAGGTTTCAAAGCTTAGGAAGCTTCATCTTCAGTAATTTCTCATCAAGTAATGTTATGTCAATCAGGAGGACTGCTTCTACCTTCCACTGTTGGTAGATCGATGACCTTTGGATGAAATCAAAATCCCCAGGAATTTCAAAACTCATAAGTTTTTCTTTCTTGTTTTTTTTGAACGTGGAATTTTTCCCAAGTATGAGTTCTTTTTGTTTTTCTGTTTGTTTAATTAAACTAGTTTTTGTATTAATTAAATGTTTTTCAGATCAAGCATGAACAGCTACTGCTGACTTTTTTACTTCACCATTTTTGACATTTCTAAGATGTTCTTTCACCCTTGTTCTCAAATTTCTCTTTGTTTTTCATATATAAATTTTGTCACAATCCCTGCATTTGATATGATAAATTCCTGATTTGCTTTCTTCTTACTTTTTTTTCATTTTTGTTGGTTTAATTATCCTATTGAATACAGCCTACTCAATTTTTTATTTCATCTTCAATCAAATTGTGTTATTTAATATTATTCCCAGATACTTATATGGATTCACTTGTATGATATTTATTCTATTATCAAGTGGTTGTATTACTTCTGTTCTTCTTGAGACTCTTAAATATTTTGTTTTTTCATAGTTGAATATGGGAAATAACATTATGATGTTCTTAATTCAATGAATGAATGAGTCACTTCTTGTCTTACCTCACAGTTCATGTTTTTTTAAACATGGGAACTGCATTTTTTTTACAAAAAGGAACTTGGAAACTCGCAAAAAAGAGCACTTCAGAAACATGAAGAATGGAGAAATTGAAAAATCAGCTATAGCAGCACATAGTTTATTAGAGCATCATAGGATTGAAAAAGAAGCAAAACTTTTAAAACATCTATCTAAACCTTTGGATTTAACAGTTTGGGAAAAAATATATATTCAAAAAAACCATACTAGAACTATGAACTTTGAGATTCCGGAAGAACCAAGCTTGATTACAAAGTTCTTCAAAAATACAACAGATAGCAGTTTAGGAAATGATTCATTCAAAATAACACCAGATGGCAGTTTGAAGAGGAATTCCTTCAAAAGAACACCAGATGGCAGTCTAGATAATTACCGGCAAAAAGGAGAAAAAATTGACAGTCGTGAAAACAGCTGATGACGACAAAGTGTCGCCGATACTGCAGTGCTGTGTTAAAAGAAACATAGATGTATGAGGTAAGAAAACATCACGATTCATTTAATTATTATGGGAACTGCAGTTTTCAAGAGGAATCCCTCTTATTTTGACTATTGGATTTTCATTCACAAAAGAACACTTTAGAAATATTAAAAATGATGAAATTGAAAAATTTGCTATTGCAGCACATAGTTTGCTGGAGAGTCATAAAATTGAAAAAGAGGCTAAACTTTTAAAACATTTGGAAAAACCTTTGGAATTGACAGTTTGGGAAAAGATATATATTCAGAAGTAGATCCATGAATCTTGAAATACCCGATGAATGGTACTTGATCTCGAGATTCATCAGAACAACACCAGATGGTAATGTTATAGATGAAGATTCCAACGAAAATCCGGTAGTCATAATGTCAGCTGAAGGTAAGAGGGACTCCTCTTGAAAACTGCAGTTTCCATGTTTAAAAAAAACCAAGTATGAGGTAAGATAAGAAATGACTCATTCATTCGTTGAAATTTGTTTTTTTTTGTTTATTAATTACAAGTTCAAACTGTGCTGAGTAAACTTTTAGTTTAAGAATGTTTTTTTATATATTAAATTTGGGAATTTTTAACATTATGAGGTTCAATTAATAATAATTAAATGAAAAAATGAAAAAAAAAATTTCTCTTCAAATATAATTAAATGAATCGTGATTTCTTCTTACCTCATACTTCTATGTTTTTTTTTAAACACAGCACTGCAGTGTCGCTGATACTGCAGTGCTGTGTTTAAAAAAAACATAGAAGTATGAGGTAAGAAGAAATCACGATTCATTTAATTATTAATAAGAATGTTTTAATTATTAAAGATTAAATTAAACCTCATAGTGATTTATTCCTATAAAAGTTCAAATGTTTCTGTTGCTAACTACTTAGTCCTCATAGTCAATGCAATATCATCAGTATAGGCTAAGCATTGTTTTGTTCTCGTAGATATATTTTCTCTCAAATCCAACTGTTTTAGCATCATGTCTATGACAATGCTAAACAGTGTAGGTGTATAGATCATAAATAAAAACTATCAAAAAACCCTTCAACGTAAACTATATAAAAAATACATATCTAATCTTTTCTCTTTTTTTAATTAGGGTCCAATGCTATGGTCTCTGGGTAATGTCGTTGCCTCAGGCACAGCAGACCCACGTTTGATCCCAGTTGGGACAAGTTTCCTGGGTGAAATTATTTTTTGGGGTTTTTTCTCGCCTATAAGACAAATGTCAGGAAACATTAAGGCCCAAATAGTCACCAAATACCAAAGAAAACACCAAAACATATTATCCATATCATATTTGCCTTGTTCAGTATGAATGTATATGGGTGAATGCTGTGACTTGTCTTGGAGGTGGCCTGGCATTGAGCTGATCACTCATCTGGGAAAGTATGTATGTGATCCATGGCTAAAAATCATGTCCCAACAGGTCATGTCACATAAAGGCCTGGTGGCATGAGGCTATAAATGTACCTACAAAGGTAAATGTTAAACTAAGATAAAAAAATAGAAAATGCTAGGAAACAATTTTGTACATACAATCATTTTTTATCTACAAAAATGCAGTGAATATATCTGAAAAAAATATTTTGGGAGAAAAAGAAAGAAAAATGTCATTTTAAAAAATTGAGAAAAATTACTAAATTAATAATTTTTTAGAAAAATATATAGAAAACAAGTTAAAAAAAAATTGAGCAAGAAAAGTAACAAATACAGACCTGTATCTGAGTCTCATATCTGTGAGACTTATCGTAATGTACACTGAAGTCTCGGAATGATAAGTCCACCAATCCCTGCTCTCCATTACCCAAGTCTCCACGCAGCTCTACCGTGAACACAGGAAGCTCAAATGAAACTGAAACATAAAATTTAGTATTTAATTTTAGGAAGTTATATTTTGAGGTTATTTTAATTATATTATTTTTGGTCTGGACATCTTACCTCAATATTAATGTTGATTTGTTCTTGGACATGTTTCAAAACAATTCTCTGTTTTATCTTCAGCTTTCCCAGACTGGTTTTATTTATGTTGCATTATGTTGCACCACCTGGATGTCGATGTCAGCTCCATCCTGTGGTTGGCCAAAGAACCTCCAAACAAGGTCACCCTCCATCGGAATATCAAAATTCATAACTCTGTTTCTGTTCTTCTGAATATAAATTTTTTCCCAAATAGTCAGCTCGTTTGTATTTTCTAACTGTTTTAATAATTTAGTGTCTGAATTTATATTATGTTTTTCAGACCAAACATGAGCAGCAACTGCAGATTTTTCAATTTCTCCATTTTTAATATTTCTTATAACTACAGTTTAAATAAACTAATAAAAACCAACAAAAATGAAAAAACTGATAAAAATAAAAAGTCAGGAATATATCAAATTGAATGCATGGGTTGTGAAAAGATATATATAGGGAAAACAAAAAGAAACCTAAATATTAGAACCAAAGAACACATAAGAAATATTAAAAATGGAGAAATTGAAAATCTGCAGTTGCTGCTCATGTTTGGTCTGAAAAACATAATATAAATTCAGACACTAAATTATTAAAACAGTTAGAAAATACAAACGAGCTGACTATTTGGGAAAAAATTTATATTCAGAAGAACAGAAACAGAGTTATGAATTTTGATATTCCGATGGAGGGTGACCTTGTTTGGAGGTTCTTTGGCCAACCACAGGATGGAGCTGACATCGACATCCAGGTGGTGCAACATAATGCAACATAAATAAAACCAGTCTGGGAAAGCTGAAGATAAAACAGAGAATTGTTTTGAAACATGTCCAAGAACAAATCAACATTAATATTGAGGTAAGATGTCCAGACCAAAAATAATATAAATAAAATTTAGTACATTATCTGTTTCATTCACTTCAGACAATAATACAATTATAAAGGATTTAAATGATGATGTTTTTCTTGAAACACTTCAATATCTTTAACCGACTATGTGGCCTTATTATTTAAACCCTTCCATTCCTTCATATCTTGTTTTAGAATGATCCAATTGCCTAATTACCATTAATTTCCAATAAATGTCAACACTGTCCTTCCAGTTAATTTTTGGTCTTTCTCTTGTTCTAATTGGGATAAAGGAATTAATCATAAATTAATTTTCAAAATATCATGAATTCTTAAAAAAAATATAAACTTTTACAATTTACATTAGCTTTACATAATTTTAATTGTTATGAGTTAGTTATTTTGACTCACCTCTTTTTATATATATATATATATTCTGCAGACTACAGTTCTGTCGCACCTATGCAACATTGTCGATGCATTCTAATAGTTAGAATGCATTGATAATGTTGCATAAATGCAATGAAACTATAGCCTGCAGAATAAAAAAAAAAAATGAGTTAAAGCTGCAAAGCAAAGCATGAAAATGCTATGATGCAGTAAAGTCTTACCCTTCGGCAAAATACTATAGATAGATTTAAAAGATGCCAGCAAATTACTGGTGGAGATAATTTTTGTAACAAGTGCCCTGGAATTCTTTGTCATTCGCAACATTTGTTGTTTAACTGTTAAACTGATGGAAACATAAAAATGCAACCTATATAAAAATATATATTCTAGCCGATATTGCCAATAAATAAATAATGATCAATTGAGTTGGTGTTTACTTGATGAAAATCCATATATATTAATTAAATAAAAATAAAACAGTTTTATTTGATTTTCATATTTATTATATAATTCAGTGACAGCTGTTTCAGTACACTGTATCTTATATTATTTTTGGTCTGGACATCTTACCTCAATATTAATGTTGATTTGTTCTTGAACATGTTTCAAAACAATTCTGTTTTATCTTCAGCTTTCCCAGACTGGTTTTATTTATGTTGCATTATGTTGCACCACCTGGATGTCGATGTCAGCTCCATCCTGTGGTTGGCCAAAGAACCTCCAAACAAGGTCACCCTCCATCGGAATATCAAAATTCATAACTCTGTTTCTGTTCTTCTGAATATAAATTTTTTTCCCAAATAGTCAGCTCGTTTGTATTTTCTAACTGTTTTAATAATTTAGTGTCTGAATTGATATTATGTTTTTCAGACCAAACATGAGCAGCAACTGCAGATTTTTCAATTTTTCTCCATTTTTAATATTTCTTATGTGTTCTTTGGTTCTAATTTTTAGGTTTCTTTTTGTTTTCCCTATATATATCTTTTCACCACCCATGCATTCAATTTGATATATTCCTGACTTTTTATTTTTATCATTTTTTTCATTTTTGTTGGTTTTTATTAGTTTATTTAAACTGTAGTTATTTTTTGGTGCTAATTTAATATTAAACTTCTCAAATATATTTTGAAATTTATTATGTACCCAGGGGTGATATGTGAATTTCCTATATTTTTTCATAGGTGGTTCTTCTTTTTCAAGATTACTTCTTGTTTATCATTTTTTGTTTTTTATACTTTTCTATCCTTTTATGTACCATTTTTTCATCAAACCCATTTTCTCTTGCTACTTTGATTATGTGTTTTTTCTCATGTTTGAAATCTTCTTCGTTTAAGGGTAAGTTTACCAATCTATGAGTTAAACTATTAAATGCTGCTAATTTATGTCCAATTGGATTGAACCCTGTTGATTTTATAAAATTTTCCGTATGAGTTTCTTTCCTATGAATCCTGAATTCAATTTTTTCTTTTTTTCTTCGTTTCTGACCAATTTAAGATCCAAAAAAGGTATTTGTTTATTGTCTTCTATTCTTTTGGCGAATTTAATGTTTGTGCTCTGTAAATTTAATAGTTTTAGGGAATCTTCTACATGTTTTTCTTTAACCATACAAATTATATCATCAACATACTCTACTCCAAATTTAAACATTGTGGGATGTGCTTTAGTGATTTTACATTCAAAATCGCTCATAAAAATTTGCCAGGAAAGGTGATAATGGGTTTCCCATTGAGAGCCCTGATTTTTGTCTATAGAAACTCCCATTGAATGTAAAAAACATTTGATCAATGCATAACGCAGTTAATTTCAAATAATCTTCTTGATCTCTCTGTCTATGTTGTTTTTTCTTAACCAATTGTTCAATATCTCCAAAGTTTTTTGTTTCGGTACATTTGTGATAGTGAAACTACATCAAACGAAACCAACCTATCTGTGGGTTCAATTTCCACTTTTTCTAATTTCTTAACTAATTCCAATGAATTTTCAATCTGCAGACTTTCAAAATTATTAATTCTTTTAAATTGATTATTCAGCCACTTCGAAATTTTGTAGGTTGGTGATCCAATATTGTTAATTATTGGCCTCATTTTGTTTCCCGGTTTGTGAATTTTTGGAAGTCCATGTATATTAGGGTTTCTTGGGTTGCTTACTTTTAATTGAAATTTTTCTTTCTTGGATAGAATTTTAACATTTTTAAAACAGTTTTCCACTTTTTTTATGGTTTTTGGTAGGGGGTCATTCTTAATTTTTTCATACTCTTTTTCTTTCAAAAGTTCTTCCATTCTATAAAATCAACAGGGTTCAATCCAATTGGACATAAATTAGCAGCATTTAATAGTTTAACTCATAGATTGGTAAACTTACCCTTAAACGAAGAAGATTTCAAACATGAGAAAAAACACATAATCAAAGTAGCAAGAGAAAATGGGTTTGATGAAAAAATGGTACATAAAAGGATAGAAAAGTATAAAAAACAAAAAATGATAAACAGAAGTAATCTTGAAAAAGAAGAACCACCGATTAAAAAATATAGGAAATTCACATATCACACCGGGGTACATAATAAATTTCAAAATATATTTGAGAAGTTTAATATTAAATTAGCACCAAAAAATAACTACAGTTTAAATAAACTAATAAAAACCAACAAAAATGAAAAAACTGATAAAAATAAAAAGTCAGGAATATATCAAATTGAATGCATGGGTTGTGTAAAGATATATATAGGGAAAACAAAAAGAAACCTAAAAATTAGAACCAAAGAACACATAAGAAATATTAAAAATGGAGAAATTGAAAATCTGCAGTTGCTGCTCATGTTTGGTCTGAAAAACATAATATCAATTCAGACACTAAATTATTAAAACAGTTAGAAAATACAAACGAGCTGACTATTTGGGAAAAAATTTATATTCAGAAGAACAGAAACAGAGTTATGAATTTTGATATTCCGATGGAGGGTGACCTTGTTTGGAGGTTCTTTGGCCAACTACAGGATGGAGCTGACATCGACATCCAGGTGGTGCAACATAATGCAACATAAATAAAACCAGTCTGGGAAAGCTGAAGATAAAACAGAATTGTTTTGAAACATGTTCAAGAACAAATCAACATTAATATTGAGGTAAGATGTCCAGACCAAAAATAATATAATTAAAATAACCTCAAAATATAACTTCCTAAAATTAAATATTAACACTGTATCTTCTTCAGACATGTTAAAATATGAATTGTGTTCCAACTGATCTAAGCAACAAATACAAAAATATTTATATTTAATTAATGTTGGGAAGTAAACATTATGAGGTATAATCATTAAAATTTATCGGAGAACATATTGTTTAAACAACTCACCTCATAGGATTCATGCTTCCAGTCGGAGTTATGGCTGATGATGAACATGACTATGTTTGAAATCGCGATATCATGGAAGCATGAATCCTATGAGGTGAGTTGTTTAAACAATATGTTCTCCGATGAATTTTAACAAAAATATTTAAATTTTTTAATTTAACAAAGGGGATTCATTCAAATCAAGTTGAGGATTTAACAGTTTGTTACTAATTAAATTAATGTTTTTATTACCTCACCTCATATCTTTTTTCTTCTATACTGCAGTTTCGGAGCTTATCTCCATCGTCAGTAGCCTCTGGTCGACCGGTGTTATGTCGTTTCATGGCGGTTTCCTTCTTACTTCTGTCGGTGGACCGATGAATCTCTGGATTAGGTCAAAATTTGCGGGAGTTTCAAAATTCATGAGTTTTTCTTTTTTGTTTTTTTTGGATGTGGATTTTTTCCCAGACTGTGAGTTCCTTTAGTTTATCTGTTTGTTTGATTAGGCTAGCTTCTGTATCTATTAAATGTTTTTCAGACCAAGCATGGGCTGCTACTGCTGACTTGTCCACTTCCCCCTTTTTTACATTTCTAAGGTGTTCCTTCAATCTAGTTTTTAAATTTCTTTTTGTTTTTCCTATATAGATTTTGTCGCAATCTTGACATTTGATCTGATATATTCCTGATTTATATTCTTGTCCAATTTTTTCATTTTTTGTTGGTTTTAATTATCTTGTTTAGGCTGTATTCATTCTTTGTGGGCCAATCGAATGTTAAACTTATTGAAAATTTTCTGGAACTTGTGGTGTTTTACAGATGGTAAGTGAATTTTTTTTTGAATCTTATGTTCTCTTCTGTTTGTTTTTTAAGTGTGCTTTCATTAATTAGTTTTTGCCTTTTGAACTTATTTATTTTCTTGTGTACCATGTTCTCTTCATAACCATTTTCTATTGCTACTTTAATTATGTATTCTTTTTCTTTTTCATATTTTTCACGGTTCAGGGGTACATTCACCAATCTGTGTGTTAGGCTATTGAATACAGCTTCTTTGTGAGCGAAATGGTTGAATCCTGATGCCTTAATGTAGTTATCTTTATGTGTGTTCTTTCTGTATATTCCAAATTCTATTTTGTTTTTTTCGTTTCTAGTTAGGGTTAGATCCAAAAATGAAATTTGTCTTTCAGTTTCAGTTTCAGTTTCCATTGTGAATTTTACAGTTTTGCTCTGAAGGTTCAGGAGTTTTAAGGCATCTTCTATTTGTTTATGGTTTATAATGGCTATTATATCGTCAACATATCTGCGCCAAAATTTGAAAGTTAATGGGTGTCCCCTTGTGATTTTCTGTTCGAAACTACCCATGAATAAATTGGCCAGAAAGGGAGATAGTGGGTTTCCCATGGAAAGTCCAAAATTTTGTTTGTAGTATTTCCCATTGTATGTAAAGAACATTTGTTCGATGCACAATTTTGTCAAAATGATGTATTCTTCTATCTTTTTCTTTTCCAAATTACTGTTCGTTAACCATTTTTCCAGAATATCAATGGTGGTTTCTCTTGGGACACTGGGAAACAATGAAACTACATCAAAAGAAACTAACCTGTCAGTTGGTTCTAATTCTCTGTGCTTGAAATCCTCTATCAATTCCAATGAATTGTCGATTGAAAGGTTCTCAAACCCTCCCATATTCTTGTATTTCGCTACATAACCATCTAGTTATTTGGTATGTAGGGGACCCTATACAGTTGATAATGGGTCTCATTTTGTTTCCTGCCTTATGTGTTTTCGGGAGGCCGTGCATATTAGGGTTTTTAGGGTTGGGAACCTTTAGGTAAAACTTCTTTTGTTTGGTTAGGATATTGTTTACTTTCTTTAGGGTGTTGTACACCTCTTTGATGCATTTCGGAAGTGGGTTAGAATTAATTTCAGTGTATTCAGTTGATTCCAAAAGGTTGTACATTCTATTTTTATAATCAACAATGTCCATGATTACTATTTGATTTGCTTTGTCAGCTTTTGTGACTATTACATTTTTCTTGTTTATTTCTTTGATGATTTTCATGTTTCCCTTTCCCGTTTTGTTTATAGGATTTTCTTTGATCTCCTCAATAATTTTTGCGCATTCATTTCTAATCAAGACCTTCTCTTCTGTGTTCATTCCTTCTATGGCAATTTCTATGTCTGCTACGTAATCATCTATATTGTTAGAGAAGTTCACACATGTTTTTAGGCCTAGTTCCAATATTTCCATTTCTTGTGTGCTAAAATTTTGGGAAGACAAATTTACTACATTATTTTTGCATTCTTTTTCTATTTTCTGCTTGTTTGGGTTTCCCATGAAACATTTCTTTGATTTTAAATTTTCAATTTTATTGTTTTGTTTGACTGATTTTTCTCTTATAATTTGGTTTATTTTGTTGAAAGAATTTTCCTCCAGATTGTCCCAATAAAAATTCCCTACAATTTTTGTGATTCCTAAATGTAAAAAGTATAATTTAGCGTCTAAATTGCTGATTGTTTCGAAATGTTTCCCTTTCTCCCATCTTTAACATTTTTTTCTCTAAGATCTTCTGTTCTTTAGAACCGTTATTCTTAACGTTTTTCTAATAAATTTCGGCGAAATGTCGAAGTCTAAGCATTTATTTATAAATTTGATGTCCAACATTTTCTTCTTTCTTTTTTCTTTAATTTTATGTACGTTTTGATATCTTGTTTTAAACCCCCCAAGTTTGTGTTGAAATTCTGTGTTGAGGTTATGTGTCCGTCCGCCATCTTTGTTCTCCTCTTGACTTGAGTCGTCACTTATTTATTTAACTTTCACAGGGAAAGAACACTATGAGGTTTAATTTAATAATTATTATTTATTAATTATTAAATTAAACCTCATAGTGTCTTTCCCTGTGAAAGTTAAATAAATAAGTGACGACTCAAGTCAAGAGGGAACAAAGATGGCGGACGGACACATAACCTCAACACAGAATTTCAACACAAACTTGGGGGGTTTAAAACAAGATATCAAAACGTACATAAAATTAAAAGAAAAAAGAAGAAAGAAAATGTTGGACATCAAATTTATAAATAAATGCTTAGACTTGGACATTTCGCCGAAATTTATTAGAAAAACGTTAAGAATAACGGTTCTAAAGAACAGAAGATCTTAGAGAAAAAAATGTTAAAGATGGAGAAAGGGAAACATTTCGAAACAATCAGCAATTTAGACGCTAAATTATACGTTTTACATTTAGGAATCACAAAAATTGTAGGGAATTTTTATTGGGACAATCTGGAGGAAAATTCTTTCAACAAAATAAACCAATTATAAGAGAAAAATCAGTCAAACAAAACAATAAAATTGAAAATTTAAAATCAAAGAAATGTTTCATGGGAAACCCAAACAAGCGGAAAATAGAAAAAGAATGCAAAAATAATGTAGTAAATTTGTCTTCCCAAAATTTTAGCACACAAGAAATGGAAATATTGGAACTAGGCCTAAAAACATGTGTGAACTTCTCTAACAATATAGATGATTACGTAGCAGACATAGAAATTGCCATAGAAGGAATGAACACAGAAGAGAAGGTCTTGATTAGAAATGAATGCGCAAAAATTATTGAGGAGATCAAAGAAAATCCTATAAACAAAACGGGAAAGGGAAACATGAAAATCATCAAAGAAATAAACAAGAAAAATGTAATAGTCACAAAAGCTGACAAAGCAAATCAAATAGTAATCATGGACATTGTTGATTATAAAAATAGAATGTACAACCTTTTGGAATCAACTGAATACACTGAAATTAAATCTAACCCACTTCCGAAATGCATCAAAGAGGTGGACAACACCCTAAAGAAAGTAAACAATATCCTAACCAAACAAAAGAAGTTTTACCTGAAGGTTCCCAACCCTAAAAACCCTAATATGCACGGCCTCCCGAAAACACATAAGGCAGGAAACAAAATGAGACCCATTATCAACTGTATACCAAATAGCTAGATGGTTATGTAGCGAATACAAGAATATGGGAGGGTTTGAGAACCTTTCAATCGACAATTCATTGGAATTGATAGAGGATTTCAAGCACAGAGAATTAGAACCAACTGACAGGTTAGTTTCTTTTGATGTAGTTTCATTGTTTCCCAGTGTCCCAAGAGAAACCACCATTGATATTCTGGAAAAATGGTTAACGAACAATAATTTGGAAAAGAAAAAGATAGAAGAATACATCATTTTGACAAAATTGTGCATCGAACAAATGTTCTTTACATACAATGGGAAATACTACAAACAAAATTTTGGACTTTCCATGGGAAACCCACTATCTCCCTTTCTGGCCAATTTATTCATGGGTAGTTTCGAACAGAAAATCACAAGGGGACACCCATTAACTTTCAAATTTTGGCGCAGATATGTTGACGATATAATAGTCATTATAAACCATAAACAAATAGAAGATGCCTTAAAACTCCTGAACCTTCAGAGCAAAACTGTAAAATTCACAATGGAAACTGAAACTGAAAGACAAATTTCATTTTTGGATCTAACCCTAACTAGAAACGAAAAAAACAAAATAGAATTTGGAATATACAGAAAGAACACACATAAAGATAACTACATTAAGGCATCAGGATTCAACCATTTCGCTCACAAAGAAGCTGTATTCATAGCCTAACACACAGATTGGTGAATGTACCCCTGAACCGTGAAAAATATGAAAAAGAAAAAGAATACATAATTAAAGTAGCAATAGAAAATGGTTATGAAGAGAACATGGTACACAAGAAAATAAATAAGTTCAAAAGGCAAAAACTAATTAATGAAAGCACACTTAAAAAACAAACAGAAGAGAACATAAGATTCAAAAAATTCACTTACCATCCTGTAAAACACCACAAGTTCCAGAAAATTTTCAATAAGTTTAACATTCGATTGGCCCCAAAGAATGAATACAGCCTAAACAAGATAATTAAAACCAACAAAAATGAAAAAATTGGACAAGAATATAAATCAGGAATATATCAGATCAAATGTCAAGATTGCGACAAAATCTATATAGGAAAAACAAAAAGAAATTTAAAAACTAGATTGAAGGAACACCTTAGAAATGTAAAAAAGGGGGAAGTGGACAAGTCAGCAGTAGCAGCCCATGCTTGGTCTGAAAAACATTTAATAGATACAGAAGCTAGCCTAATCAAACAAACAGATAAACTAAAGGAACTCACAGTCTGGGAAAAAATCCACATCCAAAAAAACAAAAAAGAAAAACTCATGAATTTTGAAACTCCCGCAAATTTTGACCTAATCCAGAGGTTCATCGGTCCACCGACAGAAGTAAGAAGGAAACCGCCAAGAAACGACATAACACCGGTCGACCAGAGGCTACTGACGATGGAGATAAGCTCCGAAACTGCAGTATAGAAGAAAAAAGATATGAGGTGAGGTAATAAAAACATTAATTTAATTATTAAATTAAACCTCATAGTGTTCTTTCCCTGTGAAAGTTAAATAAATAAGTTTGTTACTACTTTTCAATTTATTTATTTCTACAGCCTCCAAAAGATCTAACTTCTTACCCTTATCACAAACATGTAAAATTTCAAAATTTGGATCGAAACAATGATTAAATTGGAATTGGTGGTTACCATATTTTGAGTATTCTAAATTTCTGTTATATGCTCTCATGTGTTCCTTTATCCGAGAGATAAAAGGTCTACCAGTTTGTCCTATATAGACATTGTCACATGTGTCACACTTCAATTTATATACATCTGATAATTTTTTATTTTTTTATTTTGGTTTTATTGTTTTTTATTATATTTTGTAAAGTTTTATTAGTTTTAAATGCCACATTAACGTTCATATATAGGCCCACTTTCAAATAAAATATCTAAACACTTTAAAAAGTTAAACATTAATGTGGCATTTAAAACTAATAAAACTTTACAAAATATAATAAAAAATAGTAAAACCAAAATAAAAATTATCAGGTGTATATAAATTGAAGTGTGGCAATGTCTATAATAGGACAAACTTGTAGACCTTTTATCTCTCGGATAAAGGAACACATGAGAGCATATAACAGAAATTTAGAATATTCTAAAATATGCTAACCACCTATTCCAATTTAATCATTGTTTCGATCCAAATTTTGAAATTTTACATGTTTGTGATAAGGGTAAGAAGTTAGATCTTTTGGAGGCTGTAGAAATAAATAAATTGAAAAGTAGTAACAAACTGTTAAATTCTCAACTTGATTTGAATGCATCCCCTTTGTTAAATTTAAAAATTTAAATAAATATTGTTGTATTGTTGTTTTGATCAGTTGGAACACGATTCATAATTTGTTAACATGTCTGAAGAAGGTACAGTGTACCGAAACAGCTGTCACTGAATTATATAATAAATATGAAAATCAAATAAAACTACGTTTTATGTTAATATTATTAGTTTTTAAACATCTTAATGATGTTTTATTTTTATTTAATTAATAAATAAATAATGTGTTGAAGTGGATGGTAAAAGATTGCCAAAGAAGGCTTTTGAATTAAAAGTAAGAGGAAACAGATCTTGAGGAAGACCATAGGTGTGTTGGAAGAAGTGGGAGGAAATAATGGAGACAGAAATGTGGAAGGATTGTGATTTAGGTAACTAACTTTTATTTAAGTCTGAACAATTTTAACAATTCTAGCTTTCATGAAACCGAAATGAGCCAACAGGCTTAATCCCTGGATGATCATGATGACTTATTTAATGACACTCTTTGACAACTCAGGTCACTATTTTTATAATTCACAGCTGAGAGTGAAAAAGCTGACAAATTTTCCTAAGAGTCATCTTATTTCAGACTTGAGGTTCTTTTACAAACTAAATCTACGACTTAGATCTTATGGATTTATTTCCCTTCTGAAGGAAATCACCAGGATTTTTACATTTTTAAAATTCATCACTCCCAGATAGATTTGAACCCACAAACCTGAACCAATAGGCAAGCACGATACCTACAGGCCACTGGTAATGGAATTAAGATTATTGATTCTTATCAAGAACTCAATCTAGAAACAGGACAAGAGCTAGAAGGGGGGAGTGACATAAATATTCCCCATTAACAGATCATTCAGACCCACAGTGAGTGAGGACATAAAGATTCATAATTTGAAGTCAAAAGCAAAAGAAGGTAGGAGAATTTATTAAGTTATGTAGATAGGAAATAACACTACGAGGTTTTTTAATATTGTTTATTTTTATTTCACTCACCTCATACTTCATAACTCCTCGCAAACCAAGGGTTTCGTCACATCATTTGTGACATTATCAATGCTGTATCACGTTCACAACTGACGTCCGACTGCCTTCTATCCTGGTCAGTTTGCAGGATAGAAGGCAGTCGGACGTCAGTTGTGAACATGACACAGCACTGAGAATGTCAGAAATGATGTGACGAAACCCTGGGTTTGCGAGGAGTTATGAAGTATGAGGTGAGTGAAATAAAAATAAACAATAACAATAGGAGAATTTATGTCTATGTTCTAACTGTCTTTACCCATAGGAAAGTAACTAGTACTTATTTTAGAGGAGGTAGAGTGGACCCAGGATCCCACAAATGAATGAAAAAAGCTCAAAATTAAAATTCTTTATACTTCACATCCAATCTTCTAATTATACCAGTTTCAAAATCTAGGTGGTTTCATCTTCAGTAATATCTTGACTGATGTTATGTCATTCAGGAGAACTGCTTTTTACTCCCTCTGTTGGTCAGGTGGAATAAGAATCAGTTCTCCTGAACGACATAACATCGGGCAAGATATTACTGAAGAAACCGATATAATTAGAAGACTGAATATGAGGTGAGGTATAAAGAAATTTAATTTACATCTTAAATCAAACCTTATAGTGATTTTTCCTATAAAAATTCAATTGAAAAAATCTCTGCTTGTAGTTTGTAATAGCCAAACATCTTGCCATCTGAGCTACCATCTCTGAAGAACTTTATTTTATTTGTGACTTACTTTTGAGTGTGAGGAAGTGTTGGTTCTCTACTCTGGGTTTGCTGGTGGTAGTAGACACATTAAGCATCCTTGCTCTAAGTGCAGGGTCCATGTTGAGAGTGGACACGCCTGTGTGAAACTCTGCCTCCTCTTCCTTGATGTCTACGAGTCGGCGTGACGTCATATAGACTATGTCCTCTGGTCCATTATGACCCAAAATAGAATCCAGAGTGTCTAACAGTTGCTCATACTGGTGCTTGGACAGAGATACTTTGAGAGGAGTCACCACACTGCCTGATATCTGAAACATCACATTAACATTCTCAAACTATGTAATAATATTAATAATATTTTTTGCATGATAGTGAGTTCTGTCGTACTTACATGAATAGCGGCCACGATTCAATATCCTAAATCTCGGGTTGCCAACCCATAAATATTTTGAAAGAAAGATTTTGAGAAGGATATGTGGACCAGTAAAAGAGAATGGAAGATAGAGAATGAGGTATAATAAGGAAATCTACGACCTTTTTAAGGAACCTAATTTACCAACTTTTGTGAAATTAAAAAAAAAATGCAATGGGGTGGACACGTTAAAAGAATGGGCAAAGAATGTATACCTAAGAAAGTGATGACGGAGGAAATGTTTGGGAAGCGGCCAGTGGGAAAACCTAGGAAAAGATGGATGGACTCCGTGAAGGAAGATTGTCATCAAATCCTCAACTGTAGGAACTGGCAAGAGAGAGTATTGGATAGAGAAGATCGGAGATTTCACATCAAGAAGGCCCAGGCCCGCTATGGGCTGTAGCGCCATTGGAAGAAGAAGCCATAAATAACTAAATAATTCTTATTATATACAACTTTCCTCATCAGAGGATTGCCTCAAGGACAAAACTATACCGTAACTAGATGGCCCGGCGAACTTCGTATCGCCTTTAACTATTTTTACATTAATTTTTCCATATGGTTTTGTTGATTGAGATGAATTTATGTTGCCTGCATTCTCAGTATCGTCCATAAGTGTATCATAAGGATTATATACATTTATTGATGGAATATTTTGAGGAGGCTTGCTGATTTCATTATACTTTCGTTTTTTTCTACGAACTTGTTGGCAGTTTGGATTCTCATCATCATCAAGAAGTCTCTGTATAGTAATATCATCTTGTGATATATTATAGTCATCGTGTTTTTCATTTAATTGAGGCATGGAGATTGTTTCTGTAATATTAGGCATATTATTATAACTAACAGACTTAATTACAGTTCTGTTATTCCATTCCTTAGGACCATCATATGTTTTTAAATTGACATTCTTCTTAAATGTAAGGTTTATGTCACATAGGCCTATACCAATTTGCAGAAATTCACTTGATACCTTATCATTCATGGTGTCTAGAACTGATTCGCTGTATTGTTCAATGTCCCTTCTCGATCCAGTTAAATTTAAATTAAGTTGCTGTCTTTCAACCAGATTACTTAAAACTAATACTTACACACAAAATTAATATTATTATCAATATATTGAAAATAAAATAAACACTGAACACACTTAAATTATGAAATAATCAATATTTGTAATTCAATTGAAATTCGCGATCGCAACAAAAAGCACAGCCACCTGGATCTCTCTTTGCTAAATAATAAACCAATTACCTTACACCGTCATCTGTTAGAATCGTATGGAACTCAGAGATAATTATAACACTTTGTTAAATAATAAACAAATAATTTGCAATAAAAAATAATGCGACTATAAATTTAGTTATAAACAACGGTTGGTCTCAAGTTGGATCAAACAGCACACAGTGTGCAAAATTTTATTAAAATCGGTTCAGTAGTTTAGGATTCCATCGCAGACAAACAATGTCACACGTAATTTTTATATATTAAGATATTACAAATCACCTACCTAGGGCTGGAAGTAAAACCATTGCCCTTTATGAATTAATATAATAAATTTCGGAATTTTTACATTATGAGGTTTTCTTAATAAGAATCAAATTAATTGTGAATTCTTCATTCCTCATACATCTATGCTTTTTTAACACAGAATTGCAGTATTAGAAAAAAAATATTTTCCATCTTCAGCTGTTTTCATGACTGTCAATTTTTTTTTTTGCCGGTAATTTTTTAGACTGCCATCTGGTGTACTTTTGAAGAAGTAATTTTCTAAACTATCATCTGGTGTACGTTTGAAGAATTTTGCAATCAAACTTGGTTTGTCTGGAACCTCGAAGTTCATGGTTCTAGTATGTTTTTTTTTAATGTATATCTTTTCCCAAACTGTTGATTCCAAAGGTTTAGATAGATGTTTCAAAAGTTTTGCTACTTTTTCAATTCTATGATTTTCTAATAAACTATGTGCCGCTATAGCTGATTTTTCAATTTCACCACTTTTTATATTTCTAAAGTGTTCTTTTTTGCAAGTGTACGAAATCAATAATAAAAAATTGTAAAACAATACCTGATATCTCAGTCCTCAATAATTTGACAACACTGCAAATTATTGAGGACGACTGAGATATCAGGTACTGTTTTACAATTCTTAAAACTTTAACACAGTGACCTCAACAGAGTTTCGTAATGTATTTTAAAAATCTTGATACATATACATACTGTATTGCAATTAGTTTGATAAATTCCAGATTTTTTATGGTCTGGGGTGTTAACTTTTTATTAGTTAACAGAAGATAACCCAGGCTGAATTTGTTAATCGGAGCCAATGTTGTATTAAATTTTTTTAAATCTTTTGAAATTTGTTATGAATAAGAATTAAATGAATCGTGAATTCTTCTTACCTTATACTTCAATGTTTTTTAAACAGAGCACTGCAGTATCAGTGACCATCGTCACCATCCTCAGCTCTTTTCATGACTATCAATTTTTTTCTTTTGTCAGTAATTATCCATACTACTATCTGGTATTCTTTTGAAGGAATTATTTTCTAAACTGCCATCTGTTGTATTTTTGAAGAACTTTGTAATCAAGCTCAGTTCATCTGAAATCTCGAAGTTCATGGTTCTAGTATGGTTTTTTTAATATATATCTTTTCCCAAACTGTTAAATCCAAAGGTCTGGATAGATGTTTCAAAAGGTTTGCTTCTTTTTCAATTCTATGATGTTCTAATAAACTAAGTGCTGCTATAGCTGACTTTTCAATTTCTCCATTCTTTATGTTTCTGAAGTGTTCTTTTTTACGAGTTTCCAAGTTCTTTTTTGTTTTTCCTATATATATCCTGTTGCAATCTTTGCAATCAATTTGATAAATTCCAGATTTGTTGTTGTCTGGGGTGTTAACTTTACTATTAGTTAACAGAAGATTACCCAGGCTGAATTTGTTAATTGGAGACAATGTTATATTAAATTTTCTGAACATTTTTTGAAACTTATTATGAATTTATATATCAAATTTGGGAATTTTTAACATTATGAGGTTCAATTCATACGAATTAAATGAATCGTGATTTCTTCTTACCTCATACTTCTATGTTTTTTTTTAAACACAGCACTGCAGTATCAGCGACCCATTGTCACCATCGTCAGCTGTTTTCATGACTGTCAATTTTTTCTTTTGCCGGTAATTATCCAAACTGCCATTTGGTGTTCTTTTGAAGGAATTATTTTCTAAACTGCCATCTGGTGTTCTTTTGAATGAATCATTTTCTAAACTGCCATGTGTTGTATTTTTGAAGAACTTTGTAATCAAGCTCGGTTTGTCTGGAATCTCTAAATGCATGGTTCTAGTATGGTTTTTTGAATATGTACTTTTTCCCAAACTTTTAAATCCAAAGGTTTGGATAGATGTTTCAAAAGTTTTGCTTCTTTTTCAATTCTATGATGCTCTAATAAACTATGTGCTGCTATAGCTGATTTTTCATAAACATAAAGAATGGAGAAATTGAAAAATCAGCTATAGCAGCACATAGTATATTAGAGCATCATATAATTGAAAACCTTTGGATTTAACAGTTTGGGAAAAAATATATATATTTAAGAACCATGAACTTTGAGATTCCATACGAATCGAGCTTGATTACAAAGTTCTTCAAAAATACAACAGATGGCAGTTTAGAAAATGATTCATTCAAAAGAACACCAGATGGCAGTTTAGAAAATAATTCCTTCAAAAGAACACCAGATGGCAGTTTGGATAATTACCAGCAAATGAAAAAATTGACAGTCGTGAAAACAGCTGACGATGGTGACAATGGGTCACTGATACTGCAGTGCTGTGTTTAAAAAAACATAGAAGTATGAGGTAAGAATAAATCACGATTCATTTAATTCTTACTTATTATGAACTTCAGGACGGTAAGTAAATTTCTTAAATTTTACATCTTCCTTGGAATCATTTTGTAGGGTGGTGTATTCCTGTAACCTTTTCTGTTGTTTAAATTTCTTTAATTTATTCTTTATTATGTCTTCATCAAAACCATTTATTTTAGCAACATGTACTTCTGGATGGTAAGTAAATTTCTTGAATTTTTCATCTTTCTTGGAATCATGTTGTAGAGTGGTGTATTCATGTATACTAAGTACAATGTATATACAAAAATATATCCTCCTCTCCTACCTAATTCTCATCCTCACCTTCTCGTGGTACAACCCGTTTTCACAAACGAGGCTCTGAGGACCGAGTCACGGCGGTATAACCGTTCCATCAGGTACTGAGTAAATGCGGTATCCTAACGTCTGTCCAGAGACTAAAAGGTAGCAGCCCTACCACTGGACTACTTAGCGTCAGGCCAGTAACCTGTCCTAAGGAACTTCAAAACTACTTTCAAGTCTCAACACAAAAAAAAAAGTAAATATCAATTAAACTAAATATATGGTCACACGTAGAAATTCATTAAATAATGGAAATGGACAGCTAATGACAAATGAGGGAAATTTTGAGGAAGTGGCTGAATTCAAATACCTAGGAACAATAATCACAAATAGGAATGAGATGCACAAAGAAATTAAACATAGGCTCAATTCTGGAAGTGCGTGCTATTATGCATTGCAGAGACTCTTGATGTCCCAACTCCTTTCAAAAAACGTTAAACTGAAAATATATAAAACTATTATTCTGCCAGTTATATTATATGGTTGCGAAACATGGACTCTTACTTTAAGAGAGGAAAGGAGATTGCGAGTATTTGAGAATAAGGTACTTAGGAAAATTTTTGGACCAAAGAGAGATGAACAGACAGGTGAATGAAGAAGACTACATAACAATGAACTACATGTTCTTTATGGGAAGCCAGATATAATAAGAACAGTTAAGTCTCGTAGACTGCGATGGGCAGGACATGTTGCACATATGGGGAGTGAAAGACTTGCATGGAGGCTTCTTGTAGGAAAGCCAGAGGGAAAACGCCCAGTTGGTAGACCAAGAATGAGGTGGGAGAATAACATTAACTATGATTTGGGGGAGGTGGATTATACAGAGAATGATTGGAAAGCATTGGCTCGGGATAGGGATGTATGGAGAGCTTATGTCCTTGCGGCCATGAACCTATGGGTTCGATAGTGCAGTGAGTAAGTAAGTAAGTATATCCAAAAGGTAGCATTAATATACAGTATACAAAACAAATCACTGCACTTTTAAATGAACTGAACTTTATTTGAAACAATATGAAAGTTGACATAACTGGAGACTTTAATGTTTCACTCCTGAGCATGAAATAAGTAATCTTACTTTTTTCACTTATAGTACAATTGCAGCCATTTTCTGAATGAAATGTATGATTTTCATATCTTGATTTAGATTTCTCTGGCACTAAAGAAGCACACCCACTTCCCACACTTCTTCAATTTCATCATTTTGATTACCATCATTCATACACCATTTTTGTCTGATTGGTGTCACAGCCTGCTGTAGTCTTAACTAAATATTATTGGCATTTAGCATATATACATTGGCCAGACTTATAACGTCAGTCAGTTGTCTACAATGAACGCAAATATTTCCAGCAAAGTTGTTATTATTTTACTATTATTTATTATTTTGAAAACACCATTGTGCAAAAAAATAATGTACAACACACATTTGTGAAGTGTTTTACAGAATCTCGAAAATTTAAAACCTCACAATCTCTCGGTTTTTAATCATTTCCTCACTTCTGTAAAAACCACTCCCCAACCTCGCATTGTAATATACTAATGTGTGTGAAGTTATATTATATGGACGTGAAACATGGATTCTTACTTTAAGGGAGAAAAGATAAGTATTTGAGAATAAAGTTATGTAGATAGGAAATAAAGTTCTTATGAAAAAGTTTTGGATCAAAGAGAGATGAACAGACAGGTGAATGGAGAAAACTACTCAACAGTGAGCTACATGGTCTTTATAGGAAGCCAGATATAATAACACTTAAGTCTCATAGACTATGATGTTTCTCATTATGAACCTACATTAGAGTAATTGGATTATAAGATTAAAAAAAATGTAATTTAGATTCTGAAAGCAGTTTGAAAATTTAAGAAATGAAACACTGCGAAAGTATTAAAAAATATATTTTTATAATAGATAATAAAGAATAAATATTGTTATTAAAAAGACGTTCTGTTACCTGAACAACATCCTGCGTCTCAAATTCTTGAAAGTCAGTCCCAGCATCATCACCCATCAGTAATGTTGGTAAACTGTCAGACTGTTTCATCATGCTTCGGCCGATATCTCTGTCTATTACCAGCGTATCACTGTGTCATGTAGGATTGGGCGTCCATCTTCTGCACAACTGTACAATTGCTCTGCTCTTGCCAGAGGATAGTCACCAGCTGGACTGTAATACACAATTTTCATGAGAAGTGTTCCTGCTGATATATATGTGACAAAAGTGTCAGATTCTACAAACCACAAAATTATGTACACTGGAAACTGTGAATTTGTTCTGGAGGGTAAATAAATTATGAATTATTACTCCATTCCTAAGCCCCTTTAAATTGTGTTCTACTTCAACCATCAAGAGAAGCTGTAGAGATCATCAACGAAGCTAAAGTTACTGTATATTTTATTTTAACAAAAGGATTTTTTTGTTTATTTTACATTACTTATTATAAAAGTTACTGAGATTCAAATTGCTACTTGACTTTATGTTGACAAAGGAATGTGTTCTTTGTGGTAATATCATACAGAGTTACAACAAAAGTAAATAACTTGAACGTTCTATAAAACAAAAACTATTATTGTACCTGGAAGTATTCTGTACTATTAATAGTGAGTGGAGAACATATTTTAATCGACTCACCTCATACATTTTCAAACTTCTTTGATACCGACGGTTTCAGACAAAATCATGTCCTTCTTCAGTCATGGCTTCCATTGATGAAATTCCGTGATTATTGATTTCTTTAGTGACGTACTTCTTGTACTGCCATCTTTCGTTGGGATTATAAACTTTGTAATTAAATTTTTATCCACCGGAATATCGAAATTCATAGATCGATATTTATTCTTCTGAATGAATTTCGATATTCTGGTGGATAAAAATTTAATTACAAAGTTTATAATCCCAACGAAAGATGGCAGCACATGAAGTGATGTCACTAAGAAACCAACAATCACGGAATTTCATCAGTGGAAGCCATGACTGAGAAGGACATGATTTTGTCTGAAACCGTCGGTATCAAAGAAGTTTGAAAATGTATGAGGTGAGTCGATTAAAATATGTTCTCCACTCATTATTAATGATATAACCTCATAATGTTTACTTCCCAATATTAATTTAAATATAACTCTGTACTATTTTGTAGAGGAAGTCTTGAAGTTTAGTTTCTGAATTCACAAAATGTTTAATGGGTGATCCTCCAACAATGATATGCATCAAGACAATAATCAAGTTCATTCCAAACTTGATGTAACATATTTTAAGAGAAAAATTATACACTCAGCCTGGGATTTGGATCCAGGACCTTTGGCTTCCCCGGCCAATGCTCTACCACTGAGCTACCTGAGAAACTCCAATCTAAACACATATTTTTCTCTTATATGTTGTTAATTCCTAATCTTGTTTTAAGAAGACATTTATTGGGAATTTAAACACTACTTTATAAAGCCAGTAGGGCTTCTTTTGATGTTTTATTATTAATTTAACACTTCTCACTGAAAGATAACTTATATTTGAAGAGAAAAATTAACAATGTATTAGAGAAAAATTTGCGTTCAGATTGGAGTTTCTCACGTAGCTCAGTGGTAGAGCATTGGCCTGGAAAGCCATAGGTCCTGGATTCAAACCCCAGTCTCAGCATATAATTTTTCTCTTCAAATATAATTTATTCTTCAGTGAGAAGTGTTAAACTAATAATAAAAACATTGATGTAACATAATATTTAATTTTAGGAAGTTATATTTTGAGGTTATTTTAATTATATTATTTTTGGTCTGGACATCTTACCTCAATATTAATGTTGATTTGTTCTTGGACATGTTTCAAAACAATTCTCTGTTTTATCTTCAGCTTTCCCAGACTGGTTTTATTTATGTTGCATTATGTTGCACCACCTGGATGTCGATGTCAGCTCCATCCTGTGGTTGGCCAAAGAACCTCCAAACAAGGTCACCCTCCATCGGAATATCAAAATTCATAACTCTGTTTCTGTTCTTCTGAATATA